>OZ037783.1:22935220-23002720 GCA_964035525.1 Porites cylindrica
AGTAAACGAGTCACTTAAAAACTTGCATGACAATAATACAAAACTATTAGTATGAAGTTAAGCATGAAATACTTTGCGATGTTTCTTTTTTTCTTTTTTTGCAACTCACAGTGAAATTATATGTATCAAAGCAGTGAAGACGCCTTGCACACATACTTGGAGTTGGAATGAGCCCTCCAGTAACCCTAAATGGGCCAAGCTTTTCTGTCTTCACTTGATCTTCCAGAGGCTGCAATGGACTACTAACTCCTTTTTTGAAACGTAGTTGAACGTGAGCCACAATACTACCATCTCTGAAATCATAATTATTCAGCACATTCATTGTACCAGCTGACATTTTAAATATTACTGCTAAGATTGTATGATTCTTATCTTAAAGCAGTATCAATTCAAAACTTCACTGGCCCAGAACAGGTTCGGTATTTCATGCATTAATTTAAAGGGGCAAAGGGCTGCACCCTTTTCTCCTCCCCAGATTCGCCCACGCCGATTATTTCTCCTTTTTCCCTAATGCGGAGCCTGATCCCAGGCTAATTCATTTCAGTTGTGCTAACATTTAGCCTGCGAAAACATCCGTTTCTCCTTGCTCTTCGCCACGTCCCCAGCGGCGAACAGTGCAAGAAATATAAGTAAATGTAAGAAATATTGATAAGTCATAACAATGACCTACCTGAATAGTAGAACTGTTTGCTCATAAAGCTGTTTGTTGGTTTTACTGCTGGTGTATACGCTTGCAATCTAATGGCAACAATTGCATTAAGTTATTGCACTGTACACAAAAAACAGGTTATTTGCGATATAGCTGAACCTCCCATTTATCAGCTACCTATTACAGTCAAACCTGGTCAAGCGTTCCCGTCGCTAACAAACTAATGAATTTATTAATGGTAAAATGATTTCGTTTGTTGATTCTATAATCCATTCATAAAATGAATAATCCAACAGTCAAATTGTACCTTGATTCAATAATCAAATGTTGATTTGGTTTATGAACAAAATCTACCTGTTCTCTATTCTTGTCTGTTGTGTTCAATCGTATTTGCTTCCCTTTTCCTGCCGTTTACGATTGCGTTTTTCATTGCAATTTGATCAAAATAACAGCTAGAATAGACAGACCGCAAACGCAAAGAAACTGACAAAGGCCGAGGATCGAAATCCACCAATCACCGCACATACACTGACCTCAGTTTGACCGTCGTGTTTTCTAAGAGGTCAGGCCTAGTGTTGCACTGATTACTGGCAGCAAACTGGCGTTCATGTAACAGTTTGTTTGGGTTTGAACTTCAGAACTCGCCGGTACTCGACTCTCAGAAAAAAAGAGGAAAAAACAAAATTCTGAGGTCAACTTGTGGAAAGTGTAGTTTTTCAAAGAACAGTAATCGAATCACCATCCCATTATGGAATCGAGGCTAAATATGAATATTGGATTGTTCATTTTATGAATGGATTATTGAATCAACAAACGAAATCATTTTTCCGTAAATGAATTCATTAGTTAGTTAGCGACGGGAACGCTTGACCTGGTTTGACTGTAAGTGGCCAGTAATCAAAGTGATAATTAAGTCCCGAAATAATTTTAAAAAAAGGGAACTTTAACCTCTATTAAGTGGCAGCGTCTACCTTTTAGCCATCCCAAAGGAGAGTTCTCCCATTGTTGTCGCCTCTATAACATGTACATGTAATAAGCGGCCATCACGCTTCAGTCACTTAGTTTGGCTTTGTTCCAAGATTATGATGAAGGAAAATACAGTCCTTATACATAGAAGGCAATAGCCAATTGTGGACCAGTAATGCTGTTCCCGTCAGGTATTTGTTTCAAAATAACGTGATGTTTCTGCTAAAGATTATGCCAATTTATGACGAACCTCTTTTGAGCGGCTAACCTCCACTAAACAGCCACTTGCCAGTACTTTGAGGGTGGCTGCTTAATAGTGGTTCAACTGTAATATAATTAAATATCTGGTATATAAATATGCACTACAGATTGGAGAGATTTCTTGACGTTTGCTCAGCAATCAGCTTTGACAGTCCTTGTTTAACCCACTGGAACTTTGAAGGTGACCAAGCCGTACAAAATCCACAAAATATCAGTTTCTAAACCTCAGGCATTTACAGAGAGTGACGTTTTGGGTTCAAAAAAGACTTAACAGTCTTAACTTTTACCTTTTGCTTTCCCTCCCCCCCTCGTCTTTTGCTTTTCTTGCCCCATTTGTTTCTTTATCTATAGGCATTTACCAGGCTTCATCTCGGTGGGAAATGTTTTGTGGAAAGCTTTTAATACCACAGGTAGGATCAGAACTGATGAAAGAAAGTGCACGTGGCTAGTGGACCAAGATTCCCATTCAAATTTTTTGGGTAAATTTTACATGCCTTTTTGCCTTTTTTCTGGCCTTCTTGACTTAATAGTGCTCACTCAGGCATGGTTTGAAAGATCCTCTCCCCCCTGTACAAGTTCGACGAAAAAGTTGTCCTTGACAATTAAAACTGATTACGTCATAAGGGATACAAGAGACGTGAATCAGCACTGGCAGTTACAGGCTGTTTGGGGGGAGAATGGGCTAACCTTGTTTTTGCAAGACTTACCAGAGGATTGCTGAGCATTTACGTGGAGTCATTTGTCAATAAGCAAGTAAAAAACTACTGCCTAGAAATAATTATACGGCCTGGTTACTTGTACATTCACAAGTGCTTTGTTAAAAATACTGGACAAACACTTTACAATGTTACTTACTGCCGACGTCAAGTTAGATTCTAACATCTCAAACTCAATTGTGTTACTCTGGGAATATGCATCCTTCCATGGCCAATTTTGGTCGTCATCTATAGTAATTCCAATTGTTTCGGTTTCACATTCATTAGCTCCACCTTTCGAAAAAAACACAATCAAGAAAGTGAAGGCTTTTTCAGTGACTGATGGAGTGATAAATGGAAATCTAGAAGAAACAGTTGCATACATGAGCTAGCAACTCATGTAAGTCAGGCAAAATCATTGATGAGGTAGAATTATGTACTATTAAATTAACTTGACAGCTTTTTGTAGAAGAATAGGTCTGTAACAAAAAATCCAAAATTTGTCTGCCACACAAACCAGTAGGTTCAAACTAATCAGCAAACAAGGCCTTCAATGCTCAATGACATTAGCCATGGTATGCTGTACAATTAATAATAATAATAATAATAATAATAATAATAATAATAATAATAATAATAATAATAATAATGATAATACTAATACTACTACTAATAATAATAATCATAATCATAGAAAAGTCGCCTCTCTTGTGCAGACTGTCACAATATTTAGCAGTGATGTTGGAATGGACCTTGGTATTAATAAAATAATGAGCTGTGCTTGTAAAGTACACTTTCAAAAAATTCAGAAAATTATTACTTACTCTACATGGCGTTCACTATCCCTTCCGAGAGCAAATGTTACATACCTCAGTCGTAAGCAAGGGGGGTGAGGGCTGATTAGCATGGAGGATTGTATTATTCTGGAGGAACTAAGCCCTGTTGACTATCTTAGGCAAAGTAAAGAAAGACTACTAAAGAGTGCATGGAGAAGGAGAAACCGTAGTGAAGTAGAACATCCTAATGACTTTAAGAGAAGAAAGCACGAGAAAACAGCAAGGGACTACTGGTCACAGAAAGAGCTCCATGTGCAATACATACAGTGTATGACAGAAGAAAGAAGTGGCTGGTAATGAATCCTTGAGCTGGCTGGCAGTGGGAGACCTTAAGAAAGAGACTGAAGACCCAATTATGGCATGTCAAGATCAGGCATTGAGGACAAATGTGATTAGGCAAATATTGAACATAAGAGTGTCAGCATTGTGCAGAATGTGTGGAAAATACCAAGAGAGTGTAGAACAGAACACACAGTATGTAGCTGCAGCAAACTTGCCCAAAGAGGTAACAAATTAAAACAGGCAATTTGACACAGTCATTGGCCTGGCCAGGGTGTTCAATGAGAACTTTGTAAAGTTTATGATCTCCCAATCCATATAGCTCAACAAGCCATACGAAATTAGTCCCGCAGAGATAACTAGAGAGAGGTGAAAATCACCGCCACCTTTGATTTCATAAATGACAATGTCATGCGCAGTAGGGAAGTACCTTAAGAGATTTTGGTCATATTTACATGTACAATGTAAGTTATGCTTTTTGGATAGCCCAGGGACTATACTGAGTTAAAACGTTTAAACTGAGCACAATTTTAGGTCTAAGCTACATGCAGTACAAGGACTCAAAGAAAGTAGTGTCCTTACACTTAAATACTGTTTATAAAATCCTGGAACTACATGTACAAGAAAATCAAAGAGCATACTCTTAAGATGAATTAATTTCATACATACATATTACATCAAGAACAGCGAGGCTTGTAGCAGGAGTGCCATATCCATTATCAGCAGTACAATTGTATGATCCCACATCCTCTACTTTTATGTCAACAAGATATAAGTTATGACCAGAGACATTAAACTGTGCTGCTGTTAAACCCCCTTTTGTCCAAGTGATATTGGGGGTGGGGTCACCAGATGCATTGCATGTCAATGTATAGTTTGTTCCAAGAGATTTTCTTGGCTGCCTTTCAGGGGTGACTGTTAATCTTGGAGGCACTGAAACATAACAAAATGACAGTATTGGGCTAGTACAATTAATGTAGAAAGTAACATCTACTCAACAGTATTGGTAACTGTTATCAAATGGTCACAAGTGAAATTACAGTAGGGAATAATTTTGTATGCCTTTTGCCCAAGTTCTAATAATTTCCCAAGCCTTTAGGTAAGGGAACTTATTACGATTTGGACAAAATACAAGTGAAATTATTCCCTGTTTTCACAAGTACAGTGTAGCCATTTGATTACCTATTATAGTGTCATGGGTGCAGAAAAGTTAAGCTCACAATTCACTCACAATCGTGGCTTTTTCAAGCACTTGTTCATTGGACCAAGAACTCCTTCCACTGAAAAGTTTAGTGCATAGATTTTGTATTAAGAGATCACAAGTTTCTGAATTTTTTGACAAAATAAATGTACCCGTTAGAATCCTGCTTGATGTGCTCTTTTGTGTGTTCAGATTTTCTAAAGTGTCTTTTAATGCCGTGACACCTTCATTCATACATTTTAAAACTTTGTTGCCAACTTGGCAGCCCGAAGTGCAGAACATTGCCATGGCAATTATTTTTGTAATTTCACACATGAAATTATACATTAACACTGAAATTTTGTGCCAGAATAAGGGAGTAACTATTTTGACATTATTGAGAAAATTGAAAAATATAGCCCTATCTTATTAACATGCTTTCGATAAAAAGTGAGTATAAATTAATAATACATGTACAAGTTAGTCATACAGAAGGTGTAGTGATACCCAAGTCTTATGAGCTAAAAAAATGATTAATATTTACTTGGGAACTGGACCAGTTTCTGCATATGGGAATTGGGAGGGTGAATACTGGGAAGGATGGTGGTGGGAGGACGCATTTACAAAAAGACAGTCTTCAGATTTTAGTTCTCTGGGGGCTAGCATTCTCTGTTATAAAGTCATATTTAATTTTCCAAGAAAGTTTTCTTCCCCAACCTTTATGCACACTCCCACCTACCACAGGGTTTACATTAATACAGTATATACTCTCTCTCTTTGCATTGTTACAGTGTACATTTAGGTGTATGGGGGATGAGGCGAGTGGAGACAGGGTGGGAGGGCACATTGCAAAAAACTATAGTCTTCAGTATGTTCCAACTCCAGAGGTTAGCATCTCTTTTCTATATTTATAGTTAGTAAGAATCCATGACCAGGTTAAATTTGGCAGTAAGGTGCCCTCTATACAGGAACCTGTTTAGTGTAAAATTCAAAACCATTTTTTTTCTTAAATCTACAAAAAGAATTTCGTACATTAGGCAAATAAGGTAAGTCAATATTCAGGATCCTCTTTACAGACCTATGTGCCTTATTACTCCAACTGTAATTGTGGTGGTATACAAGCTTTACATAACAAAAGAGCTGAATACCACTAAATCACATGTACTGTTAGCTACAATGTATTTAGGAACCTAGTAAATAGCCTCAATCTGTGCTAACAAAATGTTTAGGCTAACTTGGGAAAATGAAGGTTCTTTATAGTCACAGGTTTTTACTGTATTTTCCAAGAAAGCTCTCCTCCCAACCCTTTGTACATACTCCCACCCCACAGGGATAACATTGATGATGCACTCACTCCCAAAGAGAGTTTACACTGCTAAGTGTATTGGGGATGGAGCAGGACTGGATACAGGGTGTAAGGGCAGACTGCAGTCTTCAGAAATCCATCTCCAGGGGTCAGCATCTCTGTGACAGTTATACTTTTCACAAAAGTTCTCCTTTCCAACCCTTCTTCCGCACTCTCTCTAGACTGTTCACAGGCCCCTATTTTTCCGTAAGACCATTGAGATCAAAGACTTTAGATGAGTGTCAAATCTACTTAGGGGGCCGGGGACAGTTTGGGAGGAGGCAAGAAAAATAGAGGGACTGTACCAACATCACTGTGACTTGCGCGAAGCGTGCGGGCCATCAATCGATGGCAAAAAACTTGGTCTGTAATTTACGGCCATACAGACCAAAAACTCGGCTAATAAGAGGTATTTATGGCTGATATTTCAGGGAGAATTCTATAATGCCACACTGCTGCATTGCTGTTGAATCTTTCAACACTTGCAAAGATGGAGTAAGTCTATCATTGGCCCGATGATCCCTGATATGCCAGGCTTTGGACGAACACCGTGGAAAACACTGGGCAAGTCTACGAATATAATTAGACCTAGCAGCGCTTATTTTACTGAAGACTACTTTGAAGCGCAAACAGCGATAGCTAGAGTCCTTTGGCATAAAGATGAAACCAATAATAAAAGCTGATGATGTTCCGACAATTTTTAAGCGTCGGTTACCAACAACAACAAAGCTAAGGAGTGAAATGGATACCGCTGAAACGTCTCAGAATACTCAAGATAAAGGCAAATCACCAAAAAATTAAATAATTATTTGCTTTTGCTTTACATGGCAAATACATGTTAAAATTCTGTGTAGTCTGTGTTTACATTATTCGTCTGCAAGGCAAAAACTCTTGAACACAAAGTCATGTTCATTGCCTGGGGGAGGGAAGTGAGCCTCAACCGACTGCAAACAGCACACAAGGGACCGCTCAAGATGACAGGACAATGCGAACTTTTCACGGCTAACTGCCTAGCACCACCTCGCCAACTGCCTTTAAGCTAAGTACGGGGCCTTCGTAGGAGTCACGGTAGGTGCTGTTTGCATTGATATCAGGCCATCTAAAGAACCCCCTGTCGCTAAGCTTGAATATTCACGTCACGTATTAAACCTGGTCGTTTGCGGTCATATCGAAGCGTAAAGGTCAACAGTGGTTGTTGATGAGCGAGCAATTATTGTGCAGTTGCGATGGGTTTTGTGGAGCAAGCGAGCCAGAAGCAGGAGCACACGTTACCTGCAGATTGGCCGATGGTTATTTGGAGCGGATTCGTCGATTATTCTCGAATTTATAGCGCTTCATGTGAAGGCGCGTGGGGATGGTCTGTTTGTTTTGTAGCCAGCCTTTAATTCTTCTTTAGTGGATAGTACCTACAATTTCAAAACTCAACAAAATGCCACTTAAGCCGGCCAGGAAAGACAAGGGTACGTTCAGTTGAAGGTATCTTAGCTTTGTTTTGTTATATTTTGACTTTTAGACTATTTTAGTCCATAGGAGTTTCGACGACTCATCAAATTAATTTGTCCATGTGGATATTAATATATTCATTCAGTGACACATACTACGTCTGGGCCGCCTGTGTTTTAAGCGGCCAAGGCACACAGCCAAACTGTGAGCAGCAGACAAGCTCTTGGAATCAATTCAGGCATTGACAAAATCCACATTTACATCCACAATTGTGACGTTGGTCACTTTTTCTTAGGTATACAACCTTTACACAAGCATACGTTTATAACATGATTTTCTGAATTTCCCGGGAAAATAATATTGCCTTGAACACATAACACAGCTCACATAGTTATTACGCGGCTTTAGATCAAAATAATGCTCAAAGAAAACATTGCCATTCCATCAGAAGAGTAATTAACAGCTAGAATTATTTTATTTTATCGAAAATGTAATCATACCGTCAATCAGTAATGAACAGAATTTTCAATGCAATTTCTCGTGTTGCTCCACATCGGACTCGCATGTTGAGTCAGTATCTGAGTTTAGTTAACTTGCTGTCATAAGACTCAAACAAACAAGTCTGTGCTCCTTCACCCTCTGATAAACTTGAATTGTCATTAATTATACTTTTGTTTGAAGGACAAGAAGAAAGGGAAGAACTATCCTCAGAATCTATAATCTCTTTAGTCACACTAAAAAGATTCTTCTTTCTACGTCATGGTCACATGCCCTAACAAATGAGTGATTTCACTTCCTGTTCTTAAAGGGGAGAAATTTTTCATTTCTCCAACGATTTTCGGGCTTTTACGTTTGCTTTTCAATTGTTTTTTTTGTTATTTTCCTGTTATAATAGTGCAAATACTATCTTTTGAGCAAAAGTTGCTTTTACGAACAGAGTATCCCTTTAATAGAGGGTGTTCGCTTAATTGGGGTCCACTTAATAAAGGTTTCACTGTATTCATTAATTAACAAACTCCGCTTGTGATGAAAAACATGCCAGACACATTAAGCATTGACTTTACGTGTTTACAAACATCTTGTTTCGAAACAGTGATTATAATACAGTTAAAAGGACATTTTGCCAAATAAAATTGGCCAACATGCACAGCTGGAACATTTTCCCAAACTAACTGGCAAGCATGCTCTCTTCAAAACTGATTAAAACGATTAAACCTCCAGATAAATAGCCAGAAATTTCTCACACTGGTCGTCTTTCTGTGTCTTTGTAGCAGAAACCGTGCCATTTAATTCAAAACTCACAAGACTTAATTCTGAAATTAACAAAATTCCCCGGCTGAGGCTACATCAAAAGCATCTGGTTTTGAAAACAATACGAACAAATGGTTTTATGTCATCCCTTCGCTATGAAATGTCCAGAAGAGTCTGTCTTCTTCATGCCAAATGGGAATAAATTCCTGACCCAAAATAACACAAAAGTTAGGCGAACAGTTATCATACATGTAGAAATGACGACTTGTCACGACTTGTCAGTGTTGGCAACTTTAAGCTAATCCTGCTGTCAAGGCAAATTAACATCTAAATGAATGAATGAAGCTTTATTTAGTCTCGGGTTTGATGAGGTTGGTTAGACCTCTAGCAAAAAATATGCTAATAAGCCAAGAGAAAAAAAAAGTAAAGAAGACAAAACAATTATAATAAATAAAATAATAGAGAAAGAAAGGGAAATTAAAAAACTTATTTTACAGTATAAAGCCTAAAAATTACGTGACATAGCTATTTACAATAAAAAGCCCAATTACTTAATAGAACATAGATATTATATAAAATTAGCTAAAACCTTAGCTGTCGGACTGCTTTTTTAAAGGCTGACAATGAGCTTAGGCATCTTAAGGTATCAGAAATCTTGTTCCAAGTAATAGCCACCAAGTACTTTACTGAGTTCTTGCCATAAGGAGTTGTATTAGCTAGTTTCGGTACTTGTAGCTTGTTAACCCCTCTCAGGTTTTTGATGTTGTCTCTTAACCTAAATAGGTCTCTCAGATATTCAGGTGGATAATTGTAAATTGTCTTAAATACAATAATTAACAAGTTCTGGATACATCAATCCACAAGACTGTAACCAATACGATCACAAAGAGTGCTAGTTTGTGAAGACTCGTCACTGTACAAGTAACAAAGTGCTCGTTCATGCAACCATCCAGTTTTTTACTATCAGACTTTAAAGAGTAATGCCATATGGATGAACAGTAATGAAAATTAGGCATTATGAACAAATTATAATGACGTAAAGACAGAAAATCCCAAAGGGACTGCTCAGGTAGATGTTGTGACATTTACTGTGCAGTCATACTTCGATACTCTTTTGCGATACAGAGTGACATAATGTGGAGCAGTTGTTTTGAAAGTTATGGACCAAAAGACACTCGTTAAGTGCAGATGAGGTTATAAGGTGTGTTTAACTGTGTATAATTATATATACACTTGGAGAGTTTGCCAGACATGAGTTCACAAATCTTTGACTTACAGCATATTGGAAACCTTGCCAGAAACTTTTTCTCTTTCTTCGATCGGAATAAGACTCAGTCCCAAACAAAAAAGACGAGTGAACAACGGCTAGCTTATCACTAGCAGAACGATGGACGATTAGAGAAATTCGCCGACAATCAAACTCTGTGCTGACTTATTGCCTGCTGACAGATGTCCTTCCGTTATAAAATTTCAAATAAGACTAGAATGCGCGAGCGTGAATCGATCAGACGTCCTTTTAATTTCTAAGGCTTACTTTCCGGCAAATAAAATGAACTGAATGTAAAAAGTGAAAGAGAAATAGCGAAAAATTCAACTTCTAATTAAATCTTTTCTTATGGTTTAGAATAAACTACTCTTGTAACTGAGAATGTTTTGATCAAAGCTGTGTAAATCGAGCTGAAACTGTGCATGGAACCTTGTGTTTCCTGTATTTTCAGTGTATCTCACCTATTGTATGGATTATGTGTGAAAATCTTCATTATGAATCGGTATATTTCAATGCAAAGAGCTACACAACGAGCAAGAATACTATTGACCAGCAATATACAAAACGGGGGCAGCTGTTAGTGTCAACTAATTACTAGTCATTATTTTATTCAGTGTTACAAGTATCTATACGCCTCCCTACTTTTTGCTGTACGTTTTGTGGTAACTTTTGAAAAACTGGCAAAAACATTCCAGTTCTTGAAATAGGCTATTCAAGATCATATTTCAATCTCTTTTTAATTCACGCAGTCGCATGCGATGCACGTAAATACAAACCTTCACAAATATATAAACAGTTCGAAGTTGATATAGTTCAAAAGATAGACTTGATACAAAAATACTGACTTAATTTCCAAACTTCCAGATAAAAACCTTTTGTTGGTCCTTTTTTATCACCTAAAAACAACACACAAGTGCTGTTGGTCGGTGCTTTTGCTGTACGTGAGAGTGGTCACTGTTATGTTTCTCAAGAAATAAATCGTCCCTCGAAATCCTTTCGAGTGGTGAAGGTAAAAAATGCTGGTTTCTGGAGACTCAAGACTCGTTTTTCGGGTTTCGAAACTTGATTCGTTCGAGGCTTGAGTATTGTTCCGGTTTTGCCTCGCCATGTAACGCTTCTTGACCCTTCCCTAGTTATCTAGGAAGCAACCTCGTCCCCAGGGCTTTTCCCTCAAAAAATGGGTGGGGCCGGGAAAAGGCCCTGGCATCGGCTGGTCACGTGCACAGCCTAAATATTCTTGAGAAGCTAATTTATATGCAACCCGCTGGTTTTCCGCTGACAGAAGTCGAACGGAGCAACAATGGAAAATAATAATATCGCGAACTGTATGTCAATATTTTCGCGTCTGTGCGATTCAAAAGCTTAAGATCCATTTAATTGCGTATTATTCAAATGCTACAAGTACCGGCTCTACGTTGTCACGTACAAAATATGTCAAATGCTTCAGAGTTGAGACAAGCTGTTATCGAGTAGTACTTCGACTGAAATTCATCGTGACTGTGGAATTAATTGATCAAGCAGAAAGTGATTTTGTCCAATGTCAAACAAAAATGCGGGCCTTTGCCTCTAGGATCTGCAGTGAATTTAAACAAATTGGACTTAGAATTGTTCATCAAAATACTTTATGGAGTCTGGTCTTCTCTACAACCCGACCATGAAACAAACAAATCTCCGCGCCGGATGCAAGTCAGCCCTCGAGCCAGGAATGATGACAGGTCGCCGATCTGAAACATTTTAAGATCTCTTATATCTTTTCTCTTCCGAGGATAAGTACAAAGGATTTTCCTTATATCAAAGGGAAGATTGACCGATCGATTGGAATCAACTACAGCTCTGTCAATTTTAAATGGGCCCAAGTCTTTCTTTGTTACCAGTCGTTTGATACCCTGGGTGCCAGAAACTTTTCATGCCCGGTTTCCGGTTTCGGTCAAGTCTCGCAGAGGTCAATGAATTTTTAAAAATACAGGTCATACAAGATAAGTCTAAACCAACGCGTGACGCTATGATATGGCTGAGAGTTAAGGTGAATAGAACTAGGTTGTGTACGGCGGTCCACTTCGCAAGAAATAAAATAAAATATCAAAAGAGTTGAGAAAACGGACTTTTCCAGTACAAACTTTAAGCATGTACGATAGCTTGTTTGTCATTTATATCGCTCTATAAAGGAAGTTTTACAAATGTTACCGCTCGCTCTCCCCTTCATAGAAATCGGAGGAAAGCAAAAAATTACCATAGCCAGTATCTGTGACAAAAAAGAAATCTTGTAAAACTTTTCGTTAATCGTCAAGAGATATAAAAGGCCGCCCAAGATCGCGCGCTGTGAGGTTACGCATAATTTTAGCTTTTCATAAAGCGCTAATTTATTACACCCAGGATTTTAGGGTGTACGAGGGGACACGTGACCAGCCGATGCCAGGGCCTTTTCCCGCCCCACCCATTTTTTGAGGGAAAAGCCCTGGGGATGAGGTTGATCTAGGAAGATCGAAGGGCCTCTGCTCACAGGGTATAAATTGATAAACATCAACTTCTTCAAAGATAGACCTTATTTCCAGCAATACCTCAATTGGATATCCTGACCAATCCTGTCAGCGTTACACTCATAAAAAAGGTAACATTTTGGGGAAAAAATCCACTGCCAATTTCGCTGTTTATACATACTACTCTTTGAAGATTAAATTTGCCCCTTTCCTAACAAGTTAGCCAGCCACAACTCCATGCAAAAGAAGGACGATAAAGAGGGCAACAAAACTGCTAATAAACAAGAAAAGGAAAGGAAAAATTAATAGAGCGAGAGAGAAAGATCGAAATAGATTCGCAAAAAAAGGACCAAATTTTGGCTTTTGCGCATGCGTGAAAAACAGATTACGTCAGATTACTCGAAAAATATGCCTTTTTTTCTTGCAAAACCCATTTTTAGCCCTTTTTATGCTAATTAGCTAAAAACCAGTCTCTAGAAGAGGAATTGGTGAAAAATGTGTTTTTTTTCGCTACTCGCTGGCTGTCACCAAAGGGTTAATAAAGTTACTGATCGTTTTTAATTGGGCTCATAGCAATGCGGCCCTGGTTTACACAGATATACGTAAGTGCATTCTCTCCCAGACAGGGTTTGCATTGCTGGTTGTATTATACAGGGTTCATACAAAACATTTCAACCATTTTTCAAGGACTTTTCAAGGACCACCTACTAGGAATATAATTTCACAGATTGTTCAAAAATGCAGATTCCCAGTCTATTCTAATAAGGCTTTAAGGCTTGAACTGTTTGCTTCACCATCATTTTTCAGTTCACTTGTCTTAAATGTATAGATCAGTAGCACGGTTGTCATGATCACAAGGAAAATTCACTGCTCTGCATAAAATATATTTAAATATCTCGGCGCACAATTATTGAATGCATTTGAGACTTTCCTCGATTATCAGAGGTATATTAAAGATTATTTTCTGATAAAGGTTGGGAAATTATGTTCTACCATAAAAAATTAAATCCGCACTGAGTTGTGAAGGTTGCCGTGAAAACATGGCGTCACGCGTAACACGCGCGTATAGTCATCCTTCACTTTTAACCTGTTTTCCCTAACTTGTATTTCTTTTACCGTCCTCAAAACTTTTATGTGTAAAGAATATTCTTATTGTTAGTTACAACTCAAACTAAAATCTCAAAATTCCCATTCGATTTTCGTCAAAACTGACCAAACCACTCGCGATTTGATGCGTCACGCTCAAGACTTGGAAGAGACCAAACATTTTCAACGTCATGTATCATTCACATTTCTTGACTCACAAAACAATTTTTCATCCAGACACAATGCTCATAAGTTGATTTTAACTTTCCTGTAGTCTCTTGTTGTGTGAATGAATTCTTGCGGAATTATTAACCTTTTACTGCGTTCTAAACATTCGGGACGCGGTGTGATTCGGCAAGCAGAATTTTCGGTCGTTGACCTTTCGTGCCGTCCTGTCTGCGCTCTGTGTTCTGGATTGTATCAAAGTTGACAGGAACAAAATGCTCAAATGTCACGCTAAATTTTGATACCAAAATCAGTCAAGAAGGCCAAAACCCGACGAAAATATTGAGATTTGAGTTTGTTCTAAACACCAAGAGAGTTATTTTCCTCCGTGAAGAGTAAGCGATCGAATTTCAAGCAGAATCTAGCTCGACACAGCAAGCGCTTGTACTGTTTCGTTCGCTCTAAAATACACTGAAAATGACTCTCTGTTTACTCAATAAATTTGCATTGTCTTAGACTTCCATATTAGGAAGAAAAATATTGCATAAGCTCGGGAAATGAGCGGGAAATATCTTCATAGCACGTGCGTTCTCAATACACATTTCATATCGCACGCGTGAGCACAAAACAGTCAAATACATTCAGAAGTATGGATTCTGGAGTTTCTAGGATTCAGCAGTGGTGAGAAAAAAAAAAGAGGAAAAGCAAGAGAAAAGAAGAGCTCATTATAAAAAAAAAATAGAAGGAAATTTATTCAAAAAGTACTGGAAGCCCGAAAGAAAAGTCAAGAAGCCAAGTGTGGACGTGGACGGTCTTTGTTCTTCAAGAGAAATTTTTTCTTAGGGAAAACATAATTGATCAGACATATAAACTTGATGAAAAGGTGGCAGCAGTGGTTCCAGGAACTGTGCGTTATATTTGTGGTGCCTTGACAGACGGCAAATATTTCAAGTTACATTGAATGAACACGAGCAAATGTTGGCATCTCTTTGACTTTCTTACAATTAACATGTGTTTTTTGTTGAAAATACATTTGTAGCTTTAAACTGAAATTTCTGCTTAAAAATTGCTTAAGAGGAATGAAGATCAAATATACTTTGTGCGAAAGGGCGTGGTCGCAATGCATCATGGGTAATAGAAAAATAGCAGAAAATGTCCTAAAAAATTACTGAGATGACATTTTTTTGTAATGTTATCACTTTTTATTGCTTTTTAGAGTTACTTGAAACACCTACTGTCTTTTTTTAAAAAAATTTGATTTTAGGCCAATGTTACACCTTAGTACATCAGAACTGTGCTACTGATCATAATTAATTATATATTGCATAAAACATTGAGCACTTTGTGTAAATAACCGTTAAATTCTCTGAGCTACGATTTATATTCTGTCTTGGACAACCAAAAAGCATCAGAAACTACTTTCCAGGCCACTACATTCAAAGTTGAAGAAAACTCAAGGACTTTTCAAGGACTTCCCCTTAAATTCAAGGACTTTTCAAGACTGTGTGAACCCTGTAATGGTGGGGCAGTAAGACACATTGCAAAAAGACAGTCACTCCAGGTTAGCATTTCTGTTATACTGCTTAAACAGTTACATTTCCCCGGAAAAAGTCTCTTCCCCACCCTTTGTCCATCCTCCCAACAGGGTTTAAATTGATAAGTGCAATTACATTCACGTTCATCTGAAATGCTCCGAACCCGCCTTGAAAGCAGGCCTTCCATAATGATTGTAAACCCCTTGAGTATTGGGAAGTTTAGTGCTGCCATTTAATGGTAACAGGGTTTGTACCCTGTTTTGAACAAAAAATTCAATGACTATTCAAGGACTTTCAAGGACACATTTCCTATTATTTTCAAGGACTCAATTCAGTGCAAAAAAACAGCCTTTAGTCTATGCCTTTCTTACTTCTTCAACAACATGAGCAATATTATCCTGAAGGTCTTTCTGTGTTTGCTGAGTTGGATAAAGTTAACAACAAAATTCAAGGACTTTCCAGCAACAACTGCAATTTTCATGGACATTTATTAGGCCTTGAATTTTTATTTTAAAATTCAAGGACTTTCAAGGTGCTATATATAAATCTTGTTTTGTAATATGTCTTCAGCTCCCCCCGCCTCGATTAGTTCATAAGCTATTTGCGGGTGGGAAAGTAATGTAATTAGTTATTTTCCAATTTTCAATAAAATTTGTTGTTGTTGTTGTTGTTGTTATGTGAACCCTGTAGTTAAAATTAATGTACATGCATGTAAATAACACAATGACAATTTAAAAGAGCAGCTAATGAAAGAATTTTTTTCAACGTGATGAACGATATACACGCAGTCACACCACAATGATAAAACTTAGCAAATATTAAAGCATCAAAAATGAAGGACTTGCAAGAACCAAAAACCAATAATTATTTCAAGTACTTTCAAGGCCTTGAAATAATATTGGACTCCGGAATTTCAAGGGTTTTCAAGGACTTTCAATATGATTACAAACATCTCCCTTACAATATAAAGTAACATACCTAACCCTAAATTATGTTTCGCTGTTTTGAGTACAATATCGAAACATCTGGAAATTTCCCTGTAACAGGACTGTCACTAAAAAAGGGGCAGGGGCCCGAGATTTTTGGGTCAGTGTACAGATTTCTGACAACCACCCCTCTGCTAATCCCACCATTTTAGCCTAAGAACATGTAACAGGTTAGTGTGAACACTATTTTGTTAGGGGATGGGGGTATAAGGTGTGCCCAGAATCTTATACTGATCCATCTAGTACACTTAAGTGTTGCACAGCTTATTACGTCCCTGTTTAATGTCCTTATAGGAAGGTGACCATAAAGAAAAGGTTGGGCTGTATTAGAAAAATGCTAACTAAAGTGCAAGCAGTTTGATAACCTCTTACAGTGTATTTCTTCTTTTCCTGAAGTAGCCATCAGTGGTTTTCGTACCTCTGTGTTCTAAGTCCCTGATGGAGGGGAGCATTGGGATTTTTGATTTTTCAGTTTTGGCCATCTTAAGGTCGATTTTCAGGTTTTGCATTGAAAAACTTTGGTTAATTACAGTTTTACTGTCCATTGCTGTTTGCGGTTTTACGGTTTTTCAGCATTGGTCTTCAGTATTTGGCAAAACTCATTCAAGTGGTTTTTCGGATTTGGTGTTCGATCTGGTTTTCTGTTTTTTGTGTGTGCTGAGCCTAACATCACATAGTACTGATACTGTGATGATACATGTATTAATATTTAGTATGAACCCTTGTAGAACCAGACAAATGCAAAAACTATGCTCATGCTATTGATTTACTATGTTGGACTATGTTTCAGCTATGTTATGTTCACTACTGCCTATGTATTAACTATGTAACATACCACATAACATAGTCCAAAGTATGAAAAATCTATGTTGAAACTATGTTTAGGCTATTTGAAAAGTACATAGCTTTTTAATACCTATGCAAATACTATTCAAAATCTTTTCATAGTCTTGACATAGCTATGTATTTACTATGCAATAGAAAGTTCTGCTTTCCCTTCCAATTTGCATCCTATGTATTCACTAAACATCAAAGTAAAATAGCTGTTACATAGCATCTCGATGCTCACTTTTATTTCCAACGATATTTTTAGCTTTTACATCGTGCTATGTATTATTCTATGCTATGTGAATGAAACATATTTGCAGCCTATGTTTTTACTGTCTGACATTTAATTTATTTTTATCATAACATAAAGGCCACATAGCTTTTACATAAACGTATTTTTTCCTACCGGTATGTCACTCATGAAAAATAATGTAGTCTATGCGTTTCCTATGTGATATTCCAGTGCAGGTTAAATAGCGCTTACAAAAAGCACGTACATCAAATGTTAAAAGCAGCATTTAAAACTAAAAAGCTTAAAAATCATACACCATAATTTTTTTGCACTTGCAGATAGTTTCTTAGTGAGAAGATTATAAATTTTTTGTTAAGCATTCTCTGCATCCATCATTCCTGCCTTAACTTTCCTTTCTAGCTTTTCCCTAGTGTTTCTTCACTTGAAATGGTACTTCCATGCATCCTTTTCTCCTCTTATATTAGCTTCGATCCTTCATCTTGATTGTAGATGACTCTTGAATAAAACTGCTCAAAACTGCGAAACGCTAGGTCCAGTCCTCGGTGTTTGTCCACCATTTTGTTTCCATTAGTTCCCAGGGAAGCCCGTGAGTTCAACACATGTGTATTTTGCGTTTTATTGTCACGTGGGCCTTTTCAACCAACGAAAAGGTGCGAAAATTGTCTGATTCCACGGGTGCAATTGACAAACTGCCAAGCGTGCGTTTAAGAGGAGACGCTTCTTTCTACTTCAATTTAAAGACTTTTTTCTGCCAGGTTCAACAATAAGTATTCCTGACTTGGGTAAGTGATGTTTCGCTCAATTTAAGTTTCGATTTGCTTGTGTTTTCTCCCCTTTTCGTGTATCTGAACAAGTTGGATTGGTCACCATTCGATCATGCTTTCACACTCGTTCGTTTCAGTTATAACAAAATAAGGTTGTTTTTATGTTTATTTGCCCTAAAATCTCCACTTTTCTGTTTCCAGGTACTAATTCGTTGCAGTCACAAGCAAACTGTATGGCACTGACAAGCACGACATCAGCTAAGAGTCAACATGATAAGCAAATTAAGCAAACTTTAACCTGAGGTTTTGATTCTCTGAAACTGCTGCTTGAAAATACTGTATTTGCAATTGTGTTGCATATTTTTTCATTGGTTTTGCAAGTCAAAACCTATTTCTTACCAGTGTGTCACAGTTTTTATAATATTTTTTCTATTCTGGTGATTATAATATTATGACCGTACTTTAAACCTACATTTGCTTGAGCAAATCCAAACCTACATACATTATAAAAGACTATGTCATCTCTATGTAAGTCCTATTTGAACTTTAGTTAAAGGCTATGTATGTGATATGTTTTCCTTACTCCAATACTATTAAAATCCTATTTTAAACCTATGCAAAGACTATTTGTTCTGTGTTTTTCCTATTTTAATGCTACACAAAATATATGTCAACTTTAAGTGAAGGCTATGCTTATCATATGTTTTTATTCCTAGGCTATTTAAATTCTAAGCAAACCCTATTCAAAAGCTATTTAATAAACTGTTCCCTGTTCCATTTTACTATGTAAACTCTATTTCAGGCCTATGTGAAGGCTATTTATTTTCTATGATTTTTCTATAAGGTTGACTATGAGGTCTAAAATCTCTTTCCAAAAGCTAAGTAAATTGTATGTATGGGCTATGTGGAAACTATGTCATTTCTTCCTTTCTTCCTCCTTTTAAAAACTGCATAGCTCTTAAGTAGGTTCCATTTGACTAGTGAAAACATAGCCTTTTCGATACAAAAAAAATTAGTCCTGGCATAGAAACAACATAGGATCTGGTTAAATAAATAGCCTGAGTATCAGGCGTTTCCGGGGAAAAGGGGAGAGATGGAAGCGAAAAAGGGAGAGAGCGGAACGAGAGAAACGCCTGACACAGATGCTTTTACTGGAGCCTTCCACCCCTACACAGCTGGATTCGATACCATCCAATCAAAATCACTTCCAGTCATTGGGTTGTCAGCTTCAAGTGTCAAAAAGCTCGCCTAAAATAAATCTCACCTTACGGTCTGGCCGAGCTCCGGCGCTTGTGTTGCTACGATTTCGCTTTTTTCTGAAACCTCCAATAAGGAGATTTTGAATACTTGTAATGGAAAATCTGCCGTTTTTGAAGAATTATAACATGTTTTAGGAATTGTGCTAGTGTAAGATTGCCAATGCTCTGTTTGTAAATAAACGTGTGCCGGAAAATTGAAAATTGCTTTTGTTTACAAAGTTACAACAGGCGCTCATTAGTAAGCCGGTTCCTGAGAGTCTGGCAGCTGAAAAGCTAATGTAGATCAGGCCGAGAATCGTCCGAGGGAAAATCTATTTTTTTCTTAAGGTTTTGTTGGTTATCCCTCATATTCTCGGGTGGCTGAAAGGAGCTGCAAGAATAAATAGGAAGGTGCGATGGTGAAAGACCTATGCTGAGAAAATTATGAAGCAGCAGCAAATTCCACCACTTCACAGAGAGCTTGTGAAAGCTGTTATAGCAAAGGTCAATCCCGTTGGCGAAATATGATGGCGCCCGCTTGAGCTTAAGACGTTTCAAAAGTGAAAAAAATTTTGAAAGAACGAATTCCAATCACGTACACTATCGTAATTATCGTAACCGCCACAAGCAAAGTCACAAAGTCAAGCCAAAGTTAGCCTTGGTGATGTTGGTTATTTTCCATACGTGGCTACCACGCTCTTACAGTAACAATACCCTTTTAACGGCAGGATGTTGTAAATCAGAACTTAGCTATCTGAAGCACTGATATCGTGTCCTTTGTCCCGGTCTTGTGAAACCAATACTCGAACATAGTTGACGCAGAAGCTGGTATATGAAGCTTTTTCATACTCCGAGAACATATTTCCTTTTAATTACGAGGCTTTGAAAACACAATTCTTGTTCGGGGCTTATTTTTATTCCAGGAAAGAACTTTAAAGCGCTCTCTAGAACCTTTGTGAATTCCTTTCTGCGTCTCTCTGCCCATAAAAGTACCACATGAAATCAAAACACCTATATAAAATTTCAATGGCTTCTCCTTGCCGATCGCTCTGATCGTATTTACTTGCGGTCGGTGACGTCATGGGGTATTGTGTGTTATCCAATCACTTCCACATCCAGATTTTGGATGTGTCACTCGATTTGCTGAATGGTTTTGTGTCAGGCCTTCCTTTCTCTTCTCCCCCTCCCCCCTCCCCCGTCTAAACTCTCCTCTCCCGTAGCCCCTTAGGAAGGCCTGATACTCAGGCTACTGGTTAAAGCAATGTATGACTCATTAACATAGGTTTTATATAGCTTTGTGACATAGCTTTTGCATAGATTCTACATAGTGTCTGATTCTACAAGGGAAGACTGATGTGATATTGTACTCCACATGTTCTACACATCGCCAACATTTCAGATCAATTAGGTTTTTGAAAACTTTTGATGGTTTTGTATTCAGTTTTCGGTTTTGATCAAAATCTATTGCGGGTCTCGGTTTTGGGTGATTTTTTTTAGTAGTTTGTTTGTTTTAAAATAGACCCCAACTCCCCCTCCTGATGCATAAAAATCCTAAAAGACACAAAATAATCAACAGCACGCATCCAATCTACCGATCTTAAGACACTTTTGTACGGTGCGCTGTTCATGCGATTTCGGTGGCTGTTATTGTGGCTGTTGTTTAATGATGCATATTTCTTTTAGTCTTTTTGGTGCTTTAAAATAGAAGGAGTATATTTTAATTTTGGTAAACTGTATTAAAAGTTTTGGCATATGTCTTCACGTTAACTGTCTGGTTACATTAAGGCCCAAGCATTTTCAATTAATTGTAAGACTTTTTGAAGTGGGAAATATTGGTCCTGGACGGAGACTCCTGACTTTTCGCAAGATAAGTCCCAGTGTACTCAGTGCCATAATTTGTAACATAATCACTGACTCATTCATAATATCAGTAAAAGAAAATAACAAAATGACACAGTTGTAAAAGAAAAAATATTTTTCAAATACTACATGTAACTTGGTACCTGATTTGGGATATAATTTGATTTTTTGTTCCATCCTAAGGCAGATATTTTCATCAGTTACTTCTACGTGAATAAATTTCAAAATTGTCCAAATTGCAGGAATTTTGCCAACACCTGTATTTCCTTTCTGTAATTTAGTAAACAAAAATTTATTCTTACATCATTTCTTCCACTCAAAAATAATACTTTTTCCAACTTATCTTCACGTTCTTCCTTCACGTGTGTACATAAATCTAAGATTTACAGGAGTTAAAGATAATGTTAGCAACGAGCAGATGCACTTTTGCTGTGTAACTGTGCCTAACCATCACTTACATGTTGTTATCTACAGCTTTTGCATGCTTACAGAACATGATTAAATACACGTTAGAAATTCAAGAATTTGAACGTTGGTTGGTCAAGGTTAAAAGCAACATATCTCATTACAATCCAAACTGTTTTTATTATCTTCAGTAAACAAAGTTAAGAAAAAAACCCAAATAATCCTTGATTGCATGTAAAAAGCCAGTACAAAGGCAAAACGTTAATGAAATAAAGCTGCCATTGTTTGGGTTAACAAAAGGTGCTCAAAATTTGAATTTTTTTCCTCATATTAAAGCTACATGTACGATCCGTTAATTATTGTCTTAAGAGAACGAATTAAAATACAACTGGCGAATTCTACGATGAAATACTTTTTAAAATTAAAAACTGCTTAACGATTAAGTAGCTTAAAACACTCATCGGCAAAAGTTCACCGAAATAGTATTTATATACTTAGTATTTTTGCATGCATTAAACCATTTCTTTTGACATTCAAATTTTAAACACAATTGAACATGACACGGCAGTCTCTTGATTATACAGTGACTAACAATATGGGTGCGAAGATTTATGTAAATCAATTCACGACTACACATTTATGAAGTAAAAACTACCATTCGTTTTGATCTATCTGCTTCCATGTAACCTTAAAGAGGCAAACAAGAATTTTAAATACTGGGTTTATATGAACTTTCAAAACTTGATATTGACAAAAAAGGCTAGCGTGATTCTAAAGGTTACGACTGAATGAGGTTTATATTGAAAGTCTTTTAAAATGGCGCACAGGAAACCCTAAAATGTGGTTTTGGAAGCCTCCCAAGAGTCTCAAAAACAGAACAACAAGACAAATATCGTTTTCCCACTCTATCGATTACAACAAAAGGACTGTGGTAAACAACGTTGTTTTGCATTACACAATGTCGAGTATTTCATTCAGGGACACCCCTAGCCTGGAGAACTGAAATTAATACTGAATGGAATGCCGACTTTAAACAGTACGTCCCTTTACGCGTGGATTTTACACTACCTACTCTCAAATCAACTTCGTAACCAACAAACATACAAACTTTATATAAACACAGTATCAGTTAAATCAATTTTGGGAGACCGTGTTCAACATAGAATAAAGTAATAGTAAAACAACAATACGAAGAACTGTTTTGAATTTCCTGACAGCCACTGAACATAGAAATGCTATAAAAGTTAATAAACTGCGGATAAGGCCTGGAAGCGGCAAGGTACTGACCTCTCGAAAGGGAAAGTTTTACATGCGATCTTCATAGCATTTATACTTCAGTAAACCTCGGCATTAATAAGCTGACGCTTTCAAGAGTAAGTAAGCTAACTTAGAAAGAAGGACAAGGAATGCCAAGAAAACTTAAGAGGCGAAGAAATAAAGTTCACCTAAAATTGGTTGACAAACGAGAAAAGCAGTTGGTGTGAATCTATGTAACAGATTTGTAGATTCGTCTGAGAAAGAAAGCAAAATTGTTAGACTTACCGCGGACGATAACTGTCACACTGTCTTCCATCCGTTCTGGAACGTTATTTAGGTCGTAGCTAACTTGCAGGGTGTAAACATATTCCTCGGTGTTGTCTACATTCAATAACCTCAACGTTGCTGGGAGGTTTGCTCTGTACTCGTTGGCAAAGCCATCAGCTAGACTGAAGGGACTATTGTATTTCCTAGATGCAATTCGGACTTGCTTGATATCCCCCGGCCTCTGTCTTATCAAGAAAAGGTTTTGGACAACCTCGCCATTGGCAGGAAGAATTTCCCATATGAGATCCACTTCTGTGCTGTTCATTCCTTCGACCACGATTGTTGGTTTATCAGGGCTTCTAGTGAAAGTCAAGGCCTCTAAAAATAACACCAAAACCCCCAAAAAATATAAATCAAGGTTTTCCTTTCAACAAAAGAATGATACCTTCCCCTCCTCATCAAAAGCAATTTTGTTAGAAGTAAAAATCTCCGCAAATTTAAGCTCCAAGGCTTACCAGATTGCTGTAATGATGAGGCAACAATCAAAACACTCGCCAATAACCAGCAAGGAATACTCCCTAGATACACTATCATCTTTGCTGTCTTGGATGAATACAGGAACTTTTTTCACCATCTACTTCAACGAGTATTCAGCTACAAGGAATGTTCGTTTATATTTGCTGAATGATATCATCGACCGACGCCAAACGCCAAATGAAGGTGCTAACTGGAGTCCAGACCTTCCCGACAGAGATCCTACTGTTACCATGGTAACTTGTGAGCTAGCCTGCGCGCAGACGAAATTAAACTCTGGTTAACTCCGTCTGCCACGATTGGCCAGTTAAAAAAGGCCTTTGTTTTGTTTGTCGTGATCGCCAATCAGGTTGAAGGGGAATTCGAAACGCACTTCCGGTAATTCGTTGAGTCCGTTGGGGGTCCAGAACAAGGATCTCTGCGCTGCTTCGCAGACGGTACTAATCAGAGTTTAGTTATCGTCTGCACGCAGGCTACTTGTGAGCTAGCGTGAATGGGTTGACTTCTATCAGTTCACTCAATCAGCAATGTAAATAACAATGAACTCAATCGCTCGAATAAATGCGATAATTTCCGTGGTTTTTGAGGTCAAAGTCGGAGAACAATCAGGTATAGCACAATAAAGAACTTTGTCGGCCAACAAGGTCATTTTCCTTAACTTTTTTTTCTTCCAGAAAAGCGAGAACAAGAGTTTACATTAGCGGCTGGTCCCCGCCGCTCGTCTCGCGCTTCTCGCAAAATGTCCTGTGCTCCGGCTCGGCTATCCTTGCATGAGTTCAAAGCGCCTGTCGTACATTCTCTGCACTCTCTTGTGATATCAGGCGATATCAGTAGAATACTCACAGCGAGTGGCAAAGGCAACAACTTGTACTATCAACTGAATGATTATATATAACACTTCAGAAATAAAAAAACACTATTTGTTTTTCGAATTCCTTTAGAGTAATTGGAAAGCAAATGGAGTAGTCCGGAGTATAATCATACTGGATATTTATAGCGGTGACGAGCGCCTAGATCTGGGTAGTGTCTTGGTTGAAGCGAATTTTCCACGTGGTACGGCCAGTCAGAGGCACTACCCGAGTCTGGGTAGTTTGTGTGTAGACTGCGAGCCTGACTGCGAGCAGTCTCTCTTTTTCTTCATATTTAGTAAGGGGAGTGCACACGCGCGAGCGTTGAGCGGCGATGCCGCGAGACGCGTGAAACGAGGGCGGCAGCCCGAGTGCCTCTCCCGTCTCGCGCCTTCGGTAACGCGCTTGGTCATTTGCGTGTCTCGGGCGTTTTGCTCGACGGACCAATTAAAAAGAGAGACTGCTCGTAGTCTAGTTTATACATCATCAGCTGATCAGTATGAAACGTTCGCGGAGAAATCAGTAGACCGCAAGCGGTCTTTCTTCTTCAGACCCAAACGTGGGGACTGGGGAGTGAAAGAGTAAAATTGAAAGATTCTCCTCGCTCATTCTCTCAATCCTACTGTGACTGACCAAAAAAAAAAGAAAATGAAAAAACAGGTATGAGACTGCTCGAAGCTATCGCGGTTAGTTAACCAACGTCGCGAAATGTCAGCTGTTTTCTCAGAGTACTAAAGACTACTCTAAAAGTTTTGCTATCACTCCCTCCAAGGACGTAGTACTTCTCAGTTAGACTTAAGGCTGGTTTTCACTAGCGACGGAGTCGGAGTCGGAGTCGTAATCAGAAGCGTAGAGCTTATGATCTAGTGAAAAAAGCGTTCTGATTCCGCTTACGACTCCTTCGCTTACGTTCCGCTTATGATCTAGTGAAAATCAGATTGTCGGAGTCGGAAGTAGAAGCAGAAGAACCAAACCAATCACAAAGCGTGGGAACGTGCATTGTGATTGGTTTATCGCTTCCGCTTCTGCTTCCGACTCCGATTATCTGGTTTTCACTAGATCATAAGCGGAACGTAAGCGACGGAGTCGTAAGCGGAGTCGGAAGAAATGAAAACGTTCTGATTCTTCTGACTCCGATTCCGTCGCGCTTATGACTCCGCTTACGACCGACTCCGACTCCGTCGCTAGTGAAAACTAGCCAGAGAGCAGTGTGCAGGTTGTTATTGATCGAAGTATTCAGGCTTCCTGCTCACACAGCAGCTTACCTTTTAAATCGTCTTTGCCACACTGATCTGGTCTTAGCTCGAAAATTGTATATAGCATTAGCTTCTAGGTGGCTGTCATACATCAGCTGGTTTGGTACTGGTTAAAAGGACACACACCAAAACATATCATCATGCTTGGTGAAAGACGCCAACATACCCGCCGTAATTCGCCTTTCACGTCTTTATCATATCGTCAACTGATGCAAGTTAGGAAACTTAATATTATATCAGGATTTCATTCTTCACACCCATCTTTGACGTTAGCAGTCTATTAGACAACGAGCAAGCTCTCCATTAGGGGTAGTCGCGGAGAAGTCCCATGCGAAAATCGCGCATGAAAGGAGACGCAAGAGCGAGGGGCGTCAGCTGGCTGGTGCGTCGCTTCGCTTGCCATGGTTAAATGCTCGCAGGCTAGCGATCGTGAGTACAAATGATAAGAAACACGAACTAAATTTAATAGTCCAGTATGTTGTCTTTTTACATGTGTACAGACGCCTCGTCCTCTCATACGCTTTTTTGTCCTTTTAGCGAACAACGCGAAGGGAGAGCCGTTAGGCCCGAGCGAAGGTTCATAAATAGGCCTTTTGCATTAGTTGATCAAGTGATCAACCTTCGGTAAACACGAAAACAGATCGCTTTTGAAAGAGCATATTAAAATAAGATAACCTGTAAATTTTCAGCCCCACCTTTCACATGTTTCAAAAGTAGCGATTGCAACGGCCGCCGAAAATTAGAAGGATTTGTATGAGAAAAACAACTTTTGCCATCCATTCACACAAATCCTTGTAAATTTCGAAATTTTCAAACTGTCGTGAAATATTTCCTTGAACATCACGGGGCTCAAATCTCCTTTAATTCATAACGGGCCCTTTGAGCCCTTAAATGCGTAAGGTAAAGATTTAACGATAGTTCAAAAATTTCAGAATTTTCAAGGAGTTGTATGGAAAAACAAATCCTGGCTTCTAGCGGCTTCGGCGGCCGTTGCAATCGCTACTTTTGAGATATAAGGCTGAAAATAAACAGGTTATCTAATTTTAATATGCTCTTTCAGCTTGTGCTAACAAAAATTTTCAAAAGCGAACCGTTTTTGTGTTTACCGAAAGTTGATCACGTGGTCAACTAATGCAAAAGGCCTATTTGTCGCCCACGACGCACACGCAGATCGCAAACGAAGTGTGATCTTGTTTTGGTAATAAATATCGAGTCGAGCTTGCTTACAGATGGTCCAGGCTTAGCTGTTTTTTGTATATATGTATATATTTTTTGTTAATGATATATGAAATAAATCATATATGAACAGCGGAAATGAAATGAAAATGAAGAAACGATCGTCGCAGTGAACGCAATTTATGAAATTGCGTGAAGAAGTCTGAAAGAGTTTTTTTCAGGCTTCTTCACGCAATTGCATAAATTGCGTTCACCGCGACAATCATTTCTTCATTTTCATTATATATTTTTGTTTGTTTGTTTGTCTTTTTAATCACACTTTCCCCCTTGGCTTGTTTCGCTTTAATCTAACTGCTGGCCCATTACGGCCTCGAGAGGTTTTGCCATAAACGTATTTGTAGTGATGTTTATACATGTATATAACATTGGCTCATTCTTCCACTGTGCATACAGTATAAATTATATCGAGATTGTAAGGACTTAGCTGGCGCAGTTTGTCCTAAAAATAGCACATTTGACTACCGTATTTATTCGAATAAGCGCCCAGCCTCGAATTAGCGCCCACCTCGAATAAGCGCCCATCCTAAAGGCAGAAAAAGTTAATAAGCGCCCAGCCTCGAATAAGCGCCCACCTCAACCCCACTCCCTTTCACCTCCCAATCGAAAAAAATTGAATAATAACTAATAAGAGACTTCCCCGTAGACGGAGTTTTCTGCAGAGCATTTTACAAAAACCTTTGCTTTGTTACATCTTCGAGTTTTGTTAGTATTGTCTTGTTGCAAAATAAACATACTACACTTTTTGAAATTGTGAAAATTTAGTAAGCGCCCAGCCTCTAATAAGGGCCCGCTTCGAATAAGCGCCCACTCTCAAGGTCCAAAAATTTAATAAACGCCCAGGGCGGTTAATCGAATAGATACGGTATTTCGATGGAACTGCGTGGACCCCGCGCTCGTGGTCTCCTACCCCGACTATGGCTCCTGGTTTATATACTAGAATACGTGAATAGCAGAGCCTTGAGAAACAGAGTGTAAGAGCCAGAAGTAGGACAAAGGGAAAGAAGCCAATAGGGAAAAGAAAATCAGTATAAAAAATATACAAAATTAAACAAAACGGGTCAGTTTTGTGGCAGTTTTTTTTACACTCTGCCTTGTTGCTAGGCAGATACACAGCGCCACGCTGCCAAGGATAACGTTAGGTGGGAAAATTATTATGTTTGAAGTGTTTTCCAGTGAAATTCTGCCGGTAGAAGCTAATTTGAATATGGTTGAGGTGTATTTTTCATGAATTCAAAGATACGTTTGAGGAAAATTAGACATAATTATTAGTGTCGTTGTTGTTGACTGCCCCCTCATGCTCACGATCCTTTCTTTGTTCCGTGCTCGTGACATGTTGATCACATCACTTCTTTACATTACTTTACTTTGCTTTTATTGAATTCGCCACCATGACTCAACACGGTCACAGGGATAAAAAAGGATTTACGTTCATGAAAGGTTTTACTACTCCACCGGGGTCAATGCCCCCATGAATCATGGGGCAGGAAAAGGTCCTGGATTGGGGCGAATTGCGTGTACTAATTAGTCTAACTGGCCATAGTTTTGAAAGGCAGAGGCCGGGCATAGTAGAAAAGTTGACGTCGGAAAAAACGGACAGTGCCACGTACCTTTCCATCCGGCGGCAGCTTTCGCGTCCCCGCGGTATTGAGTGTCTGCACCTCAGCCATGGGACTATTCTTGTAGGCTGTCTTCCTCCTGGGCGGCTTCTCTCCTGACCCTGATTTTGATATTGCATCTATCGTGGTTGTCTTCTTTCCGCTTCAACCAAAATAAAAAGATAGACATAAGTTTGAATATTTTGAAAAAGCATATTTGTAGATAGAATTCAAAAGAAACGATTTTCTATAAGTTTGTGTATGTGTGTGTCATTCTTCACACCCGAGCTAACCTTGCTAACCGGCCCGCCGGAATAAAATGCTGTTAAATAACCTATTTAGGAGGAACTAGCTGGTTACTACTTCAACAAAAAGATAAGGCTCAATCTTACCACTTTTAATATTCTTCGCGAAGTTCACTATTGGTTGAATATACTGATTCTCCCTTAGGCATCGTTACCGCACCCTGATTTTGTAGACTTTTGTTGACCAACAAGTCATCTGCATGACCAGCAAGCCCGTCCCTTGACTCGGATTAACGCTTGCGTATGGATTGCTCTGATTGGCCAGCAGATATCATTAGCATAAAATCCTGTTTCAGGTTTGTGCCTGACAATTTTCCGACTTAATTTTCCTTCAGGTTTTACGTGGAATTCTTACAATAACGATAAAGAAGACACTATAAAAACATGTCGAACCGACGGAAGACGGTTAGCCATAAACCTTTCCGTATACGGACTTGACCAGAAAATCCAAAACACAGATTTAACAACATGAGGAACCAGCAGACATCACAACTATAATCAGCTCAGCAAACATCTGAAAATCAGGAGACTCCCAACTCCACAGTCATTCAAATCCCTTTAATTCAAAATAATAATAAGAAAAACTAGTCATAGCATGAACTTAGGAGATTAAAGAAGAGAAAATTGAAAGAAAGAAGTAACCAGTTCCTGAAAATTAAAAGCAACAGGTCGAGGTAAACATTGAAATTTCCAACTTTGAATACCTTTAGTTGTGCGAGTTGTGTAACATGCTCTAGCGTGTGTCCCAGAAACTGCCACAACCGAATCACCTGATGTAGGGTGCTGATTTCCACTGTCGCGTATAATATATATTACGTTCGTACGCGCATAAATAAAATAGTGAGACAATGTATGAAAGCCGCGCGTAAAAGTGAAAGTTGAGCAAGTTCAACTTTTTCATTAACGCGCGACCTTCCATATATTGCCCGTAAATTTACGTGCGTATAAATATCGACAGTGAAAAATCTACCTTTACACTGAATTCCTGATAGCAGGAAGTGTCTGTTGATCATAAGTTGAAAAGTTGGATAAAATTTGAGATCAAATTCGGTCATGCACAGCATAGATAACACATCTGAGACACCACTGTGTAGTTTGTGCGGTGAATCCACCGAGACAGTATACGTATCGCATATTGTCATTGGATGCAGAAGGCTTGCCCAGGAGGAATACAGCAAGCGCCACGACGCGGTGGCTCTACAGGTTCACCGAGAATTATACAGAAAATATGGGTTAGAGTGTAACGACAGTCGTATGACCGTCAACCCTTACCAGTTGCAGAGAATAGAGAAGCCGGAAAATTTGAGATATGACTATTTTACGCACAAGTGGCTAAAGCACAATCGTCCAGATATTACTGTAGTACACAAAGATGCGTAGGAGTGGACAATTATAGACATTGCTGTACAAGCGGATTGGACCAAAATATCCACAGAGCCACGAGAGTGAAAGTAATACCTGTCGTGATTGCTGCACTTGGAACTATCTCGGGGAATGCAAATTGTATAACCTCATTTGGCCTAATACTTTTTACAAAACATAAGTACCGTACAGTATGTGGTTCTTGGTCCGGACGGAAAAGACGTAAATGAGTATTTATTATCTTAGAAGAAGAGTAGTGAGCTGAAAAAGTTGCCGTAACATTTTACTAACTTGTGACAAACCGACAGCTTCTGAATTTTGCCGAAAACCCCGCATCATAGAAAATGACCGCTCCGTTTGAAGGCCCCTTGTCCGGCCAGCATGGTTCCTTGGTCCGGCCACTTTGGTGACTTTGTATGCCGGCATGCAAACTGTGTGCAAAAACATTCCAAGCACCATCTGATCTAAACTTCTATATATTACCTATATATATCATTTAAAACTTTCAAACCAAATTGAGACTTTTGTGTAAAGGGCTATATGTAGTTTGATCGCATGAAGCATTATTATTCGCTTCTGAGCGAATGACTATGCCGTGCAGTTAACGATGCGACGGCAGCGAAATCTCCACTATTTTAAATGAATCCAATAAATTAAAGTTTAGAGAGAAAGAAAAAATTTTCATCGCTTGTTTACGTTCTCAAGAAAAACTGCTTATCAGGAAATTTTATGTTTTAGACCCTGTTTACATGGAGTGGGGGACCCCGGTCTAGTGGGGTAAGTTTCTTTTGTTTTGTGTCCCCCAGAGCGTGAAAACAAAAGAAATTTACCCCACTAGACCGGGGTCCCCTACTCCATGTAAACAGGCCCTTAAAGTTCCTGGGATTAGCCGTGCAGCAACGACAAAGAAATCCGACCGAAAAGCGTGCGTCACCATCATAAACGTGCAGAGTAATCAGTGTTTTGCTCGTTAAAACCCATTGATTGAATTTTTTGACTTTCCAAAAGCCCTCTTTAACCGTGAATTTGACGGACATAAACTTCCTTGTTATGTCCTTCTATATTTAGCAATTATTGAATTCGGCTTTCGTAGGATATGAAGAATTCTGCAGATCGAGGAGGAGGATGTTATCCACGAGCCCGAAGGCTGAGGTGGATAACACCCTTTTCCTCGATCTGCAGAATTCTTCATATCCTACGAAAGCCGAATTCAATAATTGTTTTATTATTCCTGCAAAATAATTCCAAGTTTAAAAACAAGCTAAAACATGCTAACCTTGGTCGATGTAAGTTGATATCGATAATACATCTTTATCAGGAAGTGTAGAAGATGAAAGTCTGTTCAGGTCTACAAATATACTCCAAATAGCAGATGTCGTCCGTCTTCATGCTGTTCTTGCCATGTTTTTGGACAATATTTCGCCGAGAAAAGAGTAAAATGTTCCGCCGACTCTTCCTTCATTTTCTTCTAACTACCAAAACAACTCAACCTCGTCCCCAGGTTTTCAAGGTCAACAGTTCAATAACCTGCAACCAGGCTGCACTTTTGACGTCATCGGTTCAATATATATGACAAAATTCTTTCCGAAGTTGGTCAACCGTAGCTGGTTATAGTGAATTATGTGTGTGGTTTTTACCAATCAGAAACGGGGAAATATTTTGAATGAATAATAACATTACCTTATAAATAAAGTGCCGTGCTCTTGGGAAAGTCTCAAGCAAAAATGGTCAATATATTTAACTTATTAATAAATGATGCATGCGGCTTCTTATTATTTACTCCAATCATTGAAAATGCGTTACTTAAAATGTGTCTCAAATTTGAAAGATCCTCACTTCACTTCACGAATCTTAATTTAAGTCTTACTAAGAACTGAACGAAAAGAAAACCGAACTTTCTGAGCCTCTCCTGTTTCAATGACTATTATCATCTGGTGGCCGGACCAAGGACCTAGTACGCAAAATTAAAATGAAATATAAAAAAAAATTAAAATTACCTTATTAAGTACATAACTTGGACTTTAAAATTCAACCTGTCGACCGAATTTTTTTTCCAGTCAAAAAAACATTTCTTGTACGCCGTGCAAACCAAAAATTAGCTTTCTCAACGAACTTAATAGCATATGCCTGAATTCAAAATATATCCAAGCAATTTAAGAAAACATAGCAGAACAAAATTGACCTACGTTCGCGTTAACTTGATTTTGCAGCCTCTGCTAGCATCAGGAAAACCTCGAATCTAGCTTAAAAAGGCAAATAGATCAATAAACACTCGCAAAGTTTCGTTTGTATTGTAATATTATTTTCTTTGGGAAAATTACATCACAAAGTAAAACCTGCCGGGCAAGCCAAACCAAGGACCACAAATATATGTATATTATATATATATATATATATATATATAGAGAGAGAGAGAGAGAGAGAGAGAGAGAGAGAGAGAGAGAGAGAGAGAGAGAGAGAGAGAGAGAGAGAGAGAGAGAGAGAGAGAGAGAGAGAGAGAGAGAGAGAGAGAGAGAGAGCCAGAGGATTGGGCACTTTTGTAACGTAAAAAGGGAACTTTTGTAACACACCTCGGGCACTTTAGTAACGAAGAAGGGAACTTTTGTAACGGTAGGGAACTATTGTAACTCTGATAGGGCACTTTCGTAACAGGCAGTAGGGCACTTTCGTAACAAATCGGGCACTTCCGTAACAAATCGGGCACTTTCGTAACAGATCAGGCACTTTTGTAACAAAATGAGGAACTTTGGTAACACCCATTTCTATTCATTCAAATCATCTTTTTTTCGTCATTCCCTCACTATGTGCCAAGAATAAAGTAAATATTATCACCTGGATATACAGTAAGAATGTATTATGATTTTTGCAAACTGAAAATGAAAACATGCCGTTGCATGGGTTCACTTTGAAATCAAAATTGCCAAATGGCTAATAAAAAAGAATTAGACGTGTGACTGTGTGCCTGTGTTTTTTTTTTTTCTTTTGCTGAGTTTAGCTTAGCGACTGCTTTCTTTACATAAACAATGACTTGACTCAGAGCGCCCGAAGCTTAAATGCTAATATTGCGCTCTCGGTTCGTGCACTTTAAAAAAATGGGCATAATGATAGATACTGATTTATCGTGATGTGATTGAAAATACCCGTAAATACCTGTACAGTACAGTCATATGTCTTTAACTTAACCGTATAAAATTATCAATTTTAAACAGATCTAAACAAAGAACACTAGTAATTGAAACCTCAATACATTCTAAAATGGGAATACCATAAGCTATAATTTAAGAATAGTTCAAGAATATTTTCAGCCTTAAATAGACAGTAAAATAAAAACATTCAGCCCGTGCCGGGAAAACAACATTCTTATATAAAAAAGAGTGTATTTGGATCTAATTAACTGTAACAACAACAAAGACTAAAGTTTAAAAATAACTCAAGTTCAAGAGTTCAAAAGAGTTTAAAAAACGTTTACAACGAGACCTTTCCTATATAAAAAAACGCTCGTTAGTAAACATTACGCCGGTACACATATGGTCATTCATTTGTGACATCGCCCGCCCCTTACGGGTTTTCTTTGTTGTTGTAAAGCATAAAAAGAACAACAACCAAAAAATACTTCAACGGACAAATGCGATAGTCGTACGCGTACGCTGCAAATGGATCCACGCATGATTTCAACACCTAAAACTAGAACAATAACCAGAGTAACAGTAAACCCTGTGTGCTATCGCCATTGTTTCTAACAGGTTATTCGTGTTTTTTAATAAATTGAAGAGCCGGTTCTTTGTAAATCAATAAAAAGGTGCACTTGAAAGCGGGCTGAAGATAAACCACGATAATACCCCTCTAAATGGTTTCCACGCTGTCCCGAACGTTAGCGGTACAATATTTAAAATGTTCCTATTCAAAGCCAACGGATTTGAGTAGGTTGGTAATATTGTCGAAATCAAAATTAAACTTGTTTATGTGACTAAACACCCTAAGAAAGACCGTTAGTTTGTTCTGTATGTGTGTACGCTACTCCCAAAAACCCAGATCGGTCTCTTTTGTAACAAAATGAGGAACTTTGGTAACATTTATTCCTACTCATTAAAATCGCTGTTTTAACAGGAATAAAGTAAATACACCTGCACCGTCAAAATGCAAGCTCAAATAAGCTCATTTCCCCCTCACCAGCCCTGGGTATACAGAAATTATATCTACACTGGTTTTCGCAGATTAAAGCATGGGTTAGGAGAGATGTTCATTTGATGTGTTCATTTCCACTGAATTATTGACAATCATACTGTCAATTAACTTTAGACGTTTTTTGAATTTTTGTAAAGACGTCTTTCATATTTTACTCGATTAAGTACAGTGTCTAAGGAGGCTTTCTTTAAGATACTTCTACCCCAACTTTCCTTTTGAAGAAGCTCCTTAATTCTGGTTTTACATATTGGGGCATTTTTCTCAATCATGTCACGAAAAACTTCCTGTATGTTTTCCTTGTCAGAAGAGGAAAACATATTCTTTACGCTGCTTGTTACTGTTGGTGGAATTATGTCACTGTTTGCGTCCTCTTCCAGTGATCTCTGGACACGTTGCTGTAACGTTTCCTGCTCCGAAGGGGGACTCACAATTTCAGTAGAAGATTGTTTTGCATACCTCCACTGTGAGCGCACTTTGTCAAGTACCCTTTTAGGATCTTCGTCCTTGAGTTCAGCATGATTAGATATCTTTGACCTCACAGCCTCCATGGTGACCTCCTTTTGGTTAATCTCCTCTTGAAAGACAGTCCGCAAGACAGCTTCCCTTTCAGCCGTCCAGGTTACTTTTGACGTCGTGGACTGACACTCCTCCTCGGCGGAGATCTTTGAGCATGATTCAATATCTTGGCTTTCTTTCTCAGGATCATGGCTTATTTTTTGTTGCGGTTGTTCGCGCATGACAGTACGCAGCTTCCTGGACGCTTTGACGGATGACTTTGTCTTCTCCTGTAGTCTGTAGTACTTGCGTGCAGTTGCCACGTCATGAGCCATCAGATTGGCGAGATCATTATGCTCTTCGCTGCTGCTGGCTACATTGTGTACTTTTGACACTGCTGACTTTCGCAATATTGTTGAACTGGGATCGCCATCAATTTTTGCTTTTTTCCATACGGACTTCATCGACTTGCTTATTTGGCTTGAAGCTAGAGATTGTGCATTCCATGACAGGAACACGCGACTGTCATCATCATTTGTAACACCAGTAAGTTGGGAACGAACCTCTCTTACAAATATGGTCATCCAGCTGTCTAATTTGGCGCTTAAAACAATTCTTGCCGGACCATGGCTTTCAAGAGTCTTGTGATCCTTAATTTGAAGTACATTGTCTTCACCTTCTTTTATCCTTTTTTTAAACTCCCCCATCGTCATGTTTGCGAGGGCTCCCGATCTGATGGCATTGTCTACAGAAATTTCGACAATTAAGAAGTCTCTTACCAATGTGTATTGAACCTGCGTTAAGGTAATGCAGTGGGCACCTGACAGCTGCCCTAGAAGACAGATAGCTTCACGGGAAGCTTCGCTTCTTTCAAATTCATTGATCTGTTCTGGCGATATGAGTGAGTGCAAGTCTTCCTCCATTTTTTCCCAGTGTCTATTTGCGCTAGAGTGGCGCACATGTATGCGTACATGTAAAGCTTATAAAGTCTTTAATACAATAATATGCTCACTGGCGTTGATGCCATTTTGTGATGTGCAGATATCTTCTTTACATTTTATGGGAGTGAAAAACAAATTAAACCAAACTTACCTTAAAAAATCGTCACTGGACGTACTTTAAATTTATTACGGAACTAATCAGACTGTAAGATCGGCGATGCAAAAAGCACGTGTTGATCGACGAAGCTGTGCGAATTGGTAGACACCGCTGTCTGACTGTGAGCACACTGCATAGCCTACATTGCTGTATGTATCCCATGATCCATTTTCACACTAGGCAAATCAGTTCTACACAGGTCAGTTTGAGGAGTGAATAACTTTAATTCATAATCAAGGCGGCGGAGATTTATTTTCGCTACCGTCTATTTGATTTTCCACTCGCAGTGCTTTCTACTCTGATCCCAATAAAAAGTGATGAGATAGTGATGATGATGATGATGTGATGTTCCGCGCATTTGGTTGTTATTTTTATACTTTACAACAGCAAAAATCCAGGGGGCGTACGATGTTGCATATGCATCTACCATATTTGTACTCGTAATCTTTACCAACGGGTGTTCTCGTTGTAAAGTTTTATTAGCCTTTGTTGTTGTTACACAGCTGAAATTAAACATTGCAATGAATTCGAATCTACCATTTTGCCTATTTTACTGTCAGCAGCCGCGTACCAATGTGGAGAGAAGAAAATAAGTGTTGTCCTCTCTAGAAATTTTAGTTGATCATTGAAATGGTACTTGTTTTTACCAAAAGAAAACCTATAAAAAATTGACTCACCCTTACCTGACGTACAGAGTACTGATAAACCCTCATGCTCAATTTTCTTCACTGTGCGTGATCCGTTACTGCCGTCGCTTTTTGTTGGAAAAGGCAAATATGAGTGGTAAAATTTAGCTCTGCGATCGACTAAGCCGTGTCGCATACTCAATAATATTTCATCATAAGTAAGAAGTCTAAAGGCTTATTCACTGCAAGTATCTTTTAGTCATATCTTCCATTAAGAATTGGTTAGCATTTTGGAACCAACCTCCTTCTTGCCTAAAGCGAAGCCGATCTGGAAATTCGTCTGTTCTCACCTACATTAAATTTCATTTTGAAAATTTCTCTACAAAGCAGAGTTAAGAAAAACAAAGAGATTTTTGGTAAGTGCGACCATCTGCGAGATGAACGGAATAGGCCATGATGAGCGTTGTCAACGACGATGAAGACTCACGGGAATGCTGTGTACTACTTTGTCTTGCTTATCGCTGTGCCCTCAATGCCGTGTCCTGCGTTGAAATAAAAGAACTCGTTGTCCACCGTTGTCCCGTTTGATAGATTCATGCGGCTTAAAGTAGAAGCTCAAATGGTTCTGGAGCCTAGCCTTAATGATCCTTAACCTGTAGTCTATTTGACTACGAAATAAAGGCGGGGCCTTTAGAGAAGCGCTGAAATTGAATAACTTTCCATTATGCATGTTTGACACCAGTGACCACGCATGATTTTTTTCTTGATTAAAATTATTTCCATCATGCTTAACAACTTCATAATTCATCGATGGAAAGGAATCACACATTTACTTGTAATTGCGCAAACAATATACCCGTATACCCAATAGCGCAAAATGCGTAAAAGGGGTTAGAACACCTTTCCGCTGGCCCAGCGCCTTACTTTTTAAAGGAAGGACCTGTATTTTCGCCCACTTACTTCTACTTTAGTGGTGTTTAGATTGATTGCTTTTTTGATTTTTATCTCTTACAAATTACGATAAAATTGCTTGCTGGAACTTCTAGCAAAAAGGGAACTTTCGTAACGGGGCCACTTTCGAGATATCAGTAACTTTAAAAAATCACCAAAAAATAAGGAAACGACCATTTCACTTTGTGTTTCGCTTATTAGATTAACAATAGACTTAACTAAACTTCCACCACAATTTTGTGGATGCTGATTGGTTCAAAAGGTCACACTGACGTTTTGAAACTTTCCATTTCAAAAATGGGCTTTTTCCGAATCGTGATTCCTTTCATGGACATGAAAAGTCAAACATGTTCACGGCGTTTTTTTCCCGGCCTCGATATCTCCAGTTTAAAGTGTTGTGGCCAGCGAGGGAATCGTATGGAGTATAAATGGTAAAGTAATAGCTACAATTAAATGCAAAAAAGGTGTGAAAAGCATTTTAAAAAGCACCTACCACGATGTAGGGCCCTTTTGTAACCTTTTTGTGGCATCTTTGCAGCTTTTTCTCTTCTGTTTTAACGCTCGAATTTGTCTTTTTACATGCGTATGTTACTTTAAGAGAACTGTGTATAGTTTAAGTTTCACGAGTTACCACTTTAAATTGACGATGCTATTATCAAAAGGGAAAGAAGTAACAAAAGTGCCCTACTTTTCCTCTAGAGAGAGAGAGAGAGAGAGAGAGAGAGAGAGAGAGAGAGAGAGAGAGAGGATGGTTTTGAACTTGTCATGCACGTCCTTCTTCTTGCAAACGGTTTCCCGCGAAAATTTAGCTAGGGGTGTGTGGAATGCTTCGTAAAAGCTCGAACTTATTTCAAACCAAAACTGGTGTGTGATTTATTCTATGAGTTTAGACATGAACTCAGTTTTCTCAGAGGAGGTAGTATCCATGGTATGACTGCTCGATGTCCTTAATACATACTGTACACTTATATCATGATCATGTCCAGAGCAATTCTCTCTTCTCGGTTCGTGTTCGGGGTCACTCTTTCCAGTCAACACATCAAAGGGCAGTTTTAACAGCGGCCATTAACTATTAATTTTAACGATTTACTCGATGGACTGTCTGTAGGCCGGGTCTATATTCTGCGACAAGTTTAAGTTCATCTCAGTCTTTTTCTGAAAGGCTTACACTGTCACTTATGGGTGTATTCATATTCATTTGCACATCAAAAAGTAGCCGGCACAATTTTCTCATGTAGTTTTTACCAAACGATTTGAAACCGCGCAATTTCTCTTCCTATAACCAAAAAGAGCTTCCTTATATTTCCCTGGGAGCAAAGTCCCTTCGATCTTCCATACTTGTAATTCGCAATTCCCTGTCCTCTCTCTCCACGTATACAATGTAATCATCTAGGAAGATCGAAGGGCCTCTGTTCGTAGGGTGTCCCTATTAATGAACCCCTCAAAAAAGAGCATTTGATTACTACAACGCGATATATTTTTATGAAGCCCAATAAACGCTTTGTTTGTCTTGTTTTTGTCAAAACCACGTTGACTTGTCGGCTTACAGAAAGGAACCGGCCCCCTGGATCGGAGATACCGCGACTTCCCTCTGCTTATGTATAAAGCCGCCGCCCTCCCCTACTCGTGTTATAGCTCCCACCCAGCAAGTCCATTCTCTATCGCCGTCTACTCCCCGTATCAGGGAGAATTCCTTCTTTTTGAGGAATATTAGAGCCGCGCTGTTTTGAAAAACTAAAGCTTGGTAAATTAGCTCTTTATGGTTTTACAAAGACTCACAACGTCACTTTCTGATTTAGTACTGAAATATGCTTTTTCGTCGGTTGCCTGTAAACGCGAATTTGAGTGTATATTTGTTATAAATATATGAAGACGGAATCCACCAGGAAATTGAGTAATTTTAATTTCTAGTGGACAAAAACCTTGTACCAGAATAATTTAAAGCATATTGCGTTTTTTTTAAAAAATTTTTCAAGGGCTAAAGATGTAAATAGTCATCTGTAATAAAACCAAAGAAAATATCTTACGAGAGCCCGAGATGAATGTCAAATTTCACAAAATTACATCTTACACATGAAATTTTCAGAATATCACCTGTGTTTTCACAATTCTTGTGAAATTTGACATTTGTTTTCTCGGGCTCAAATAAGAAATTTTCTTTGGTGTTATTACAGATGACTAATTACATCTTAAACCCTTGAAAAATGTAAAAAAGAATGCAATATTCTTTAAATCATTCTGGTACAGGGTTTTTGTCCCTGTAAAGTTAAAATTACTCAATTTCCTGGTGGATTCTGTCTTAATATTTTTGTTTTCATGTCAAACCAATACTATGTCAGTAAGGTTCAAGGCTCAAGAACGAGAAAAGGTTTCTGTATTTTCTGATTTTGGAACAAACGCGAGCATCGGCATTATACTGCACAAGCACCACTTGATGCCAGCGCGAACAATGAGTGTATTCGAATATATTAAGTACATTTAGAACGTTGTGCTCACTTACAAATTCACTCGACACTGCTAGGATCTAGGAAAAGTTATCAAACAAAATGATAAATTGCTAGCTCAAGCGACAGCCCTTTGCAATTCTTTTCAAACGCTCGTCTGAACAATTTCAGAAAACGCCAGATAGGGAACTGTTTCTAGCCTTGTTTCGTCATTCGAAAAGTCAGATTCACCTGCCTCGGCTGTTGGGTAGGTAAAGAAAAGTACGTAGTCTACATAGGTTTTCCTTGAAGAAAACCACGTTGCCTCAATTTATATATGCGTTTATTCAGTTTTTCCCATAATTTCATGCACAAAATTTTGACGTAACCCTTTCGGAAGATCAAACAAAACCAAATGAGTTTTTCTTGTGAATATTTTTTACCAGGGTGGTATTGAGACATACGCACACAAACCGCCAAGCACAAGGCCACTAAGCTTTCTATAAACCTGCTTCTGGTTGTAATCGACGTAAAAAGAAATAACGAATACAATAAACGAAAATGGCTAACTTTTTACCTTTGTGACTGTGTTGCGTTTTCTTGTCAGAGAAAAGGAACTCTGAATACTTCGTGCTGTAAATATGGTCCAATCGGTAACATAAATAGTTTAACGACACGAGCCTGCCGCATTCCTGTCTTCCATGCTTGAAACCAGCACTAACAAACGGCGATATCATGATTTCCAAGTCATCGTCAAAACCAAATGGACAAAAATGGAAGTTTCTTAGACAACGCGATTAGTGTATCTCTTGCAGAAAGTGCTTCGTGTATTTCTTGCATGATTTAAGTTCTCTCTAGTGACTATCATGTTCTTTACCAGCAGCAATATCAATGATAAGCTGTCAGTGTCAGATGAAAACATTCACTGACATTCATGAATAAATATCGGGGAAAACGTCGCGCAATTTCTAAACAGGTGACCCTATAAACTTGCTGTATTCGCTCGAACACGTGTCGCAATTACGGATTCATTCAAAGCTGTAGCCGAGAGGAAGGGAAAATAAGTGTTGTAACAGGTGTGGCTAGAGAAGCACGCTAAGTGAAAGAAAAACGAAAAAACATATTGTTGTGTACACGTTTGATATCCCTCGTGTCTATAAAGTGTTGTCTCAAGTACTTCACTTATAAATTCGCAAGTAACTGGCTGTTAGGAACTAGTCTTACACCTTTGCGCAGTCAGTTAATCCTTTCGATCAAGATGGTTGCATCTTTGTTGTTTGCTATACACTCATCTCTAGCAGCGCTGTTAATGTTTGTAACAGTACATCAATCCGGTAAGCCGAAGCAATGCAATTTGTTTAATTATTTAATACGTTATCATTCACATAATCTTTGTTATATAGACCTCCATGATATTTTGATTCCTTGCTTGTTGTTTCAGAGGCTATTGGGTGGAGCAAACAGCCTACCAAACCAACAATCCTGGTAGAAGGAATTAACAATACTGATCAGTCCCTCGTCTGGGAATTTTTCCTTGAGTCAAACGAGACTGTTCAAAACGTTTTACTTCAAAGAAAAAAGCCTGGAGAAAAGAATCCAACCACATTCGCATCCAGACTCGCTGGCTCCTCGTTTACCTTATTGGATGGTACATACAGGAAAGAGTACGGTACAAGTCTTCCGAATACGCTTATTTTGAGAAATGTCACAAATGACGAGGAATTTATTTACTTAATCGTGGTAAATTACATTAAAAACAACGTTGCTCAACCTCGTAAAAGTGATCAAGTGGAATTAATTGTTTACGGTGAGTAATGATTTCTTAATGGTGTGCTGTTTGATTTCGCCATCTCCTAGACTATCAAAGATCAAGTGATTCCGCATCGTAGTTTACTGTCAGATACCTTCAAGCCTATGCGTTAGCAGGTTTTTACCCATGGCTTATATAAACTGATACTACCATAACTGCTTCTAGTTTTGAATTAATGATGAATGGATAACTTTTGATTTATCTCCAAAAGTATAAGCTTTCGCAAAAGAGAAAGCTAGCATCAACCCATGTGAAGCATTTTAGATATGTACCCTAGCTTAAAAATTAAAAAAGAAACTGCTACCTTCAAAAATACGAAAGTATTAAATCAAAATCTTAGCATTTCGTGGTCAGTGATCTTCTGGCTACCGTTCAGTAGCATTTGGGAAACAACTATGGAAGTCAGTCTCTCCTATATTTTTTTGAAGTCATTCAGGGACGCTAAGCCTGCCAGTCAATTTTTGCACACACACCAAAAAAATCAACCATGAGAGCAGTAAAAAACAATCAACTCTAAGTGAGGATAAATTATTAATAAACAGTATTCTTTACCAAAATCTTAAAAAAAGCTGCACACAAAACTTCAGTAAAACTGATATTCATAAAAAGAAAACGTAAATGTCAATACAAAATTCCGGCAAAACCCCTTCGCAATTCAAAATTCCAAAAAATCACATAGAGTTATAAAAAAAATGAAGTCATTATCGATAAATAATGGCATGTTTTATTCCCCTAAAAAAATGTCAATAGACTACTTTTAAAAAAAAATGAATATCGTGATAACAGAACATAGTTTCTCAGTAAATGTAGATATGTAGATTCGAGAAAAAAAAGAGTAAAAATTTTGAAACAGTTTATTAAGCAGAAAAACCTTTGTCATGTTATATTTTCCACCTTAACTTGAAAGGTCATGATGAGATGTTTGGTGACATTGTGCGTGGTTAAATTGATCGATGAAAACACTTACAAAATTAATATTGGATGTGAAGTCATGCATCCTTTACTGATTCAATATTTTGATATCTAAAAATATGGCTTACCTTTTGCATTTAACAATTTATTTATCTTATAAACAAGCATGCATTAAGAGAATTTAAACCTTGGCCTTTTTCATTCATTTGAAAAGAAAATTCTATCCTCATTCTGCCAGCCCAATTCTCCGACCTCATTTAATTTTATGGTCGCCAAAGTGACGGGATGATCGTGTAGGCTTGGAAAATATCAACCAAAGCTTGACCAATAACAGCAGAGGTTATCATAGAAACTATATGGAGCTGATGAATAAAAGTTGTAAATGTGATTCTTTAACATTCCTGCTCTAAGGCCTGGTTGTCACTAGCACATAAACATAAGCATAAGTCGCACGCACAGAATGGCATATTTGACTCAATTCTCTATAACAGCTCTCCTCAACCCGATGGTAAACAAGACGGCAGACGCTTCGTCCGCCATATTGCTTTTGATATATTCGCATGAGGTCTGGGTCAAAGTGGCTTATGATTGGTCCACGTCCTTGTGTTTATGCTTGTGCTTATGTCGCCCCCGTTTTCACTAGTGAAAGCTACGACATAAGCATAACCATAAGCACAAGAAGAACGAATTTGTCCGTTCTTCTTGTGCTTATACTTATGCTTATGTCGACCCAGTTTTCACTTGTATACACTTAAGCAATAGAAAACGTTTTCCGTGTTTGCATAGCCTGATATAAACACGAGAGGGGTTGGGAGAATTCGAGACAGTTATGCAAACCCTCGACTTCGTCTCGGGTTTGCATAACTGTCGAGAATTCTCCCAACGCCTCGAGTGTTTACATCAGGCTATGCAAACACAGGAAAAAAGTCTTCTATTGCTTTTATAAAATAACTTTCCGGGAGAAAAAAACGCAAAACTCTTTATATGGCTCTGCTTAAAAGAAAAATTCTTACCAGTCGCAAAATCTTGTCCACGAAGTCTTGCACGCATAATCAGTTCTTGTTTTGCAAAAAGATGCTTTGCAAAGTACGGATTTTTCTCTCTTAAAACGGTCAGCTTAAGAGAAGAAAAATGTACACACCTTCTTTGAAACGATTTTCCAAGTTTCAGCCGACGAAGGAATGGGTAAATAAAGTAAACTTTTTGAGTTTTGAACTCGAAGACTTTTTCAAATTTGTGCTTGCGTAATTAGCGCGCGAAAAACCAAACAACTTGACGCCACAACCATGTTTACATACTCTCATGCAAACACTCCTCTCGGCCAATCAGAGCGCGCGTACTATCTTAGTTATTTTATAAATGTGCTTGTGCTTATGCTTATGCTTATGAGCTAGTGAAAACCATGTTTAAGTTTCCTTTTAATAACTGATTATCAACTTTGCATTATTATTTTGCTAGCTTCGAAATCATATGATAATTTTATGAGAGAATCACAACATATATATAGATTTAGCCAGGGCTAAAAGCGAAGCTCTCGATAATATTTATAGTTTGCCCAGACAAAATATATAATCGTGTAATTATGCCAAGCGGCGAAGGCAACGAAAACGGCGAAAAAAAACAACAATGTGTCTTATTAGCAAAAAAGCAACTTTGTACGTGTAGCACAGTTTGTTTGCACATTTCTTTGCCGTTATTTTGCACGACTACACCGTGAAACTTCCAGAAACTTCCTAGTTACAGGTGTTATAGAGAAAATTTTGCACGTGTTCATGTTCAGTTTTTTTTCAGTGCCGCTCATTTTCACCTTGATGGCCGCTAGCATTTCTTATTTCCTCACCGCCGCTACAAAATTTTCATGTTGATCTTCCAACAAAAAATGTCTACTTTGTCTTTTATTTCTCGCTCTAGCTGTCTGTCGCCTACTTTCTCATTTTCTCTGTCTTTCTCTTTCTCTGTATTGTAATAATACAGTAATACTTTAGACAACTTGGATCCAGAAATAATTTCCCCTTTCCGTATTTGTCTTTATTGACTCTTGTGTCTCTGCTTCACTAGACGCGGGTGGCTATGCGACTTTCCGCCACAATGACCTCGAGCTGCAATACCTGTTGATTGAGTTATTTTAAATTAGTTTGCCTGTGGTGCGGACGGACGGACAGACGGTCAGTCGGTCGGTCGGGCGGCCATACGGTCACGTGATTACCAAAATTTCTCGGATGGGTAGATTACCACATTTTCTTAGGTATGGGGCTGCGCTCGCGCGCGCTTCACGAGCGTGGAGGTCCGCCATAAGGCAGCTGGAGTGTGCCTAGACATGAAACTTTAAATTCACTAAAGTCAAAACGCCTGGCGTTCAATCCATTCAAACATCCTACTAAACTTATTGAACTCTCTCGGCTTTTGCAAGACTATAAGGAGGATGGGTGGAGGAGGGGGCTAGGGTAAAATCGTTTGTGGGTGCCTGAAATTCTTTCAGGCACAGTGTGCAACTGAATAGAGGAGAATGGCATTTTGTTGGGGGTTTTATGAGCTTTTTTCTTGCCCTTTAATCAACTTTGGCCATTTTTTACATTCCAGTTCCTCCAAAAATAACTAAGGAGCCTGTGAAACAGTCAGAAGTAGACGTTGGACAAAACTTGATGCTCTCGTGTAAAGCAGATGGCGATCCAACGCCAAAAATCATCTGGACCAAGGACGGAGTCCCTTTTAAACAATTTAATTCTAGTGGTTCCGATCTACATCTCACAAATGTACAGAGGGGGAATGTTGGATCCTACAGATGTACAGCAACAAATGCATATGGAAGTACCACCAGTATCGCCGTCGTTAACATAAACTGTAAGTAGCAGTTAATATCAAATAAAATCATTTTTAGGGGCCGTATATGTGTGGAAATAATTTAATAGGAGAATCATTCATGTCTTGCATTCAAACACCTTCTAGTGTTTAAATCATGCTATGCAGTCACGAAAAAATGTTTTCTATTGCCAAATCAAATGTAAGCGGGACCAACGTAATGGCCACTTACGGGTAATACACCTTGGTCGTCAACGCTGTGAACGGTGGATTTGTTTACTCAAGTAGATCTGAGTTAAGGCCTGGTTCTTTACAGATTCCTCGGAAATTTAAAGGGAGTGGTCTAATGTAAATTAACAATTCATGAATAAGGCTGAGTATCTTATGAAGAATTATGGAGATCGAAGAGAGGAGGGTGTTATCCGTCGAGGCCGCAGGCCGAGGCGGGTAACACCCTCCGACATCTCCAAAATTCTTCATATGATACGAAAACCGAATTCAATAATTGTTTTATTATTCATTCAAAATAATTCCTAGTTTAAAAACAGCTAAAACACGCTTACCTCCATCGATGTTAAGTTCATCTTCGATAGTGCGCGTTTAGGGTTGTTCAGCTCCGCAAATATTCTCCAAATAGCAGATGTCGCCCTTTAAGTTGTCCCCTTGCTGTTCTTGCCATGTTTTTAGCTATTATTTCGCCTAGTTGTTACTCTTGAAACGAGTGAAATGTCTGCCATTTTTGTTTTCACAACCAAAACAAATCACCCTCGTCCTCAGGTCTTCTCGGTTAACAGTGCATTAACCTGCAAGGAAGCTGCACTTTTGACGTCATCGGTTGATTAATCGCAAAATTCTTCCAAATTTGGTCATCAGTAGCTGGTTATGGTGAATTATGCGTGTGCTTTTAGCCGATCAGAATCGGGGAAATATTTTGAATGAATAATAAGTTCTCTTAAGATATCCCAGGTCTAATGAATTAAGGCTAACCATAACTAAGAAATCTTCAAATTACATTTTAAAAATTGTTTATAACTGCATCACGCGACATGCCACACCCTGTTTTATCGAGAAATCCTTTGGGTCAAAATGCCCACTATATAGAGAACAAACTGTTTTCCTCTTGTAGGTCCAAACAGTGGCTATTCATAGTCTTCTTGTAAAAACGGTTGGAATGAGCCGAAGTGATTTAAAGTCTTTCTCCTAACGAAAATTTTAGTTAGAGCAGAACTGGCACTAGTCAATGAACACCAATTGCACCTACAAATTTTAAAGATTCCAACCATTCCGCGCAGATTTCGTAGACACTTTGTAGGGTCAAAGTTTTGATTAAAAGAAACTGGAGCTTCACGTTTAGCAAGTGATGGGCATCGTTGGTTGCAATTTTCGAACAGAAGAGGGCGTGTTCGATCACGTGACTTGGTAATCTGGATTTCTTTTTTCAATTTTTTTAAGGTTAGTTAACCTTATTTTCTCTTATTCTTGGGGGATGTCTTTAATCATGGTTTTTGCAAAAATTTGCTTAAAAATCACAAATGACTTAGAACCAGGCCATGATCAACAACCGTCTGATCAACCCAGCCTTATCCCTGTCTCTGTTAATGACAGGTCCATCAAACCACTGTCAAGTCCAATATGTTGGAATAACAATATTAAGCGTGGAATGGGACATGGCATTTGCAAATAATCGGTCAGTCAAGCAAGAGATTTTTAAGGCGAATTTGTCATCAGCAGTAAGTTGTCGACCGTATGTGTGCTTTCTTTATTTTAATATTTAAATCATGATACTGTTAGTAGGCTTTTTACTTCGGGCAGGGGAAAATAACAACATAAATTACAAGATGAATTTGGCCACTGTTTAAGGATATAAAGCTGGAAAACCCCGTTTATACGGAGAAAAATTGTCCCTGGTAGAAGGACCTCTGTCCTGCCCTTACCTGGGCCAACCAGCTTTTCTTACATAGTGTCCAGGCCACCCCTTTCTGAATTTTCTCGATCCGCCCGCCCCTGCGTCCTGACTTCCTAATTTGAGAAAATTTGACCTGAATCCGACGGATACCGTTTGCCGATTACTGCCTTCCTCTCAGGCGTTCTTAGGGGTTCGTCACGCGTTCCTGCCTCACGAACGTCTGCTAAAACTAGTGGTTAAAAAAATTCCTTTCCTTTTCGCAAATATTAACTGGAGCTCAAGTGCAGATTATCGGAGAACCAATCGACGCTGTTGGAGTCAAATTGTTGACAAGCCAAACATGACGCACAAGCTCGGTAGAGTGTGATACGTGACCAAAGAATTTTGCTCGGGGCCAAAAATTTAGGAGATAAGGGTTAGCTTTTTGTAAATTTCTCTCTTCATGTAAACACTGGATCACTGCTATTTCCTCAAAAATGTTTTCTTTTGGAGAGGCAAAGGTGGGATTGGTACGTTGTAACTGAACAAGAGGCAATTTTATTTTCGTAGTTTATTGTTATGTAGCCTCCGTTCAGCAGTTTTAACCCTGCGAGGTAATTTTTTCAATGAGATTGTGAGGTTAACCTCTAGTATGAAAACTTGTGAGTTAACTCATAAGAATAGTTTGTTTTAAAAGTGTGAGATGAGACTTTCTGATCTTTCTTGGAGTCTCGCGACATTTCGCAAGGTCCAAAGTGTACTTCCCAGATCTGGAAGTGTGCTGTGATTGGTATAAATATTTTTCCCGCTCGTTTCAGCGGACGTTCGCTGGGAAGGGTTGCGTGACAAGCCAAAAGAACGTCTGCCGGAGAGGCTATTGCCAGGCGTAAACTTTATTCTAAATAGAAAAGTCGCTGCAAAGATTTAAAAAAAGAATAACGGCAAAGTATTAGTCCCAAATTAACTTCCAGCCCAGGTTCCTGAGAATGGTTATCACCAATGCAGTTTGATTATCAGTGTCTAATCTCAAGGCTTTTGTTCAATAGATCTCACGTCTCTACAGCATGCCTCACAATGCTGAGAAGCAGCTCTTTAAACTGACTGTTGTAACATTTAGGTAACTATCCACACTTTTTGTCTCATATTAACATGTATGTACATTTCCCATACTTTTCTGCAAGCATTTCTTATGAAGACTTGTTAATATAATTATATATTTTTTTCACATAATATTTAGTTTAAAAGTAGTGATTTTATGAGGACAATTCTGGGTGATAAAACGCGTTAAGAACAAAAAAATACCGAAGGAGAAATCCCTTTATTTTAAGAATATTCAGGGTTGTCAAGAACATCACTTCATACTCTCATTAGCTGCGCATGCTCCACTTAAGGTTCTGGGTATTGTTTCCTATGAATTTTACAGCGACTGCCGTATTTACTGCCATTATGTCTCAATTCGGTCTCAGTGGAGTTCGATACACTGGTCGCTGCAACAACTTCGTATGTCTTAAATCCTGATTAATGTTCTCGTTATTTTCATTTTAGGCGAAGAAGTAGCACATGCATGGCTGTTGTACAGCTTCAATTCCAAAAAGACGTAGACGATCCGTTAAAGCCTCTCAGAGATGACATATCGGATGGATATTTAAGGATGTTCAAAGTTGAAAGGCAATTGGATCTTAATCCAAGTATGTTTGGTCCACTCACTATTTTCGGTTCGTTCACTCGAAACATTTTGGACATAAATCAAATGGACATTTAGCGAAGTGTTTCCTTTCTACACATAAAACTGATAGCAAAAAAGGTTTCAAAATAACGACTTTTGAAACACTAATTTGACGAGGTACAACCATGACAAGTTTTATGAAATTATATGAATTGCTTTCACATCCATTCGTACTATCCTTAGACCTACTTTGTGAAAAGAAAAGCACACAACATCGACAACATAGCGAAAAAGGCTATACACTCTCTATATATCTATCTTGTTCGCCAGACTAAGTAACAATGCAATTTCTAGCATTGGCGGTCATGTATAAATAAATAAATAAATAAATAAATAAATAAATAAATAGATAAATAAATAAATAAATAAATAAGGGTATCAGTTGTTATTTTTTAGTTCTTTAGTTACAACTTTTGTCTCCCTTCTCTTAACCTCACACTGACATAACTTTTAACTTTTGTTTCTTCTAGTTCCTACTACAAGCTCACGTCCTACTTCCTCACGTGCTGAATCCAAACATATACAGAGAAGAGGCATTGTTGGAGAAATAATTTTGATTGTTCTTTTTCAGCTGTTTCAGTTGTTTCTACCTGAGTTATAGAATGCAAAAAACGATACGGTACTAGTTGTCTTTATTATAATAAACGTATCCCTTCAATCGTCCCCATTTAACGAGGAAGTGAAATGATTTATAATATTTAATCATGATCTCATCATCTGCTCGTACTCAGTTTCAAAAAATACTGTACTTCTTTCGTTTACAAGGGTCCGGACAAATTTTTGAACGGACATATACTAAATGTTTACTCGGGACCCTTAGAACCGAGCAAGTTTTTAAACGGCAAAAGTGCGCCGGGTTGCACAGGTAAAAAATTCGTCCGTCCAAACATTCGTCCGGACCAATGTAATGGGGTCTAGAATATTCATGTGCCACGTTCACTCTCGCTAGGCTTTAGTTAATGAATTGGAATGAAAATAAAAGCTAAGTTTACTGGAGAAAAGTAGCGTTAAACCAACAGCTTTGCCTAACCTAATCACGTAAAAATACTTGGAGACTGTAATTGTAATCCTTTTCATGCTTCAAACAAATAAGAAATTTGGGCGAGTTTTTCATTAAAGATGTAAATTTATTTACATTGCGCGGGCCGCGCCGAAACGTTTCTTTGTAACTGCCACGTAAAATAATCAAAGCAAAACCAAACCACAAAAACACTGTTTTCTAAATGTAACCGAATTAGCAGGGATTCTCCGTGAACGGATCATAACAGAATTGTTCTAAATAAATATCAAAAAGAAAAGAAAAGCCTCCTTCCGAATAAACGGTTACGTTCTGTGCTTTCCAGTTTCTAGGACGTACTAAAAGTGCCTGAAGTGGGAATTTTGCTACGCGTGTTCTATTTGAAACGAGTAAACAAATCTTTTACTAACAAATGCCGAAAACTGTAACTGGAGGAGGGTCTCCTACAAGAAAATCTCCTATTAAAAAACACTCTAAGACACACAATAGCTTTTATAGCTTGTATACTCCTTAATTTTCCAGTTATCGCGCAAGTGATTTCATAATACCTTGATGTCAAACTCACAGCATCACTCGCACTTGGGAGTTTAGAACATCATGGCATTAAAATAAAAGTCGCTTAATCAAGCTATACTAATTCACCTTTAAATTTCCACTTGGTGCGCAAGTAATTTCATAATACTGTGGTGTCTAACTTACAGAATCACTGGCGCGCCACCTAATGTTTCTGTTCAGGCGTTCTGTTGCTTTAAAAATCGCACTTAGGAGTTTAGAACACCATGGCATTACAATAAAACTCGCTTCCTCAAGCTAAAACATATCAGACACGACATTAACCCTTAATTTTCTTCTGTGCCCAGTAATTTCATCATACCGTGTTGTCTAACTCACAGAATCACGGGCGGGCCACCTAGTGTTTCTGTTGCTTTAAAAATCGCACTTGGGAGTTTAGAAAACCATGGTATAGCAATAAAACTCGCTTCCTCAGGCTAAAACATATATATCAGACATATTAACCCTTAATTTTCCTCTTTGTGCCCAAGAAATTTCATAATACCGTGGTGTCTAACTCACAGAATCACGGGCGCGCCACCTAGTGTTTCTGTTGCCTTGAAAATCGCACTAAGGGCCTGTTTACATGGAGGTGGGGGGCCCCAGGTAGGTGAGGTAACATGTGGCAGGTCACCCCACCTGTCATGTAAACGTGATCAAATTAAAATGAGAGATTATATGGATAGGCGGGTTACTCCGCCTAAGCGGGTTACCTCACCTTCCTAGGGTCCCCCACCTTCATGTAAACAGGCCCTTAGGAGTTAAGAACACCATGGCATTACAATATAACTCGCTCACAAGTGCTAAAACATACAGGGTGTTTCAAAAGTTCGTTCCGATTGTAAATTGTATTTTGCGCAAAGCATTTAATGCTTCCTTAGGCAAATGAAAACTGATTTAGGTAGGAACTTTATCTAAATAACCGTTCAAATCAATTTCAAACTAAAATTTGAAGAAATTATCATATTTTTTAACTTTTTTTCCCCAAATGTGCACGTACGCGAATTTTTTCCCGCCATATTTTCCCGCCCACTTCGTAGGTTTTCTATTTTCGTTTTTTTTACCGCTTTCTTTAATTTGTTTTCTCTACTCTTTCACGAAAATGAAGGCGTACACTGTTTGTGCTAGAGCTCAGGCATCTATTTTTACGGTACTTTGTCCATTTAGTCAAAGAGATTGTCAAATTGTTGAAGAAGTCTGAACGATGAGAGAACAAGTGGGCAAAAGTAAAGACATTACAAGACAAACCAAGGAGTAGATGGCCGGTTTTTTTTACAAACTGTGTGAAAAATGTTATTGAAAAAGCTGTAAGTATATGCGTAATAATTCAACAAGACTGCAAGGTAAAAAGAAAACTTTAACTTCACAATATCAAAGTTTCGAGCACAACGGTATGGAGATATGTGACCAACAAAGGCTGGAAAGCCTTGAAGAGAAAAAAGGCGGTGTACATTTCATGCAGGCATGGCATCAGAAGAATTTGCAAACTTTATACCAAAGGACGACCGGCCGGCAAACTCACGTGATACGAACCCTCTAGTAACCATCTGGATTATCGTTGATGAGAAAACATACAAAGATCCAGCCCCAAAAACACTGGACGAGCTAAGACAGCGACCACGCTTCACCTGGTAAATTGTGAATGTAGACACACTATGGGAGCTCGTACATTCTATCCCTCACCGCTTAGAAAATGTCAGAAATAATAAAGGAAGACATTCTGGTTGCTAATATTTCAGATAGTCAATGTTAAATGAATAATGAATAACATGCTTAGGTTTACAAAAGTTATCTTTATTAATCAGTGAAATTTTAGTGAAGAAAAAATCGGAACGAACTTTTGAAACACCCTGTATATTAACCTTTGAACTTCCACTTGGTGCGCAAGCGATTTCATAATACCGTGGTGCTTAACTCAAAGAATGACGGGCGCGCCACCTAGTGTTTCTGTTGCTTTAAAAATCATCGCACTGAGGAGTTAAGAACACCATGGCATTAAAATAAAACTCGCCGCACTTAACAGTAAAGTTTTTTTCACCCTTGAAACATGTTAAGGTGCGTCTTAGTGATTTCTCTTCAGGCTTTTCTCCGGTGTTCCATTCCTTGTTCTTAATTTCTTATAATGCAGTCCTCTCGCAAGAACCTTACGAATATTAGTAGCAAAAGTGAAACTCACTTTTTTCTCCGCAAGCAACTATTGATCAAAAGACTCCCTTACCAATGATTTTTATTCCCATACCTAATTTTCTAAAACCCTGAAATACATAGCTGATATCCTTAATCAACCTACCGAGCATGCATGACAGAAAGAGTTTGGGAATTTTTAGCGACGAACAGCGTGCTGTCTTGCTGTTATTACTCAGTGTCCATTTAATTTTTCTTCAATCGGGATCCAAGTGTTGCCTTAAGTGTCTTTGAGGTCCTGTGTAACTTAAGACTTCTTATAACGAGGGTGAGTACAAACCAAAACCCTTGTCCCAGTTATATCTGTAAGGTCCTATGTAACTTTAGACCTCTCAGTAACCCTGGTGAAGGTTTACAAACTAAAAACTTGTCCCAGTTATATCTGTGAGGGCTATGTAACTTTAGACTCCTTATAACCCAGGTAAAGATTTACATACTAAAAGCTTGTCCCGGTTATATCTGTGAGGTCCTGTGTAACGTTAGACTTCTCATAACCCCGGGTGAAGGTTTACAAACTAAAATCCTGAAGTCGCGCGTACCGTGACTCTTCAAACTAATTCTCGGTTTTCACATGACGTCACCAAAATTCAAACTCAGAAACTATTGATTCTTCTGAGTTTTTATTTTCATGAGGTATTACAGCATCCAAACACTTTTATTTTTACTAATTTTGGGATCGAAAGAGTTCTTGGTTTATAGAGGACGTTTGAATTTCCAGGGTTTTGCGTGACGCGGCATTTAGTTGGTGGCCGGGAACGCTTTTATGTGGGTTAAAACCATTACAGAAGTTTTGAAATTTTGCTATCTAAACATTTAGTCCAATTCAGCTGAGAGCTGAAAATTTGAGTTTAGTGCTCACTCGAGGGGAACAGCTAAAACATGTCACATAATCTTTGACTATTAAGCATCACAAAAATGCATGATAGCAAGTGAAAAAACGGTAGCTTTCACTTTGAAAATCGAAATTTAAATTTGCCTCTCATAATCTCCTTTTGGCCGCCATCTTGAATTTGACTTTTTTTTATGAGGAAAAAGGCCAATTTGAAACACATTGGTAACTTTCTTTAACCCATTGGTGACGACCGCCGGGCAAGTCGCGAAAAACCGCATTTTTCACCAACTTCTCTTCTTTGGACTGGGTTTCGGCTAAATAGCCTGCATAAAAAAGGCATATTTTCAGCTTAATCGGACGTAATTAAACAGCTTTTTTTATTTTTCATGCATGCGCACAAACCAAAATTTTGAATTTTTTATTCGCGAACCTATTTAATTTCGATCTTTCTCTATCGGCTTCGCTTTCTATTGTTTTCATGCCTTTCTTCTTTATTAGCAGTTTTTTGCTCACTTTATCGTCTTTTTTGCAAGGATTGTGGCTGGCCAACATTTTAGGAAAGGGACAAATTTAAACTTCAAAGAGCAGCAGGTAAACAGCGAAATTGGCAGTGGATTTTTCCTCAAAATGTTACCTTTTTGTGAGTGTAACGTTGTTAGGATTGAGTTAGAATATCCAAAATGAGATATCGCTGGAACCTTTCGCTGACGTTGTTGCTTACCAATTTATTAACTTCAACTGAAAGCTAAATGGTTCTAGGAAGAAAAACATACATGATCACGCATTGACCAAAGCAGTCGTCGAAGGTTTAAGGCAATGGAAATCACAATGCTAGAAGAACATGTTTAGAGCTATTGTAACGTCAGTTTCTACGGCAAATAAAACATACCTCTACCAAGAAGCAGTAAGGCACAAATAAGAGCAGAAAACGTGCTCTGGGGGAGGAGAATGCACTCAAGGGAAGTCTTGGTAGGGCTGTGCCTCCAAGGCCTTCAAACCTCGACCCTGTTTAAGATTCTGACGTTCATTTGTTTTGTTTTGCATAAAGCATCAAGTAGTTTTTCAAACTAACACCACGGAAAAAAATTATGTAAATTTCTCATCCCAGGCCTTCACAGTCTTTTTAAGGCTTCCAGCCCAAAAAGACACTGTTCAAGACGCTTTTCAGCGAATTTTACTATTGAGATAGAACTTTCCTATCAAAATAATAAAACAAATTAATATTAGACTTTTACTTTTTCTATTTTTACTGTTAAAGTAGTAAAATTCTACACTCTGTTTAATAGTCAAGACCTTGTGTTCAGAAGCACATACCTGACCTGTATGTGCCAAATAAGGGAGTGTCCTCCCCACCCCCCATCTCGAAACGTGCTCCACTCTTTAGTCTAGAGCTTGTTTTAGAACAAAAGCACTATGATCCCATAACTGACATCATTCGCATAACACCATTCTTCACTGCTGACATTCGCGTTTGGAAAATTTAACGTAAACACAGATTAACACGTACTGCATTTGCTCCTCAAACATCATAAGCTGAAAAAAGGTTCCTACGCATGAGTTGCAAGTACTCTACTTAACGTGCCAACGAGAGGAACAATAGCAATTGTTTTTTCTTCACATTGAGGCTTGATAATTGCTCCTGTAAAGCTGAAAAGATGACTCGCACGGCGGCAGATTCTCCAGCTTGACCTTCCAGCCTTAAGCTTGGGATGAATCTCGTAGCAAGCACATCCATACTATGCCACTTTTTTCCGTACAGTTCAGAAAACGGGTGCTTCCGTACGTTGAATTTTAAGTTCTCATTGGATACTGATCACTCTTTCCCGCGATACTCGCCATAACTTGGACGTCACCATCATTGGTTGGAGAAGCTGGACTGCTTTCCACTTCCCTTTTAATCTACCAAAGAAGGCAGAGATGTTATCACAGCCTCTGATCGAGTTTACACCGATAAGGGCCCATCATAAAGCAGTGGTTAACATTGCCTGGGTCGAGTTGCATAGAAACTTCGCGCCTCTTCCCCTTTTCATGTAGCACCTTTTCAAAATCTAGTTTTTGCCATGAGCAAGTAGTAGGCCAAAGACATCTGTGTCAGTGTCAGTGTCAGTGTAGCAGAGTGCATCACACTGTCATTCCTGCACGCATGCTGAGCATAGAGAAATACGCGTATCAGCCTCTTCGTTACAGGGTCTCTGATCACCATGTGTCCACCTCTAGTCACTTGACTAGTCTTCGGTTGTCACACGTCTATGATCCAGTTGCCGTCAGTCTGCTTCTAAATGCTTCGGTTATGCCCTTTAGCACAAGGAATTTGATGATTTCAGCTTATTTTATGTTGACACTTAGCAGCTCGTTCCATGCCTTCACAGTATAGTGCATTACAGTAAATCCCTACATTGAACAATGTCAGGGTTAGACGTTATTTTCAGTCTTTTGACATTTTTGATCAACACCTACCTCTACGCGCCTGCTGCACGAAGCTAGTTACTCTAAGCGACCTCATGGAACTGATAGCTCCAGAGGAGATCTACAACTTCTGCAGCCTGCCGTTTCATCGGAACTGCCGGTTATGTTCTCGCCTTGCCGTAACTGTCCCAGAAGTGTCATCCAAGCGCAATAGGAAGTACTAGATCCTTGTTGCAAACCTTATGCACGGCTTTCACCTTGGCTTCCTTCACTGGATCAAAGAAAGTGTGGGATTGGATGAGCAAGGGCTCATTACAAAGACACAGTCGCTGACTGCTTTCTCTTGCCCGTGGAGGGCAGTCAGTCATAACTCACTTCTGTGTGGACAAGCTTCAGCGAGTTGCAAATCTCTCTCGTTGGTGAACTTAGTTCGTCCATTACATTGATTTTGATGAGACGTGCGGGAAATTCACATTCAGCTGAAACCTCTGAAACTGATTCCGGTCATGGACGCGTATAAGGTTGTCCACCCAGGAACAGTTTTCAAGAGGAGACTCTATAGAACACACTTGCAATGTAAAAATATGATTTATTTCCTTACTATTTTCTGACACAATTTTCTAAACCTCATATTTTTTTTCAGTTGATGTTGATTCGCATAGGACTTCAGGTAGTTATAATTTTAAAAGCACTAGAATAAACGGAAGTCATGTTTTTAGTTCAAATATGTTTTAAATGTACGCTAAAACAAGATTTGTTTACGTTGAAAGAATATGAGAAACTTTTCAGTCTTCCCCGAAATTTGCCCATTTCATCACAAAGCAGGTTTGTAACGTGAAAATGAAGAAGTTCCAATGTTTAATTAATGACAATTTCCTTACATAGATGATTGAGATATCTGTAAGTTGAATACGCTAACTCTGAAAGCAAAATGGCGGTCACTATGACGTCATGTATGACGTAATCATAAATAATGTTAAAATGATATCTCAGATGCCTAGTAGATATAGTTCAAATCTTCTTCTTCAAAAAACTCGTGTGTTTAAATTAAGCAGGAATCAAACGGTTTGTTTTTAAATCCAAGATGGCAACCAAAATAAGGATTTAAGTGGCAAATTTAAAATTCTATTTACAAAGTGAAAGCTACCGTTCTACCTTTGCTATCATGCATTTTTGTGATGCTTTTTACTGAAATATTTAGATTATACATGTTTTGTTTGTTCCCCTTAAGTGAGGCATACAACTCCCCCAGCTAACGAACTAATTCCTTTTCACTTTTACCCTCTCCTTTTATCCTTATAAGGTCCTCAAGTGATGATTTCACGCATTTGTAGAAAAACTCAAAGACAGATATTTCTGTTGGTTTCCGGCGGCCATATTTGTGCCCCTCAAAGGAACACCAATATGGCGTCTGATGGGATCTCCACACAAAGCGTTTTGGCCGAATATCTCGCGAACGAAATATCGCGCAGACTCGATTCTTGTTGAGGCTTTTATTACATTCAACTTCTTTCATTTTCTAGATTTTGGCCTTTCTGTATGGAATGGTTGCATTTTTATCTTCAATGGCGTGACAGTGAATATAGAGAATACTGATTTCCTATAATGGGCTGCCGAACAGCTGTCCAATCTCTGAACTACGAGATGCCTTTGAATGGTATACATAGTTTACATTAAACGTTTTACTTCAAAGTGGGCTTGCTCGTACATTGTTTTGAAGTTACCGTTGTTTTTGTGTTCTTTTTCTTTATCCTAAGGGGTTTTTGATACTTCTGTATTCCACTGAACGACAAGATAAATATATACAACGTATTTGTATATTGAAATAGTAAGAAGGAGCCACTTTAACTAAGGTTTCGTTAAAGTATATGGTATTACCGAATGGCCTTGAGATTCCAAAATATTAAAATAACTCACCTAAAGGCGTTATTTTTCAAAAACCTCAGGCGTACATCAATTTACAAACTCATCTAAGAGTGTTATTTGGGAACAAAGATTCTCCTTCCTTACATGTATGTTATGTCTAAAAAGTACAAAACTAAATTGTCACCGAATGGAGCGATAAAGATAAAAAACAGCAATAATTAAGACAAGGATAATTCTAAAAGAATTGCATTTTAAAGTTATTAATGCAGCTTTGTGTTAATTTTCTTGCTCTACGATTCACGGCTCGAAATTTGTACCCTCCCGCTGCATGCATTTCTACCTGAAATAAAACATTATTTCGCATAACAGCGGCTTCTAATGTACATTTTTTTTTATGTTTATTGATAATCACATTAAATAATTACATTTACAATACTACAAAAACAACAACAAAGAAACACTTTAACAAGAAACATGAACAGAGTAAAGCAAAATTAATTGTCAAATTATTACAAGGCTAAAAGAAATTATAAAAAAGTACAACAGGGCAATGAAATAATACGGAGTTAATACAGTTAACTTAAATAAGGCGTCAGTATCCACTTTCTATTAAAGAATTCTTTGTTGCTGATTTTTTCTTCTGTTTCATATTTAGCGATGATCTTGGCTCTAAATCCTTAAATGTTTGGAAGGATTTGTTTGCTCCTGCAGTCCCACAAGTAGAGTTTTCCAATAATTATAAAATAGTTCAGCAATTGAAGTAAAGGGCAAGCATTTTCCGTCAAAATTTCAAAGAGCACATTTTCCAAGCAGAGACGAATTCGTTGATTCGAAATAAGGCACTAATATAGTTCAAATTCAATCCAAAACTGGTTTAGAGCGTGAGCAGTGATAGAACAAATGGGTTAATGATTCAGGTTGGTTGTCACAGAAAGTACATAAATCATTTGTTCTAAAACCTATTTTATACAACTTTGTGTTTGTGTAAAGAATTGAGTTAATTACTTTGTACTGGAAGGCTTTAACATACGATTCGACAACGATAGAGTGTGGCAGCTTAAATATTTGCTTCAGATTGTCGCTGTTAAAATGAAAGTTACTCTGTAATTTTTGAATAATATTGGGCGGTTTAGCTTTTTCTCTGATGAGTAGGTTGTAGTAATTCTTTTGATTTCCCTTTCCTAACATCAAAATTATTGTCACCCACCACAAATGTTGGTGAGTTTATGGAAGGATACCTGTCATAACTTCTTAACGATAATGGAATGGACCTGCGTAAGCCAGCCCATTCTAAAATATTTGTTTTGTTTTTTTTTTTAGACAGTTGATTATAAGAATCAGTACTGTTCAGACTAAATAAAAGATCCTGAATGCAAATGACCCTCGCATTAACATAATGTTTATAATAAACCGGCTTGTTTTCTACTTTTATTTCTTTGTTATTCCAGATTGTCGTTTTCGAATCTTCTTCAGTGGCAAACGTTTCACGAAATGCTTCTAATGTACATGATCAACGCACTTTCTTAATCTGTTATCACAGTACAGTTAGTTTATGCACATCGTTAATTAGCTATACATTTTACGCCTCACTCAGAGGTCCGGTACAGCTTGTTTCTCGGACGGTGGCCAGTAGTTAGATACAAAGGTGACCACGGAACGTTCGCGAAAAAGTATTTCGTTTTTTCGTTTTTGTTTGACAAGGATATTTTTATCTAGTTTGGCTCCCCTCCACATGCATTTGTTGAAAACAGTCACCGAAAAGGATTTTTAAAACACCGTAATTGCTAGCTGCACTCGTGTGTAATATAGATTGATGGAAACGGAGGTTTTTGAAAATCGTTGATTACGTCCCGGTGTTGGATACCAGTAAACCGGCACGCACTCCCCATCAAAGACGGTACTACTTTCAGTCACTATTGCGTTTTTTCATACGAATTTGTTCGAAAACGGAAAAAAGAACTCTCCTGTTACGTTATTCAGACAAAAAGATACGTGTGAACGGGGCCCACGTGCCTAAGGTAGACTGATCCCCGGTAAACATATAAATTGTACATAAGAGATTGTGGAATCATCATTGCCTTCCGTCTCGTTCATCAATACTCGCTAGAAGGCTCCTTTTTCCGGATTGTCATTAATAAGACCCCAAATCTCCTTTGTATTAGAAGGCACCGTGCTAAAATATGTCGGTTTTCTTTCGGCTCTTATCTATTGGGCCGTGATGGGTAAACCGATCGGAGCAATATCAGAGATTCAAGGATTCAGATATTAGAGAGAATCGGTTCGTACTCAGTGTTACTACAGCAATTTCCGGATTTCAATGATTACCACAGTAAGACCAGCTCTTAGTTGGTAAAAGTGAAAAAAAGTTACGTTGGACGTACCCCAATAAACAAAACAAGTGAAAAGTTTAACAAAGCGAAACCCTGCTAGCTGAAATATCTTACTTGTACTTGTTATCAGTTATGCTGAGTATGTGTCATCAATGTGATTTTATTAGGTCGCGTGCCTCTATAACGCAGAGTACACTGCTGTAATACATACTTAACCTTTTTGCATTAAACCCGTTTATAAATATGGACAAAGGATCACAGCACAATTCCATTTTTTTTCATTGTTTATTGAAGCTGCATAATTCAAAACCGTAAAATACAATAAACACAGAGAGAAACATACAGGAAGGAACTAAATTAAGATTAACTATTGTAGGTAGTACAAGAAAAGAACACACTGCGTACAATGGATATTACAATGCAAATTAATCTTACTTTCACACCAAGAAATATCGAGTAAATTGCATGACTAAGTTTGAGGCTCAAGAATCTCAAACGCATAGAGGCTTTCTTTAGCTGGGGTATAAATGCCGCCTCTATCAAGTTCAGATTGATCGAGCGGAAGGAACTTTTCTTAGGGTAATATACCGAATTTTTAGCTTTATTTTTCAAAGGCACCATTGGCTAACAGGATTCAGTTAGTATAATCAGGCAAGATAAGGCCGGGTACGGAGCAGAAAATAAAACGGGGATAGGAGTTTCGTTTCTGTTTCTTATTCTGTTCTGTTCTGTTTTGTTTTGTGTTTTGTTTTTTTTTCTGACACTTGTCCTCATTTTGAGAGGCTCCTCCACCAAATGAACGTTTGGAACAGGCCAGAGTCATGGCTGTTACTGGATATAGTGTAGTTCTTATAAGAGTATTACAAAGGCTAATACTGGTCGGAGATTTAGAGAAAAAATCTAAGCCGCGATACGCGTGCCACCTTAGGAGGTTTCAGATCAGTGCACCCGATTGTAAAAGATGAGCTAGTATTTGCCGTATGTGGCTCCTGTTCCCGGAAAAGCCCTATTCAAAATTAGATGGACTGTACCTTGTGTGTATTGGAAGACAGGTGGTTTGATTTTAATATTTGGCAAATAACCTCAACATTTTCTGATTTAAAGGGAACACAAGATACAGACAAACCTCTAAAACCGTTATAATCAAACTCAGAAACCGTGAACGCCTAAAATACATCAGGATTCAGTGTTGAATGTGTGGTGACCAATAACAGCAGAGATCAGGACGCACAAGCAGCAGGACCACAAATCATATATTAATTACCGTTAATTACTGCTCGCAGTTTAGTTTTCTCACGCCTGAATGGCTTTTTGCTTGCAACACATTCCATAAATGCTTCTAATGTTCTCTGAGTTTTCTCAGTTTCACATCAGAGGGATGACTAACGTCTAGTTTCTTGCAAGGATATGGATACGGCATTTCTACGGAGTATAACTAGCTGGATCATTTCAGCTCTTGTGATCTTTGCGTCATTGCTTCAGTCGGGTAATTACCTATTATCAGTTTTTTGTCGATTTGAGTTGCCACTAAAATGTACATAGCTGAAAATATCTTATCATTATTGCTATTATTATTTTTATTTTTACCTGCGGTGGCAAATCATGTCTCTAATGTCGTCTGATTTTAGATGCCATCGTATGGATAAATCGGCCATCCAAACCGACCATCATAGTAGAAGGAGTGAACAGCACTGGAGTAAAACTCGAGTGGAACTTCCTTCTGCATTCCGGCGACGTTGTTCAAAGCGTGTTTCTACAAAGACAGAGAAGAGGCAATCCTCCGATCGTCCTTGCGTCCAGGCACTCCAATAACGCGTTTACTTTTCTCAATAGCGTGTTCCTGAAGGAGTACGACGCAAAACTTCCAAATACGTTGGTATTAAGAGATGTGAATAACAACAAGGAATACTTTTACTCTATTATTGTAAATTACGTTCGCAACAATATTGTTCAAATCCCTCTTGAAGATCAAGTCGAGGTGATTGTTTATGGTAAGCAAGACCACTCCTTATTTTGGCAATTTATTTAACGCAGGTGATTTTCATGGATTATTTCAGTTTCTTCCATTCGAAAACAAGTAGCCTATATATATTCTTAGTATATTGCAATGCCCAAGAGATACACAGCAAGAACTGGATAAAATTTGATCCCTGTCAGATTGTATTATAGAGCATTCGTATAACGCTTTCATTTGCCCTTAAACGATTTAATGTGCGTTATAATTGGCGTTTATGGAACTTTTTTTATCTGACAAGAATCGTAATTGAAATGATACTGTTTCAAAGATTATCGCTAAGCTACCGAATTTAAAGTGATTAACTTGAATAACATGTATATTGTTCTCAATATATTGTTCTTTATTTTGCTTTAAAATATTCAAAAGCTCAATATTTTGCGCCAGAATTTACATTGTAAATGTCAGTCATCAGCCTTACAAGTTCTTCAAGGCTCCCTTGAAATGAGCATCTACCGTGCTACTACCCCGCCAAAACAAAAAACCCATTTCGAAAGTCAGGTTTGAGATTTTTTGATAAAACGATTTTAGCAGTTATGATCAATATCATATTTCTTGGACGGGAAGGAACTGGGGTGCCTCTATTATTAAAGTTTTTTTGTTGTTTTGTCGATGAAACAATGGTGGGTGCGTGTGCAAGAAGACGCGTAACTTTCATGTACTCTTGTCAAAGGGTTTTCATCGATCAGTTTATTTTCAGAACGATTTTAATTTTTAATTTAGAATACCTTTTAACTTCCACAAACCAATCAGCAAAACTGAGAGATCTGAAAATAGTATTTTGGACCCTTTACGTTTGCTTTTATTCTATTTGACACATTAAGCCCCGTGCAGAAGGACGCAGCATTGTTGGATGATACATTTTGCGTCCGTTTGCACACCCTTTTAGATGTTATTGCATGTTGTTGCGTGTTGCTGTGAGTTGTATGCCAAAAGTTTGAGACCGGTCAAACGTTAAGCTAAGTACAAACGGACGCAACAACTCGCGACATTGTTGGGTCAACAATTGCCGCATTCCTGTTTGTATCGAAAGCATGTTTTGGCGCTTTAATTTTTGTCCTATTCGATCGTCCCCGGAACTTTGAATGGCGCAAATATTCTCGGGAAATTTGATATGTAAATGATATAAGCAGGAACTCTACCTCCCACGGTTAATATCAGCTAATAACTTAAATATTTCGTGTCATTTCTCGTTTTATGCACACTGTATTTCTAAGACATTCTATACAGCATTAAATATTTGGCAATAATTGGATGAGACTGATTATGATGTGAAAAATTATGCAGATGGAGGAGCCTATTGCCGGTGGATAACAGCCTTCGAGATCTGCATAATTCTTCACATCATACGAAAGCCGAATTTAATAATTGGTTCTAACATTTCATTTTTCATTTTTTAGTTCATTTGTGAATAAACAGTTAGTAGGCTGCGCCTGGAAAAGAGGTTGATCTTTTCCAGGAAAATATACCATCGATTAACCTCGTTTCCAAGCTAATGTGCCATCAAATCGATTGCATGTTGCTCTCATTTTCAAAATTTGGACGACGCTGGTTGGTTATGAAGAATTATTTGACGGGAGCTTTGTGCCAATCAGTGGGTGGAAATAATTGCGGTAAAGACAAGAACGCAAATTCACTTTTTAAGCGACGTTCTCATCGTCGTCGCGTCGTTAGAGCTTTAAATCCCTCAAAGAGTTACACAAAAACCGTCATTTTGAAAATAAATGACCGCTAGCCAGTTCTTTGTGGGCGCCAAAACTGTTGGCTGAACGGCAGCGGCGGAAAGCGAAGCTTATACTGTAAGCCGATCTTGCGCGTCCTGATTCCTTTAGGTCTGCGGTATGTGTCATGGAAACGTAACCCAATGTGGCTGTGTGATCGAAATAACCACTGTGAATGGGTTTTAAAACCGTAATTCCTATGGACCAGGTGTCTCGTAGCTGTTTTATTTTCTGTCTATAAATCACAGCTTGATTAAAAGGGACGTGTGTATCACACACACCCTGTTTTTATTTCCAGCTCCTCCAAGAATAACAAAGGCGCCGGTGTTGGAATCAGAGGTCAGTGTGGGACAGAAACTGACCCTTACATGCAACGCATCTGGTGACCCAACACCAAATATCAAGTGGGCAAAAGATGGAGTACCACGAAGCAAGTTTCATGTCTCTGGTCAAAAGCTGAATCTTGCTAACGTACAGAGGAAAGATATTGGATCATACAGATGCACAGCCAGCAATAGATATGGCGTTGCCAGTAGCATATCCATGGTAACCATCCATTGTAAGTAATAACACTACACACATCTTCCTACCTACATGTAAGTCGGACTATATTAATTTAAGAAGTGATAAACGTGCAGCGTGCAACCATCGCGTTACGGATGCCCGCCGGTAGTTTGCTAAGAACTAAAGAAGCCTAAGAGTTGCTAGAGGCGTAGCCGAAAGCCACTCTAGCTTCTTGAAAACGAAAGAGAAAATGCTATTAAAAGTTTTCAAAAGAAAAAAAAAAACGGTTTCTCTGTTTTCTTAATAACGTCTAACCAATAGCAAAGCTCAATGGGTCGTGCGTAGTGTAATTGGCTCTTGGTCGTGAATAAATGCCCAGTGTTGAAAGATGTCGCAAACTGGGGCTTAGGCTATGTTCACCCTGTACCGGATAACATTTGGCCGGCACGAAAACCATACCGGATAGGGCTTCTGTTCACACACAAGGACGGTGATTTCGGCACGATTTCTGTATTGGAGCGAAGCCCCGCCTGGCCGATCTCTGAAGTGTAGCTACACATACAGGATAGCTCATTTTCTGATGCCACATTTTGGTGCAGTGTGAACAGGCATCTGGATCGTAGCGGATTCGGAGCAAGGACTGGATTCCACTGAGACGGATGTAAATATTCAGGAGTGAGGACAGGGATTTGGTTCATCAAACCTTCTCTGCCAACCGCTCCGGCAGGATGAATGTTAACGACTTGTTCCAGTCACTGTGACGTTGCTTCTCATACTATACCGGATAGCATATTCGGCATGCTGTGAGCATGGCATTAGACATAGCCTTAGCTGTTTTTCATGATTTTCAAATACTGCAATACATTAGGTCCTCCTGGTCAGTGCACAGTCCTTGAAGTTGGAATTACCATAACAAACGTACAATGGAGGCAGGAGTTAGCAAAGCCTCAAACACGTGAATACACGATGTTAAAATCCAATTTGTCAACAGATGTAAGTGGGCCTAATCTTTTATTTTTTTTGTCATTTTTAAGCTCCTCAACAGAATAACCATCCATGTTGATTTAATTATCTACATCCATAAATTCAATAAGCTTAGTGTTTGAAGCTTGCATTATCTGGGAATAGCAAAGCTTAATTCATATGCGGGATAAGCCGGGATAGGGGAGCTTTGGGGAAAAGGTCTATTGTAACCACACCTATTATACTATCACTACACCATAGTTTGAAAAACTACCTGTAGGGAGATCACTTCAGGGAAATATCATTTAAAGGGAAGGATCGGCTTTGGACTTGTCCTTATGGCAGACGAACAGTGTAGATCATTCAATTTAAATTCATACTCTTTTTAAAGGAAGGCCTGTCAGTCGTAATGAAGCCTGTAATATTTATTTTGTGCTTTTTGCGCGACTTTTGAGAAATTTGTTGTTAAATATTGCAAGTGCTTTTTAATTTTTCTAACATTGAAGCATAATTTATATGTTGTAGATCGCAAGCATTTACACAACACCCAATAATGCTGATTATCAATTTTACGGAATGACTGCTGTAAAATTCAGGTAAACTTTAATTGTAATTCTTTAGAAAATTCACATTTCAAAACACAAGGAATGAAGACCTTCTTTTTACATCTTACGATTTTCATTTTATCCATGATTCTGTTTTCAATTTGTCACGCCAATCTGCTTGCATGGTTAGTTGAAGCATTGTTTTGAAGGCTCTCTTACAGTGTCCAGAACTAAGTAATTATTATGTATTCTCGTGACTGTTGATCACTTTTTTAAGAGATAGCACTTACTTTATTCAAAACAACCCCATTGCAAAAGATTTTCTCGTTACATATTCACGGAAACTTGGCAGGAAACCCATTGATCACAATGGCTTAAAAGCATTATTTCCGGCTGAGAGTATATAAAGTCCTTCGCGTAGGAAAATTATCAGTACGTTTGTAATAAAAGGTTTTATGTATTGGAAAAAAAGGAAAAAAGGTAATGGTACATATGTAGTACATAAATAATTCGCTTCTTTGTTAGACCTGGTTTTGTCGCTGTTGTGCAGCTCAAGTTCCACAAAAACGTTGCCAGTCCTTTGAAGCCCTTGCAAGATGACGTCAGTGATGGTAATCTTGGACCGTTTGAAGTTTCAAAGCAGTTAGATCTCAATCCAAGTATGCAAACCTCAGTTTCTCTACTGCTATTCGAAGTCACGCTTATATGCACTAACTGCTACTATCCAAATACACAATTAAAAAATTTAAGGTCACTAGAAACAGCAACACCATCATTTTAAATTTGTGCTTACGTTCAGCTGTTAAAACAGGGGTGCCTCCTGAATGTTTTATAGTTTAGATGAATTCAACATTCAATGTCAATGTTTTATTATTTCCGCAAACAGATTTTCATAAAGATTCGTGCTTTCAAAGGAGAGCTAGTAGCAAAAATATAGAACTGCAGTAGCCCATCATGATCACTTGGAGCCTCCATCTCCATTAATTTCCCTTTCCCGAGTAGACTTAGAAATAGAACGGCTTGTTTCCCGCGAAAAGTGTTATATTTGCGTGAGTCTCGTCTGTCACAGTGAAAAAATAAAGTTTGATGGAGTCGAACTCAGAAGCCCGTCCTTCGACTGTTTTCCTTTTTTAATATACGTTCATTTTTACCATTTTTCAGCCGCTGGGATGAAATAAAAGTTAAGGGCTTGTCTGGGAGATGGAAGCCCTATTTGATGCGCTCCT
>OZ037783.1:23007720-23017720 GCA_964035525.1 Porites cylindrica
ATCTATCAGGAATAATGTCATGAAATAAGTTTGATAAATACCTCGAACTTCGGCATTAATCAGTGGCGGATTTAGGGGAGGGGCCCGGCCCGGCGCCCCCTTATTTTTAGACCAAATTGAGGCCCGAAGGGCCGATAAAATTTGTTTTTGAGACTGCCCGCCCCCACCCTTTCTCAGGGTCCGGATGACCACCCCCTCCCCCCTTATCTGAAGGTCTGGATCCGCCACTGGACAGCTCTTCGCTTCGTCTCAGACATACGCAATCGAACAAAACCTCAACCCGGACAACATAAAGATTTGCCTGGGCTTGTCTCTTCCGAGCCCTGATTGGTACAGGCACAATCTATTATGTGTTCAATCTAAAAGCCAGCATATTTCGAAAGCGCTAAACAAACTGAGACACAAAAGTGGAACTCAAACTCTTTATTTCAAACTTGAATGGCTATCACAAAACCTGCTGGGATCTTCTTTTTCACAAGTAAATCCATTTCAATGTTCCATTGCGATTGTGTCTTTTTTCCAGAGGCCCGTGATTTCCATACGAGTGCGATGAAAGATAAGGATCATAAAGATGCCTGGCAATGCGGTACATTTCCGTTCCAAAGTCTTTGGCTAGGGATTGGCAGCGTGGCGCGTTTTTTTAAAGAACAGTAACCTTTAGAGAGTTGTCAAGGCGAGTTTTAGACAATGGGGCTGGATCGATGGGCACTCTGTTTACGTTCCTTAGCAATTTTTTGCATTTAAATTAAGTTCTAACGCTAAAAACTAAGGTGTTTTTTATTCGGCAATAGCCATTAAACTTCATCGATAAATTTTAAGCTTAGGAGAAACTTTGGTATAGGTGCATCACTAAAAGCCAGTTTTATTGTAGAGGTGAGTGAGATTGAAAATGACGTCTTTTAATTACAGAGGAGAATTTAAAGAATGTATTTCATTAACTTAAAAACTTTATGCAGAAATTGTGTACTCGCTGTAATGCACATTTATTGCACAGCAAACGTGCAGAAAATCTAGTTTCTATATACGAGTTTAGAGGAATTGTAACAGTGAAATCAATGTAGCGTTAGACGATTTTATTCGGGCGCATTTTCTTCCTCCGCGAAGAAAAAACATTTTTAGCGTGCCTCTAGTCTTGAACTGATGCGAAACTGACTATATTTGGAAAGCATGGTACATAAAATGCTCTCAGGATATATATGTGGCGAACAATCGATGCGGCTAATTACAGTTTGCGAGTGGTGAGAATTCCAGGACACAACGTCGGTCACATGCACAGCAAAATAGAAGCCTTGAATTGGTGAGAAGGGCCATTAAAAAGCTTGTCCCTTAGGTGAGCATGTTTTTGTGTTTCTACACCGCGACCAGAACCCAACGTTTAATGTGACATTCTGATCTTTTACCTTCGGTAATTAGCGTCTACTTGAATGTACTCGGAGAACCTGTTTTTGGAGTAGGAGGATGAAAGGTGAAGGCGACTTCAGAGTAAACAGGTGAATAATCTTATTGTAGTCTGTGTCAGGCATTACTCTTGTGAATAGCAATTGTCCTTTACGCCTATATGCACCTTTTTGCGACAAGGGTGTTTGTGAGAAGCAGCTGATTCTCTAAGAAAACTTCAGAATATAGGCACCCTCAGTCGTTGCAATTGCGAATACCTTCTCTTACAAGGACTCTTTTCACAGTGAGGAGTCATGACCTACCCCTTGATTGAATTTGCCTACGATTCTCAGTAGGAAAAGTGCGATGAATAGTTGAATGGGGTAAGTTTCATGGTGATATTTTCAGTGAAAATGATATATCCATGGAAAGTTAAATAGACGGTGAAAGCGAAAGAACAATTCTGAAAAAAAGTTAAAGAAAAAAAAAAAAACAAGGATGAACAGCTTGCTCAGAATACGAATAATCTGGTGAGGACGAAGGTTAACATTGCTCTGACGTCGTATTGTTGAATTTATTGGCAGAATCCAAATTTCCATTAAAGAAAGTAAGGTCTCTGATAAAATCAAGAAAGTTGGCTAACACATAAACGATCTTTAACAATAGCAGTAATGATATTGCTAAAAAAGAAACCAGCAATTTGCGATCTTGGATCCGTCATTTTAAAATGTCTTCCATTTTGCTTAAAACTCGTATAAATTGAGGTATTTTTAACACAAAACGACTACATAAAAGGATGCTTGAAAGAAATGAAAGTTTAACTCAGTATCTGCTGATTTTGTCATATTAAACTCATGATTTTTTTCCAAACTAGTAGTCACTACAAAGCCTGTATTTCATTAACAGTTACAATAAAATGATGCTAAATTAAGGGTAATATAATAATTCAGTTAGTGAAAATGGAAATATAACCTACTTATAAACTTATATGCAAACCTCGGTTGTCATGGTAACCCCAATGTTGACATACACGTCATGGCCACTTTAAAATGTTCCCAGATAAATTTTAGGAAAAGTCGCTAAGTAGGGTGGTCTTAGCTTGCACTGTTTTTAAGTTATTCAACTTTTTAGCGGGGGTGGGTAGGGGTGAAAGGCTCCCTTGGTCTGAATAGGGATAAAAAGCCACTTTTATTAAATTTTCGACCTCGGCTAATGCATTTCTAGCAGCAGGTGCCTTGATTAGTTCACTCAATCTCGTTTATCAGCTCATATACCTTAGTTTGACCTTATATGGAAAACGTTTATGCTGAGTGTGCTAAGCCAACTCGGCTCTCCGCACCTCGTTGGCTAGCTATTTACCATCTCATATCCAACGCTCCCGCATGGAATAATCGTGAAATATTAGCCTTCAAATGCATGTTGGCCGGGGTAATCAAAACACCTTCCCAGAAACTTGGATCAAATATCAAATTCTATCACAATTACCTTGGGCTTTAAGAGAAATGGGATGTACCTAATAAAAGGCACATCCAAGATGGTGGATGGTTCCAATCCTTCTGCTACTGTGAATGATTATTTATGTGATATTCAACTTCTTCATTTTATCAAATACTTTACTATTTTTCAATATCTAAGTATTTTTCGGGGAACAGTTGATGAAATTTTGGACTATGCCAGTAAATACAGCAATATGACGCCATTATGACGTCAAAAGTGTTGGAAATGATGAGTACATTGGCGGCGTTATCATAAGTGAAAAAACCCGCCCCCCTGCCCCTTCACTCAAGTCACAGGAAACTAAAGAAGACCGGTCTGGATAGTTACTATATGTCTGTCTGGATTTGCAAAAAGGTACCTTTCAAGGCGTTTAAATGATTTGATCTGTTGGCAAAGGCGACCAAATTTTGAAATGATATTTACAGCATTTTAAAAGCACAAGAACTATGAGGCGCATAGAAATTTGCCCGACAAAAACAGACCAATAGCATATCTTCCTTAAGCCTAGAATCTAAGTCAAAATCTCCTCAGTAGCTAAACACTCAGCAATGGTTTTTATGCTTAGTACGTATACACAATATTCTTGTACTGCGAGCTCAACGACATACCTGAATTCTGTCTGTTAACAATTTCAGGAAATCACACTTTCGCCCCTATGATAAAATTATCCACAAGAATCTTTCCACACGTAATACGAGCGAAATATCGAATTTGAAAGGGACAAACATCCAAAACTCTGGTTTGGCGACTTAGTAACTGCAAACACATTTCTTGCAGTATTTTTTTTCGAGTTCCAGGTTGTAGATTAGACAGACAGATGAAGGTCTCGCCTCCGAAACAGTTTTTTTTTAGCAATTATTCCTCGAGCCCGAATGGGCTATTGACTCAGAAGCCATGAGGGCGAGAGGAATAATTGTTTTGGTAAAATCCAAGTATTTAGTCAAAAATATCGAGACAAAACAACTTAAAGCAAGATATAATCCTTTTTTGCCGCCAAAAATCCGGCGCTTTTCGCTACTAGTGGGCTATAGCATATAGTCTAGTAGTTGCTTAACCAATCAGAATGCAGCATTGATAACAGATCACTAGTTGGATTTTACTAATTATGTATATAGCCTGGTCAGAAATCACCATCAATTGAATAGATTTCACTGTAGAACCTACTTTCTGAGACCAGAGACCTCAGTATCGATTATCTTTTCGTCCCGAGCCCGTGATCAGTCAGTAGTCCACTAGGGTCAAAGATAAGCCCCGTTGGTGTATAGGTATAGGTATAACTATAGGTATAGGTATAGGTAAACCATTGATATTCATTAGGGTCGAGTCTATGACGTCACCCATTGTTTTAACCTAGGGAAAAAATGCGTTCCTCCATATATATAATTAAGTGGATCGTCGTCTCTTTTCTTTTGGAAGAACACAACAGGTGACAATAGCCTTGCCTATACTTGCCTGTTAAGTAACTTGAGCCCAGTTTACCGGAATGTCTATTTAAAGGAATAAGAAAGCGATCACCTAGCAACACGAGAAACGGTTTCCTATATCTTATTTAGCGCTAAAACTCGGATATATAAACAAACCACATACAGAAAGTGGAGTTGAAAAATCTTTATTTCAATTTAGTTTATGTCTTCTTATTTAGGTCTTTATGGATCCTACGTTCTTCAGCATATTCGTTTGCGTTCCTTTGCAGTCCCGTGTGGTTAATGTTTGTACATAAACAAACACATAAACACAAAGTGGAGCTGAAAACGCTCTATTTCAATTTTGCCTGACTATTACAGAACTGCGTCTTCTCCTATCTATCTTGAGGAACTGAAAAACTATTGAAGTCTCAGCGTTTCACGCACCGTTAGTCAGTTAATTATGCGAGTTCACAAGACCACCGTTGCATACAAATTAGCTCCGCAGTAAAAACCCCAAGGGAGCTTATTATAAAAACACACACACACACACAAACAATTAATTACTTAACAAGGATCACTTGAAACACGAAACTAATAATTGCTAGGAATTAAATACAGACACGTTTCTTAAGACACAATAAATCAACTTTATGACCCTTTATCAAAATAATTGCAAAAAGATTAGATTAAAGATTCTATTAAAATAGTCAAAGAATGCAAGCCATCCCTTTTTTACACTGCGCACAATGCTTTACTCACCCCTCTCCCTTTACAATTTTATTTCCCTCCTCAAGTTTTTCGTTTTCCCTTCTCAACAATTTTATTATTTTCCCTCTTCAATGTTTTTTATTCTCCTCCTCCACCTCCACCTCCACCTCCTCATTTATTCTATATATTTTCCATCCACAAATACATCGACCTCCTAACGACCCTACATCCATCCCACCTCGACCCCTCATTGACCCTGCATCGACCCCTCATCGACCCCACATCGACCCTACGTCGACCCTATACATCGACCCCACATCGACCCTACACTCAACTTCACAGCTTCGTGAATAGTGAAACTATACACCACCACCACCACCACCACCACCGTCACATTTCTATTGTTTTTCGTCCACCACCACCACCACCGCCACAACATTGCTTTTAGAGACTTTAAGATGCAACGACGCGGACGACAACGAGAACGTCAAAAAAACAATAGGTTTAACTAGCAAAACAACAACTTCGCACGTGCATCACACTTATTTGTACATTTCTTTCCCGTTTTTGCACAACTACGACGTGAAAATGCCTAATTTCGCGTTTTATGGGGGACGAAAACAAGCAACGACGAAATTTTATTTCTCTTTCTGAGCTTGATTATGGTCCCTTGAAATTCAGCTTTAGAAGGGATCGCCTACAATTGACAAAGTAAGTGGGTAGGAATAATCACTATAAATACTGAAAGAACGCAAATTCAATTTTTAAGCGACGTTCTTGTTGCCGACGCGTCGTTGGATCTTAAAGTCTCTATTGTTTTCCCTCCACCACCACCACCACCGCCACATTTCTATTGTTTCCCTCCTTGAGTTTGGCCTTTTAGACCAGATTTTGGCTTCTTTGGCCTTTTGAGGGAAAACAATAGAAATGTGGCAGTGGTGGTGGTGGTGGTGGAGGGAAAACAATAGCAATTTCGTGGCAGTGGTGGTGGTGGTGGAGGGAAAACAATAGAAATGTGGCAGTGGTGGTGGTGGTGGTGGAGGGAAAACAATAGCAATTTGGTGGCAGTGTTGGCGGTGGTGGAGGGAAACAATAGAAATGTGGTGCGGTGGTGGTGGTGGTGGTGGTGGAGGGAAAACAATAGAAATGTGGTGGCGGTGGTGGTGGTGTTGGAGGGAAAGCAATAGAAATTTGGTGGCGGTGGTGGTGTATAGTTTCACTATTCACGAAGCTGTGTTAAAAAAGTTGAGTGTAGGCTCGATGTGGGGTCGATGTAGGGTCGATGAGGGGTCGATGTGGGGTCGATGTGGGGTCGATGCGGGGTCGATGTAGGGTTGATGAGGGGTCGATGTGGGGTCGATGAGGGGTCGATGTGGGGTTGATGTATGGTCGATGAAGCGTCGATGTGGGGTCGATGTAGGGTCGCTAGGAGGTCGATGTATTTGTGGATGGAAAATATATAGAATAAATGAGGAGGAGAAATAAAATTGAACAGGGAGAGGGGTGAGTAAAACATTGTGCGCAGAGTAAGAAAAAGGATGGCTTGCATTCTTTGACTATTTTGATAGGATCTTTAATCTAATCTTTTTGCAAGTATTTTAATAAAGGGTCATAAAGTTGATTTCTTGTGTCTTAAGAAACGTGTCTCGATTTATTGCTAGCAATTATCAGTCGCGTGTCTCAATTGATCCTTGTTAAGTAAGTAATTGTTTGTGTGTGTGTGTGTGTTTTTATACTATGCTCCCTTGGGGTTTTTACTGCAGAGCTAATTTGTATGCAACGGTGGTCTTGTGAACTCGCATAATTAACTGACTAACGGTGCGTGAAACGCTGAGACTTCAATAGTTTTTCATTTCCTCGAGATAGATAGGAGAAAACGCGGTTCTGTAATAGTCGGACAAAATTGAAATAGCGCGTTTTCAGCTACGCTTTGTGAACATGTGTTTGTTTATATGTATCCGAGGTTTAGAGATGAATAAGAAGACATAAACTAAATTGAAATAAAGATTTTTCAACTCCACTTTCTGTATGTGTTTTCTTTATATATCCGAGTTTTAGCGCTAAATAAGATATAGGAAGCCGTTTCTCGCGTTGCTTGGTGATCGCTTTCTTATTCCTTTTAATAGACGTTCCGGTAAACTGGGCTCAAGTTACTTAACGGGCAAGTATAGGCAAGGTTATTGTTCCTGTTGTGTTCTTCCAAAAGAAAAGAAACGACTATCCACTTAATTATTTATGGAGGAACGCATTTTTTCCTAGGTTAAAACAATGGGTGACGTCATAGACTCGACCTTATGCATATCAATGATTTGCATATACAGGAGCCGATTACTTGGAGCATCCATCTCCCATATAAACCCTTGGAGTCAACCCTTTCCGACGAAAAATTATTTATAGAAATAGCTTTCGCGGAATATTTTTCACGCCTTCTCAGTAATATCTAATCAGAGCAGAGCTATGATCATACGTCATACGCTGAGTCACAGAAGCGGGATTTGAATTGCTGCCAACAACGGCGGTAGCCAGCGTGGATCTGATGATAGTTCTGATCTTCTATAGGGTTAAAAATACCCGCTTAAAGCCTAATAACAAAAAGAAAAAGGTGATACACTCATGCGACGTCTTCAAGTTTACTTGTAATCTTGACAGTTGGCTGCATATCATAAGTTTTATCACGAACAACCCAGTCCCGGCCCTCGACAGCGGGTAAACAAATTTTGAAAAATTCAAGCTCTTTAGTTACTTTCGTTTACTGGTTAACTCACTTGTGCAATGCTTTGGCACTTTTTACTAATTCCACAAAGGACCACACTGCATCAACCCACAGTTAATTTTGAAGTAAAAAGTATGTTGTTCCAACTGTGTTACATATCGAACACGAACTGCATCTTTCGCTTGCGCGGCGGCTGTAATTGTGCGAGATCTGAGGTCGCGAATTATGAACGGAGTTTTATAAGCCAAATTAATCAATAATGTGGCTGTGGATGAAAACGGCTTTTGATAACATACAATCTCAACGGCAAATATTTCAAGTGGACATAACAAACAAAACAAACCAGATGTTCAACAGGAATGAAATCGAATTAAAAGCGAAACCTAACATACTGAGGGTTTCATTGGCACAATACAACAAGTGTCGATACAGAATCTACTGAGCCTGTTATTTTTCTCTTGCTACTAAGAAACTAACATATGTAAACAAGGAAAATAACAGGCAGTCATAAAATTTAAAAAAAGGACGAACCGATGGGGCTAGCGACTTCAAAAGATTAAAGTCCTTGAATGAAAGAAAGGTTCTCAAAGGTTTCACAGCGGAAATTATATGTTTCGGCATGTCACGTCCTCCTGCATATTTCTTTTGCGGTTATTCGAGGTCTACAAGTATATGCTGCGGCCATGAAATCTTGTAGCATCTTGATAAATAGTGTGATTGCCAAAGAAGGTTTAATTTCTTCCTTAGTTTGATAATTCTGCACTCAAAGGGTTTTTTGTACCTTTCATGTCTTGTGGCAACTAAATAATAACTACTGATAGCACCATCAAAATGAATAAAAATGCGGACAACATAGACCGATACCTTTCTTCACTTCGACGTTTTGCTTCTTTAAATGAAATCCTTCAAAATAATGAGAAAACATCTTGATTTTTGCTGTCCCAGGTTGCGGTAGATAAGACACAGAAGACACGACAGTTTCTATTTACAAAGGCCGTGGAAGGCGCAAAATTGCCTCCGATTTGCCGGTTCCATACAGACCTTACCGTAAGCGCTCCAATTCCCTTTTAAAAAGTCTGGCTCTCCAACAAAGAGTTTCACTTTTTAATTCTTTGAAAAGCTCCTTTTAAATAAGGGCGATAGAATACAACACTACGGGCAAAATTTAAACATCCGGGCCAGAGGAGTGAACGTCTTCCCACAGTGCATTGCGATTGTGTTTCTTCCAAGATGGCGGAGTTTTCCTTCGCACGTTGTGTTTTTACGGTGTTTTTGTGTGTCATTTTTACCGGGTTAGAATCCTAACTAGAGGTAAGTAATACCATTCATACATTCTTTGTCTTTTACCTTTTCATAAAAGGGAGCTTTACAAGAGTATTTTTTCTGAAACGTATATTTTTTCGTATTTGAATTGTGATATCCTGATCTGTCATCGTTCACTGCCTAGGAATGGTTCCGAAAACATGTTTGTAGTTTCTTTTCTAGTGGGGTATTGTTTAATCAAGTCCGACATTTAAGTAATTCAGAGGTTTATCTTCTTATTTTTACTAAAGTGACCCAAAGTGACCCGGGAATTTGAACATTTTGAAGGCCGGGAAATCGGTCAACTTTGGCGGTTTTGTGATAAGTCTTACAGAATGCTGCGAAACGTGGCATCACTCAGGAAATGCGGAGACTCTGAAAGAAGGATTTTTTTTGTTAATGATTCCGATTTTTAAGGAAAATGGCTTAATCTGAACACTGTTAGATACTTCAAACATTCCCAGTATATTATTATACAGTTTTGATTCCACTTAAACTAGTATTGAGTGAAGAGAAGATAGACTTAATTAAGCTTATAAATTATGAAAACATCTCACATTCCCCTGCGTTACCTGCGCCAAATCTTCAATCATTTCAATTTCATTTGCTCTACCATAAGGCAGGGTAGCCAATGCCAAAGAAATAACAAAGTGATTAAAATTAAAATCTATCCTTATTTAAAAAAATTATAGAAGGTCTTCAAATCTTGAAATCTTGCTATGGGTCTCTTTGATAAGATGTCAGTTCTTTGGATTCATAAAGGTGAAAAAAGAATGGCTTTCATGGCTTTTCTAGCATTTTTTTAAACTGTTTTATTGCCAAATAATTTTTATATATTTTGTGATTGAGGTGTTTATCTCATTTACATTTTTAGAGAAACCTGCAAGTGTATGAAATCAGTGATGCCCTTGATTAGTGGTTGCTACGTATCAAAGTGATGATGCACACCAGACTCAGTTGAATTATAGATTTTAGAATGTATGGATGGATCTTTTTG
>OZ037783.1:23022720-23045220 GCA_964035525.1 Porites cylindrica
GAGGTTGACCATATTCTAGGAGTATGGAGCCCCGCCATGAGCAGTGTTAAACAGTGTCAGTAAAAGCCCTAGTTTGAAACTGTTTTCGAACTTTACCTGTCAAAATTGACTTTAGGTTCTTTTTTCCGAAATGTTGTTTAAATACGGTATTTGAAAAAGTTTTAAGCCACTCGCCAGCACCCCTCTTTCTGAATATGCAAATATGCGGGAAGTTGAACGGTACGTTGACCCTGTCATCTCATTAATTCTGGGTGCATTGTATTTGAAAAACAGTGCTGAGTAGGTGAGTCGTGTTAGCGCAGTGTCACGCAACAATGGTTTGAAGTCATACATGACGCTTGAACACCTTAATCAATGAACTTTTCAGATTACTTTACTTTTCTGTAGCCCAATTTTTAGCTAATTTTATTGACCATCCTGCAGTGCAAAAGAATATCTTGAGGATCATAGTCAGTGTTTGACCTGCTGTTACTTACATGTACTTTACCTACAGAGGCTAAGCCAAGCAAAAAGTAAAAAATACAGGACACTCTTGCATTTTTGTGGAAAAATAGTAAAAATAGTAACGAATTGTAAAGTGGGAGGATAAGCAAAAACACTGATAAAGACAGCTGCTGATATTCATACTGATAAAAGTGTTTGATTTTGATCTTACAAGCTCATCACGTTTTGCACCCCCCTACGACTACCACTTCCAACCGCCCCCCCCCCCCCTCCCCGCTTTCCCATCGCACGCACTCTCCTACTTTGCAGTTATTACTAGATTTTGGTTGATTTTCCACCGTTCCACCGTTCCACCGTTCCACCGTTCCACCGTTCCACCGTTGGGGCGCGTTTAGAAGGTCTGGGATTCAGTATAAAGCGCTTCCTTAATGTGAAAGCGAAAGAATTTCCTACATTTATCCAAAACAACCAAGATGAAAGCTTATCCATGGATTATTCCTTGCTGGTTATTGGCGACGGTTTTGATTGCTGCCTCATTACTACGGCAATCTGGTAAGCCTTGGAGCTTAAATTTGCGGAGATTTTAACTTCTAACAAAATTGCTTTTGATGAGGAGGGAAAGGTATCATTCTTTTGTTGAAAGGAAAACTTGATTTAATATTATATTTTTTGGGTTTTGGTGTTATTTTTAGAGGCCTTGACTTTTACTAGAAGGCCTGATAAACCAACAATCGTGGTCGAAGGAGTGAACAGCACAAATGTGGATCTCATATGGGAATTTCTTCCTGGCAGTGGCGAGGTTGTTCATAACCTTTTCTTGATAAGACAGAGGCCGGGCGATGTCAATCGAGTACAAATTGCATCGAGGAAATACAGTAGTGCCTTCACTCTAGCTAAGGGCTTCACCAACGAGTACAGAGCGAACCTCCCAGCAACGTTGAGGTTATTGAATGTAGACAACACCGAGGAATATGTTTACACCCTGCAAGTTAACTACAACCTAAATAACGTTCCACGTCGGATGGAAGACAGTGTGACAGTTATCGTCCGCGGTAAGTCTAACAATTTTGCTTTATACCCTCGACGTGCTTCGAAGTGACAGGGCATTCTTCAGTTTATCCTCCAGATTTTAATGGCGATTCCATTCAGTGTTTGTTCTTCTACTGTGTCCCCGAACGAAACTCTGAAGTAAAAAACAAAAGTTGTTTACCGCTGTCTTTTCTATGAAATCGATAGAGTGGGAAAACGATACTTCGTGTTGTTGATTGATTTTGAGGCCTCTTGCGAGGCTTCCGCCATTTTAGAAGAGTCACATAAGATAGTAATCTTCATGCTAGCCCTCTTATGTTAATGTCTTGTAAATTCTCTCGTAAATATAAACTGAGCGTAGGATGTGTCAATATCACGCTTGCCTAAAAATTATATGGAAGAAGGTAGATCAAAATAAGCTATAGGTTTTACTTTCTTTTACTTCATAAATGTGCAGTTTCCGGGAGGATGAGTCGTGAAATGATTTCTATAAATCTGCCGAATACGCGCTAATGATCAATCGAAACTGCCGTGTCACGATTACCTTTGCTACAAATTTGAATGTCAAAGGAAATAGCGGTCGCATGCGAAAGTGAAATCTGTTTCGGTGAACTTTTGCTGATAAGTGTCTTAAGCTGTTTATATCGTTTAAGCAGTATTGATTTTAAAGGTATTTCACTGTAGAATTTGGCATTGTATTTTTAGTGAAAATAATTAGCGGGAAAATTAACCCGAACAATGGCCGCCTTATTTCTTTAGCATTTTGACTGTTGGCTAACGTTTTACCAGTAATAGAGCATTCAGATATATCTTTCACAAGCTTAATTTTTTGAAACTGAAAACGAAGACGTCGACTTATTGGCACTAAAAAGAAAGGCACATTCTCGCTCAAAAATATATATACAGTCGACTCCCGATAACTCGATCGTTTAAGGGAAATCGAAAAAAGTTCGACTTATCGGGAGTTTGACGGAAGCAAATAACCGGAAGTGAGGAAATAAGCAAATGGGTGGGGAGGGAATGCAATTAAGCAACAAAGTATACAAGGATGGACACTGAATTTCAACCGGAGTGACAAAAAATTAAAGACAAAGAATTGACTCGGTTGTATTCAATGTTTCGGAGACACGGTTTTTTTCCCGACTTGTCACTCGCTAATAAACATGGTTCGAGTTATCGAGGGTAAAATTGTATAGAAATGTTCTGAACGGAAACAAAAATTACTTCGAGTCAGCGGGCGGTTCGAGTTATCGAGGGTAAAATTACAGTAAATTTGAGACGGAAATCAAGGGGAGATCGACTTTGGTTCGAGTTAGCGCGAGGTTTGAGTTAGCGAGGGTTCGAGTTATCGGGAGTCAACTGTATATAATTACATATGCTTTTTCCGCTTTCCTTCTGCTTCTTTTCATTGCGTCGAAGTGCCAGAACCTATCACCCTACTTAAATCTTTTCCAACTGCTTATGTTACTGTCTGGGAGATCAACACCTGCGCAAAAGGATCATCTAATGCTCCCAACCCATAACCCTTTAGATAAAAGCAAATAACTAGACGAGAATTATTGTGGGGAAAAGGGGTAAGGAATGATATACTCCAAATATTGACAGCGGGTCACTTAGGGATGGACCATTAGAAAACTTATGGGTCGAAGTACAAAAAAAAATGCGTGCAAGGGAAAATTAAATGAAGCAAAATTATTGCATGCCAAAAATATTCATGCTATGGCCTAAAAAAATTCATACAAGGAATTTGGTAACGAAAAAAAAAATTCGTGCGGCTCGAAAATTCCCCTCCCCCCCCACACAACTTTTCTAATGGTCCGTCCCTTATCTCTACATATTGGTGTAACAATTCGAAATCTACAAGGGGAGATGTGATAATCCTCTCTAGGGGGTGATAATCTCTAGGGAAGTGAGAGGTGATAATCCTCTCTAGGGGGTGATAATCCCCCAGGATAGTGAGAAGTGATAATCCTCTCTTGTATTGGGGGTGATAATCCCCCTTGGGTATTGAAGAGGTGGAAAGACCTCTCTAGATGTCTAGTTCCCCGGTTTAAGGAGTAACAAGAGTCTATGGTGCAAACGGTGACCTGTATAGGGGCACTTCATCCCAAACCCATGTTTATTAAATTGCCAACAACTCAATACAGATATGACCAGTAATTTAAGTTATTGTTGCGTGCTTGCTGCCCGTCAGAAAAAACCCTCATTTATCTTTGAGGGAAACCTGAACCCTCCCGAAAGCAGAGCCAGACACTTAACATGAACCTCGAGGGACAGAGGTTAGACAAAAATATATTAATACAAGTTCTAAATAAATGGCAACTAAACTTTTATCAACTATTTCATCAAAATATAAAAGGCCCAAAGTAACTAAGTGCACAGGCATGTTGCGATGCCGGCTAAGAATGATTCCCCTCAGTGGAAACCAAGAGAGGATAAAAGGGGACAGAGAAGGCATCACCCATACACACCCTATTCCATCGGTAATTCGTCTCGAGTTATTTTGAGAATCGGGATAAAGTTACCTCGCGCGTGTGGATGTTTCGTGGAGGTTTCGCATGACTAAACGGCGTGCAAAACATGTCGGGCGAAAGGCAATGAAAGCGTAAAGAGATCGAGCGCATTCCTGAATATTGAAGCGAAATGAGTCGGCGCTCACCTGGGAAAAGGGAATCGCTGGACTCTTTGACAACCCATGAAATCAGTTTAACTCGAAGTTATCGCAACCTCAGTGCTTTAATAAAATGAGAAATCTCGCCGGTCTATTGAAACCGGTCGTTTGTACAATAAAGCAAGTAGGACGCCAGCTGTTATTTTTGTTGAATAATGAAAGACTAATAAAGGAATAAATATCAAACCAGAAATTGCTCTCTTGAAACTGTAAATTATCCCGGCATAGTAAATCGAACGTTCAAAAATCGAACTCAATCGAACTCAATCGAACTCAATCCGTGGAGTTCGGCAATCGAACGAAATCGAACACCACACTTTCAGTGAGTTCGATTTCCGAACAAATCGAATTCAATCGAACAAATCGAACTCAATCGAACTCAATCCGTCTGATTGTGTTCGATTGGCTCTGGTGAACCTATGCAAAGCAAGCCCAAATCAAGCCCGTCAAAGCAAGTTTTTCTTGCGCTTTTTTTACTATTTATTTAATAACACACATTTATATATATTCGCGAATCCCTTACAAACATCTTCACTTACCAAGTTATCGAAGCATTTACAGGCCACAGGGAAGCAACCAGTTCACGTTGAAGGTGACCTAATTGTCCGCGCTAGTTTGCAATTCGGAAGGCACGGCCTTTGTCGCCTATTTTCTTTAAAACCCTGAAAACTTCGCCATCCTTGACGTCAAAGCGGCATTCCTGGTAGCCTTTGACTATACATTTGAAGCTTACGATCCACAACGCATCTGAAGCCATTTCTGCGGAATTTCTTCGTTTACGAAAAACACGTGCGCTACACTCAGGGCTAAAGTAACTCGAGCTTCTAAGATCCGGTAATGGATTTTCAACGTCTGTTTTATATAAATCACGAGTTCGAAAATCGAACGTTCGATTGGGTTCGATTGATTTTTTTTTCTTTTCGGTGAGTTCGATTTCGTTCGATTGCCGAACTCAATCGAACTCAATCCACCGATTGAGTTCGATTGAGTTCGATTGAGTTCGATTGAAATTTAGTTCGATTGGGTTCGATTTACTATGCCGGGAAATTATAAATGATCCCGAGAGAACATTCAGTGCGTTAAGGATTTCCCTGCTGTACTGTTAGCTCTCTAAGAAAGGAAGAGCGATTCTTTTTTAATTTCCGTTTCGCTGACGCAGCTTTAGCAGAAATCTCTCCGTAGTCGTTTTCGTCAACAAGACGAATAGCAAGCAATATCGCTCTCCGCGTCTTCCGCCATTTTGTTCTGCGTCAATTCGTGAAGGGCGCGTGGCTCTGAGCGTGGGTCATCCACGCGCAACACATTCGCGCTATGTGATTGGCTGTTGTCTAATCCCCCTTGAGATTTGTGGTGTTAAAAATAACTCGAGACGAATTACCTATCGAATAGGGTGTGTATGGGGGATGCCTTTTCTGTCCCCTTTATCCTCTCTTGGTGGAAACCCCACCCTTTTTTGCCATATCTTCCTAACAATTGTCAATGGATTCACAGTGAAAACAAAAATGATCTGCTGTTCTTGTGACTGCAAAGAGTATAAGATTCTTCTTAATTTTAGGCAAGAGAAAAGAAATCATATATAAAACCTTAAAAAAACCAGCAAAGAGAACAACAAAGGAACAGAACAAATAAGAAAGGCTCAGATTGTAATTTGATTACAAGTAACAACTAACAGTTACGCACTGAAAAACTAGACAGTGCCTTGAGTAAAATCGTGCACTGATCAAATGAGCATGCGAATCCAAATGTGGGAATCCTTTAACAATTACATCATTTCTTACCTTAAAGACACCCTCAAAACAAATATATCACTCACTTTATACCTCTATCTTTAGCATGATATTGAGTTGGGGAAATACAATGCGCACCCAAACAGGGGAACTGAAGTCCAAACAGCACAACATAAATGCTTACATTGCATATGTTTAGCCATAATGGAGAACGAAGTGCACCCTACCATAAACTTAAAGAGATACTCGACATAGACAACATGTAAAAACTTAATATCTCAAGAATCTCACACAATGAATCATAATCTCTGAAATGTTTTAAAGGTACCTCATAAAGGTGTCTGATATTAACTCATATGATACCAGTTATGCTAGAAAGCCATGGAAATATTCTGTTAGATGTGACTAAACAATTGCAACTGAAATTCAATCCATTATTTGAAAAACCTCGAAGACCTAAATAAATCTTTACAGATTTGATTTTTGATTTGTGGCGCCAAGTCCTTCTTCTTACGGTTAGTGAACTCAGAAGTAACTTTCCATTACTCGAAGCGTTTAGTACAGTCACGTGTACAATATTGCAAACAACAACAAAAAAAACAGGTGTCGTTGCAGGCACAATTATATAATAAAAATATTAAGTTAACTATCGATAAACAAGAAAAATACCGCACCTGAATCATGGGAGAGCAACTCAGATCCCAAAAGGACACACTGGCCTAAGATGATTTCCGGCAGAGGAACCTTGACTGTGAAGTGCATGCCACGAGAGTCGAAACGCCCAAAGTGAGGGTAGAGCGAGAGGTTATCAAAAGTTCAAGACGAGGAGAAAACAGCGACATACAAGATACAAGAGGAGGGTTATTATAGGCCAATGTTCCAAGGACGGAGTTTTTGACCCAGACCGGTGCAGCGTTTCTTCGTGGAAGTTCTGTCCAGAAAACGAGAACGCGTAAACCCTGTATGCAGTTGGACGATCAAGTTAGCCCTCCCTTAACGGTGATCTAGTCGATACAGCTTAGCAAAATTCTAATTCTTGAAGAAAAATCCGGGCTAGAAGTAACGAGCATTTTGTTCCACGAAGAGAAGAATATGAAATGCTTTTTTTCTGAGCTAGGCGCGAAAATATGGGCATCAACTGTTCATGTGATAGCTGGCATCTAATTGGCTGAGCGAAACATTAGTGTGACATGGGTCACATGCAGGAAGTAACTCCTTAAAGGAAGTGAGCTGGTTCGATTACTGGTAAAGGCGGGTCTATGGTTGTCACATTAACTTTAATTTATCCTGTTGTATAAATTAGCTTCGATTCTTTCTCAACCACGCCTTTATCAGGGGCTAAACTCGTGATGCAAGTTTGAGGTGTGAGGGATCAAATACTTCAATCCCCCTTGGTGCTTTGGAGGAGTATTCTCCTGAAAGCAAATGTTTAATTAAACGCCTCTTTATTCCTTCAGGAATTGACTTATCCTTATTCGTCTAGATTCAATTCACCACGAAAATGGTCGATACAGTCAGCCATAGACGCCATGGCTGAGTATAATAAGGGTACAAATCTCTGATAGTAAATCCAGAACCTTCAGCAACTTTTTTAAACTAAGAGCAAGCCTTCCTTAGGTTTTAGATCGTGAACGATGGAGACGGAGATTTTGTGTCTACATGCATCGAACAGTGGCCCATCGCTGTCCAGGTCTATGGATTGTTCCCAGATTATCGAAGAATTACGTCTTCGAAAATCCTCAGTCAAAACAATCAATATCTATTGAGCGCAGTTTTAGAGAGCTTTTAACGTTTTTCCTGAATTGAGGTTTCTTCAAAGATAAGTCACAAAGCACAGCAAGGAGTGGGAAAGAACTATACAGCTATTTCGAAAAAGGTTGTCGGAAAAAGTGCACGCAACAATCCCGAAATAAAGGTATTAGTAAGTTGTAAGTAAGTAAGTAAGTAAAGCCTTTATTTAAAGAGGGTAGCACCTAATAGCCAAAGGCTAATAAACTTGTGGCCCTCAACTTGTGGTATTGTGGGTGGTTTGGAGTTTTTTGTTCTTCAAAGAAATTTGAAAGAATGGCACGAGAGACCATGCACGTATGTTTGCGAGTGCTAAAAGAAAGCAACAAAGTAGGCTCGACAGCTACAGTGTCAGGAACAGTGTATTGAGCATATCTCATGCTACCTTTCGGGATTGTCGCGTACACAGCTTTTTCGACAACTTTTCTCGAAATAGCTATATGTTTCCAAAGGAAGCTGTCTATTTCTTTTTAAATCTTTTTGCGCTTTCAATTGAATTTGAACGTTATAGTCTCTGTCGTGACTGCACCTTCATATCCTTTGTGAAACACAAACGAGATACAGGAATGTTTGGTTGGTAACTTTGAAGGTTTAACGTTTATCATTAACCTATTAATAAGTAAGTTGCGTCCTGAACTCATTTAATACTAATACATAATACTAATAAATTTAACAAAACTGGGGACTTGTAAAACGTTTTAAAGCATTTCACGATAAGTCGTTTGTCGATACTAAAAGATTTATCGGGATACATTACTGAAAACATTCAATTTGCTCTGTGATTTAGACAAACGACTCGTTTGATAAAATCGTAAATAAAATAACAAAAGCACGCCAGCTCCCTCATTGCATTCTCCTTTTCCCTAGTATGCATCTCTATGCCATGCAACTCATTATCCCCAAACCGGTTTTTTTCTGTGTATGCCCAACTACCTTCCTGGACAAGGCCGTCATTTGGAATAATTTGTTGAAACAATTCCCAGCTCATTACACCTCAGGGCTGCTTGAAATATGAATAATCTGGTTTAGTATATACTAAAACAGTGGATATTTTTTTTTCGCGCGCTCTGATTGGCTACTCAATCAGTGAATATCCTGCACTATTCACTGATTCACCTCCAGTTCCTCCTAGCGAGCGACTCCAAACTCGCGTAAGTTTCGAGCAAAATGCCTTCTTGATTTGCTGCCGTAACAAACAAAGGTCCACCACTAGCCACCTCCACTTCGGTGAATAATTGTTATCCAGTTGTCTCCGAGATACTTCTCCAACCATAGTCTTCTCCTGTGTTTGTTGCTAATAATTTAGGTCATAAGACTTGAATACAGCACGTCCAACAAAGCAATTATAATCGGTGACACATCACTCCATTATATCTAATATGAAGCTATGTATGAATTAACTATATTTTTCAGTTTTCTAAATAAGGGACTTGTATATATGTTACCATCTACATGTTGAACTGGGCCCAGTTGTTTAAAAGATGGATAACACTATCCAGTGGATAAATCTATATCCAGCAGATAGTGCAATCGTTTTTCTAATACTATCCGCTGGATACGTGATTTACCCGTTGGATAGCCTCATCCAACGTTTGAACAACCGCGGCCTGGTAATTTTAATGTTATATTATATTTCAGTGCCTCCAAGAATGACTGTCCTCCCTGCAAGGCAGTCAAGAATTACTCTTGGAACAAACTTTACATTGACATGCAATGCATCTGGTGACCCCACCCCCAATATCACTTGGACGAAAGAGGGTTTAACAGCAGCACAGTTTAATGTCTCTGGTCATAAGCTATCTCTTGTTAATGTAAAAAGAGAGGATGTAGGGTCATACAAGTGTACTGCTGATAATGGGTATGGCACTCCTGCTACAAGCCTCGCAGTTGTTGACGTAAAATGTGAGTATGGGATTAAGAATAAGAGAGTGTTCTTTGGTTTATAGGTATCCCAAGAAGCTTAAACTGACCCCATATATGCTAAACAGCAAAATAAGGGCGGTTTTTTTAAATAGCCAACAAAACAAAAATGATAATTTCGTAACGAAAATACTAATAATTAGCAAGTCTTGCTTTCTGTTTGACCGCAGACACAACATCACATTTTCCAACAAATTTGACTGTGAAGGTGGATGTAAGTAAATACTCCATGACCAATGACCGAAAGAAAATTTAGAATATGGGTAATAGAAGAAAAAGGTAATCAAGAAACTGACAAGTAGTGTTGTCGGCACTAAACGTACAGCTTACTCACTTCCTTGACAGAATTCCATCGAAGGTGGTGTGAAATAATGGAGTTTCACTAACTGCATCCTGATGAGTACGCATCGCTGAGTTCCCATCAATGCCAGCACGTTAGTGCAGGAATTGAAAAGAGATACATTTAATTATTTGAACACGGCGGATCCAAAGTGGCACATGATTCAGTTAGTTCGTACAAAAAAATTGGTACACAGCAAATTCGAGGTTGTAAATTAACACCAAGGGAGATATACATTAACACTGAATTAGTGTTGTCATAACACTTGCCGAGTGTTTCTTAAAAGATACACCAATTCAGAGTATGAACACACTAAAATGGTGTAATCAAGAAATGTGGCACACGTTGGCGGTGTAAAGTTACACTACGTCTGTGTTTCAGAAATCTTGCAAGAACTTAACACAACTGGTGTGTTATTTTACACCAAATCGTGTATCAAAACACTAACACGGAGTTTAATCTGAAATTATCAATTGCATACCCCAGGTCAGAAATGTTTACACTAACCACCCTGCTCACGTGAATAGACCGAATAGGTCTATTGCCTTTCAAAAAATATGAGATGTGTGGCAGTGCTCCAGCAATGAAAGTAGTTATACTTCTTGGTGCTAAAAGTTATGTGAATCCTTTATTAAGGATGATGTAATTTGCTTTTCTTCAAAAATTGACTGATCTAATAATTACAATTATCCTTACGTACTTTATTACGGGCAGAGAACCCTAAAAAAAAAAAAACATACACACAGACACACCGTGACACGAACATCTACTACCAGGGCCGCACGTGCTTTCCATGACTAATTGAAAGCACGTGTTTTCAGTGTTTATACGCCGGAAAGGTGAAAACAAAGATAATTGTGCAAAATTAAAATATTCTAAAAAGACAGCATTTGTCTTATAGGCAAGTTAACCTTCGAAACATCACGAAAACATCGCATTTGCTTAACACCAGTCATTTTTATATTTGTATGCTGCGTGAGGTTCACGAAAGTGATCTTGTAAGTTTTATTGAAACGCGTCTATCAACGTCGGCAAGCGAAACAACATCGGAATGTTTTGTGTGCGGATACGACCAATCACAACTCAGTCCTAGAACGTTCTCACGGTTTCATTGATCATTTGATTGCATTGTGAACATTCCTTTCAGGACGGTACTTATCAAGTAATGTTTTGTCCAATCAGAGAAGAGCGGAAAGGTTTCGTGTCTTGTTCAACGTTGCGTGCTGTTCATATATTCACGCACAGCGAAGCAGTCGCTGTGCATTTCACCGTCTGTAGATTCTGCACGGAAGAGTTAAATTATTTAGTCTGTCTGTTTTAAGGGTAAAACCTAGCCGGCTTCACTTATTTTTATTTGCGAAGATGTTCAAGAGTGGATGAAGAAGGAGGGGTATTCAGGCATTTGCCGATAATTTTTAAGGTAAGGTAATAGCCTGTCCTAACTAAATAATATGTTCTGCTTTTAAAAGAAAAAAACCCTCATATACTGTGACACGAACCTACAATTCGTAAAACGGTGTTCTGATACATCTTTCTTTTGGTTCCCCATCTAACAAAAGTTCCCAACTGAAAATGCACTTTTGGCGCGAAATAACGGAACACGTTGACGTTTTTACTTCGCATTATATTAATTAAGGCCTGAACGTTTAGCTTTAAAAACTTTAATTTTCCTTTCTTAACTCTTTACTTTTTAACTTCCAAAGCTGAACAGGTTCGGTTGTGCATGAATGAGGAGACCCTGAAGACCCTCGTGCCCCCTGCTGGCGTTCTCGCTAATCTTCTTCACAAGGTACAAAAACTTGACTTGATAAAAGCACTGAAGTTCGGATAATTCACGAAGTGTCTACCGAAGCGCGACCTGTACAAGAAGCCGTTAATGCTGAAACAGTTGGCGAGGCATCTAGCACCCCAACAGTTGATAAAAAGAGGTGAGAACCTATTTACGCTTCCAAAGGGCCAGTGACTGTCACAAACATCATTTCATTTTATATGAAAACGGCTAAGGGAGTAGAAGGGGAGGGATTTGCAAATTTTGTGCATGTGGTCCTATATTGTAAGCTTTTTTTCCTGCAATCCGAAGCTTGCAACATAGACAAGTTAATACTGACATATTTCTTAGGTAGGGTGGGTGGGGAATTAGGTTCAGTGGAAGAAAGAAGACTCAGTTACAATGCATTAGTCAACCTATACGGAGCGGTTAGGAGAGAATCCTGGGAACGAGGTTTTGGGTTAGTAAGAAAATTCTAAACACATCATTACCTATTTCACGTTACACCTACACAATTTGCCAATGTGTGCTGTCCATATACAATGTAAAAGAACGTATAATCATTTTCAATTATTCACAAGAGATACGTGTAATGAAAAATATTATTTTCAGCCATCCTATTCATTTTACCCATGATACTTCAATACTGTCTTTTTCGATAAAAGTGCCTGAGACCAAAAACTGTAAAGTTCTGTTCAGTAATACAATAATCGAGGCTGCAAAAAGTATTATTAAAATATGTCTGTAAGGTTCTCAATTATATATATTCCCAAACAACTTACCTTTATCTTTCAATTCATCATGTTGTGGGTTTCCATAGCTATGTAAAGTTGGATTTTCCGCTTTTAACTAGCTCCAAAGTTGAGAGGCCAGCCCGCTCATTACTTGGAACATGATGAATTGATAGCTGGTAATAATTATAGTTATCTAAAATTATCAGAAAAACTTAAGAAGGATAGAAAAACAAAAAAGAAAGAAAGGACGGAAGAAAGACTAAGAAAAAGGAAATACACTCACAGTAATGCTTCCAGCCCCTTTGAACAAATTTTTATTATTCGCGGCATTTTTTTTTTTTAGTTGGAAAAGATCTGATGAGGCAAAAAGGCGTCAGAGACGAGCTCGAAATAAACGAAAAAGGCTTGAAATAAAACAAATAAAGAAAAACGCTCATGAAGAGCTAGTTTTAGAAAAAAAAGAAAAGACAGACAACCGAAGAAAAACTGTCTTCTGTCAAAAAAAAAAAAAAAAATCAAGAGAAGTTTCACCAACTGTGGCGTCAAACAGAACGTGAAAAAGATTGCTTCATTTGCAGATGAAAAATAAAACAAAGTCAATCAATTCTTCAGATAGTGCTGTGGCAGTAACAAACTCATTCCTAGAGATTCCACGGGAACAGAAAGTACATGTAAATATGGACAGTGATTCCAAAAACTTAATAACCCTTTGGGAAGGAAAGTTTGGAAAAGTTACACTGGACTTGCCTTTTATCGAGAAATGCCTGTTGCAGTGAAACAATTCAGTGAAGGAGTCTCACAAACAGAATTAAGTTGAGCATGAGGCAAACATTATTTCCTCATTTAATCAGGCTAAATCTTTCATGCTTGTACTACAATCCTAATTCGTTTTTCGGCAGGAACCATTCAACCGATTTCTATGATGTTTTTAACAGTTTTTGAAAAATTCGGTTTTAAACATAAGCTGATATCTCAAACAGCGTTAAACCTACACAAAAATAGACAACATTTTCTTAAATTTGCACTGTTCTTTATTGAGGATGCCAAAAATGAAAAACGCGATTCAAAAACATACCCAACGTGCATATAAATAGGTTCGGGCCATCTGAAGAATTGGATGAACATACAAAACTTTCCATTTCAATATTTATTGACTTTTATTATGCTGCAGTTGAGAAAACACATTTATTGAAAGTGTTCTTTTGCATCTTTTTTCCTCTTTATAGAATGGTGTTGATGCAAATAAAGTTGCCAAGAACGGCAAGGAGGGAATGACGCACTTCATCATCTTTGAGGGGCAACTGCAAGCCCAGATGATATATACCTGAGTGGGGAAAGGAATCTCCCTCTAAAGGTTAATGGAGGACATACCAGCGCCTTGCTCACTCTAAGATATGTTGTGTGTAATATAGAATATCCGGAAGAATGCAGACACTCATATTCATTTGTCCCAGAGAGACGTTTTGAATGGACAATGTTAATATACCGACTAAGGTATTACAACTCATGAATGAACTGAATCAGTTCCAAGCTCGTAATTAAAGCAAACTAAAATTAAATCTGCACGACTTGTTGTGTAATCTGCCTTTCACATCAATAGCTAAGCCGAACGACGACAACGACGGTGGCAAAAACGTTTCTGAAAAAGAAGATCCACGTTGTTTCAAATTTCATCTCTCCGGCTTCTGTAGTTCTGTATAGGACTATATTAATATTTGAATTTTTAAAAAAAGGTTACAGGAGAAAATCGTTCTCTCATGCAGTGAGCTCTCATCCTCGGCAAAACTAAAAAGTCTTAGAAAAGAAAGACCTACGGTGTACAGCCCTCTTAGTTTTTAACACTTGTTTTAATTCGTGCTGTTTTACTGAATTCTGAAGAGAACAAAGTTTTTATTACTATCAGAGTAAAGCAATTAAATGGGAGTAAATTTACAGGTTGTTGTCGTAGCTGTTACTTTGTCTACTTTTAAGACTTCTTCATGAGTTACAAATAGTGTTGGCTCAGCACTCAAACGGTGTGTTACAACACAATTGGAAGTGTTGATCTACACTAATACAGTGTAAAATTCCCAGTAGTGTAAATTTACCTGACTTTGGTGTGCACACAGCTGCAATGGGTTTTACACATATTCAGTGTCATCATTACTCTTTTTTAGTGTAACAAAAACACCAGAACAGTGTAAAGGAGACATATTTTTGGTGTATTTTAACACCAAAATTGGTTTACGTTAACCCAATTTTGGTGTTACTAAACACCAATATAGAGAAAATATACACCAGGTCAGTGTTGCTGTAACACTGCAAAGGTGTTTTTAAACGCATTCAGGATCGTATGTAGGTCATATTTACACCATTTTGGTGTAAATATACACGACAGTAGTGTTAACTGAACACCTATTTGGTGTTCACACAGCTGCAAAAATTTACACTTTTTTGGTGTTACCATAACACCTCGATTTTGCTGTGTATAATCTGTCCATACGAGAAATTTGGTAAATCACGTTACCGTACGTCTGCCTATCCGTCCACACTAATGAGAAACCAATGTGAAATGTCAATTAACTTTCTAACCTGTGAGGGAGCCTGTACCTACGTTTAACTCTAGAAATCGCGTCGCGTCTAGCCTGCGTTCCAGGCGCCGGTTAAAGTTTATTTCTTAGGGCGAAGGGAGAAATCTCTAGGTTGCGCGGCCTTCAAAAAATAATAACCCGCGCCTGATGTCGAGCGATACAATTTTCCCCCAAACATATGTCAAGTGCTCGCTTACCGGAGGTTGAAAGCAATCGAAAATTCTAAAACTGTCAGCCAAAATGTAGTTGTCGCGGTCGCTTACGCGAGGTGATCCTTATAGGTAGCTTTTAGCTTATAACCTATAGTATGTAAACATATATATATATATATTTAGTATATACACACTCAGTGATCTTGGTGATTTAAGCAATCTGATTGGTTCGCTATCTCGGACTATTCAACAATATTCACCTCCTAGCGAGTGGATAATGTGTGAGCTCGGTGTTTTTCCCATTTTCCTAGAGAACGATCTTCTAAAAGTCACCAAAATCCTAGGGCTGATTTTTTTAAGGCAAGAAAAGACTTGGAAGGATTCAATACGGCGTTTTTCAATTTACTGTTGTTGAGTTTTGTGGTCGATGGATTGTTTACAACTCCCCTTTATTCGCCCAGAAGAAGCCGTTTCGTGAACTCAGCGTTTCCTAACAAGAAAAATTTGGTCCAAAAACGAAGTGTATTTATGAAAAACAAATTTGAATGCAAATGTTTGCAGAAATTCTACGTTTCAAGTAAACACGAGAAAGACTGATGCTACATGAAGAGACATCTTACCTCGAGAAACCGAATCGCCATTTTTGTCAGCGCTTCATGCGAAGAACGACACAACAAACCTTTTCGGCTATAAACTTTGCGAGGCAACAGAAAACAACAAAGTTCTTCTTTTCTTCTCAGGTAAGGAAAGAATTAAACATTTTAGCGGTTCCATTTAAGTCATTACGCTGTTGTTTGTGAAGTGATAAGCTTGTGAATTGTACGGAGCCCAGTAAGTGCCATTCAAATTTTGCGCTCAATTTTTTCTGTCTCGACTTTTTTCTCGCCTTTAAGTTTTTTTCCCGACTTTTTTCTTGACTTTTTTCTCGACTTTTTTCTCGACTTTTTTCTCGACTTTTTTCTCGACTTTTTTCCCGACTTTTTTCTCGACTTTTTTCTCGACTTTTTTCCCGACTTTTTTCTCGACTTTTTTCTCGACTTTTTTCCCGACTTTTTTCCCGACTTTTTTCCCGACTTTTTTCTCGACTTTTTTCTCGACTTTTTTCCCGACTTTTTTCCCGACTTTTTTCTCGACTTTTTTCTCGACTTTTTTTCCGACTTTTTTCCCGACTTTTTTCCCGATTTTTTTCTCGACTTTTTTCTCGACTTTTTTCCCGACTTTTTTCCCGACTTTTTTCTCGACTTTTTTCTCGACTTTTTTCCCGACTTTTTTCCCGACTTTTTTCCCGACTTTTTTCTCGACTTTTTTCCCGACTTTTTTCCCGACTTTTTTCTCGACTTTTTTCCCGACTTTTCCCCCTGACTTTGGAGTAAAATCCGCTGACATTTAAGCGCAAACAAAATGGCCGCAAGAATTTTTCGTTATACGATGTTGCTGTCTATAGTAATTCCCTCTACATGTGTTCTGCCAGGCTATTTCTCTCTCCCAGCACATGCAGAACGTGACGACATAATCGACCACTTCTTTCATCTAGGTCTGGGTTACAGCGAGATCTTGATGTGTTTGTTTCTTTTGCACGGCATTTGCTTAAGTATTCGTCAACTAAAGCGAATACTGAGATGTCGTGGTCTTGGAAGAAGAGCTAATAGGACTGATCCACGACAGGTTTGCGAAGCTATCGAGGAGGAACTACGAGGCAGTGGTAGCACTATTGGGTATAGGCAAATGACTCAGAGGCTGGTAGTTGATCACGGGCTAGTTGTTGGCAAAGAGACAGTTAGAGAATTGATGAAGATATTAGATCCTTATGGTGTGTCCGCAAGATCAAGTCGGAGACTCCGGAGAAGGCAGTACAGCACAAAAGGTCCTAATCACATATGGCATATCGACGGATATGACAAATTGAAACCGTTTGGTTTTTGTGTACACGGTGCAATTGACGGCTATAGCAGAAGAATCATGTGGTTAGAAGTTGGTCCTTCTAACAATGATCCCTCTGTCATAGCCCAATATTTTGTGGACACTATCAGGCAAATCGGTGGAACTGCCAAGATAATACGTGGTGATGGGGGAACAGAGAATGTTTATGTCGCTACTGTACAGCGCTTCTTTAGACGTGATGGGGACGACAGTTGGGCTGGAGATAAAAGTTTCTTATATGGAAAATCCGTTGCTAATCAGCGTATAGAGGCTTGGTGGGGTATTCTAAGAAGAGGCTGCTCGGACTGGTGGATCCGCTTTTTCAAAGATATGAGGGACTCCGGTCTTTACTGCGCAAACGATGCATTACAGGCTGAATGTCTTAAGTTTTGCTTCATGCCTCTCATTCGCAAAGAGCTTTATAAAGTGGCTGTATTGTGGAACTTACATAAGATAAGGCCAACGAACAATGCTGAGTCTCCAAGTGGTCGACCAGACATGCTTTATTTTGTGCCAGACGTCACTGGAGGAGCAGACCTTAAACAAGATGTGGACATTGATGATATTGAACTTGCGGAGCAAAGATGTTGCTATAGGTATGCAGAAAGTGGCTGTTGTGTCGAGTTCACTCAGTTAGCATCAATTATAATGCAGGAACAAAACCTTGATATGCCTGAGACAGCCGAAGATGCAGTCACCTTGTACTCTGCCTTACTTCAGAGCATTGATGATTTAGTATAATAGCATGTTGTCAGTCTCTCGTATGAACTGACGTAGATGATGTAAGGAAGGGGAGGGGTGGGGGGCAAACGTTAATCGCAAACTCGCAAGGAGAAATGTATAAAACCAGCAATACAGCATCTTGACTTAATGAAAGTTCGAAACACTAGATTTAGAAAGTGCTAGGTCTTGTAAAACTCCAATAACACAGGATGGCACCAACTATATAGTGATTTTAGCTTTACGATGACGGCGAGAGACAATTTGTCACTTGCGACCAAATTTTCATTTTACCTGTCGTTTATAGCGTATATAATATCTACACAAAGGTAGAGTGATCAAAAAAAAAAAATTTTAGGCCCCGGCCTACAGATTTATTGGCTGGCTACGCCCCTGTTAGTTGTTAACTAACTTGCTCGGTCATTAAAGGAAAGTAAGCATACAGGGGAGTGGGGGGGGGGGGGGGGGGGTGGGCGGAGGGGGGCTCTAGTTGTGTTTCAGGCGTTCGGCACTCATGTGTTTTTCAGCCTTCGCAAGTGCACGGGTTACTGCAATTTCCAATTTCAATCAGTTAAAAAAAGGGCCATGTTATCAAAGCAGAAAATGACTTAGCTTTAGCGAATAACTGTTTATTAGAGAGCTTTCATGTTGAACTCGCCAGGGTCCTTGCCAGAACAAGGATGTTAGACAAGTTTCCTTTGTTTATGTTCAGATTGTCGTGGCTTTCCTGAGCTGGCAGAATTCTGGACAAAGAGACAGACACGTTAGGTTTGACTAGTTAGTGAGCTACTCACCTTTAGAAGCAGCCAAGCAAGCCATGGTGTCTGTCCAGACACGGGCAGCTTAGTCAACAGAGATTGGCCGATTACTGTAGAAGCGATCTTTGATTGATAGCTTCATGTAATTTGTAATAAACGTTTGATTTGTTAATTCTCAAGAAGAACCTCACTATTTCAATGCCCGGTATTTCATCGAACGCCTCTCTTTCAAAACGAAATCGCTTAAGGCCAGGTCACTTCAGTTCTACCTGTTTCGGCCAACCCAGTAAATAATGAACTGTAATCTTTTTTCCGTTTGTTCCAGTGATGTGGGGCATGCACCCCAGTCTGCAATATGAAACTATTGAGCAAAACCTATGAATCAAATAAACTGTCCTTTATTTGTGACAAAGTACTTTAAAAACACAATGGTTGTTACGGTTTAGGAAGGAAACCTACTTAGACACCTAATTTACAAGTAAAGTTATTACTGAGCTACATTACCTCAAAGTCAATAATATCAATTTCCAGATGGATCGAGGAGAGGAAGGGGAAGGAGGAGGGAACTACTATTATATTTAGGCTATGAATAGGTAACTGCCATGGGATGAAGGATGATTTTACAGTGGTTATCGTTCCTTTAAAACAGGATTCCTCTCGGTATTGCTGTCCCTAGATAAGGTACCCGAAAAGTATGGGACTCACAATGCTCTGAAGACCTGTTCCTGGATTACTTTTCTTCAGCTACTTTGGAAACCATTCAACTAAGTTTACGTCACATCTCTGAACCTAACTGCCTTCATAAGAAAAAAAAGAGAAAAGAAAATGGGAAGGTTACAAACCTTCGCGGCACACACCTATCCAAAATTGGCCTCAGTAGTTCCCACTCCTCACCTCACACAATTTGCTACTGTAAAATGTTAATTAAAATTACAATAAATCCTACTTAACAGTTTTAGGATACAGATTTTAACAATGACACACTAAAGTATATACGTACCACAGTATAATCAAGTGATAAACACAACATGCGCAATTCAACAGTTCAGAAAAAAAACCATAACATGGCATGTAAAGCGCTGAAAGAAAGTGACACTGTCCAAATTGATGTATTTTAAAACAGGAACAACTGCACTTCCTAAAATTAACTGTCAATGGTGGTAGCCTTTTCTTCTCTGACAATAAGAGGGGGAATGGGAAAAACACTGTTTTTTAAAGCGTTGACACAAAGGATAAGTGTCCAATTTTAACGGTGCCAAACAACAGATCAGAGATGCTTTACACTGGAGCAACTACGGTAAACGAAACAATGATAGTAACTAAACGAAATACTGATATATAACTTAAGCAACGTCCATCTCTCCCAATGCACTGTCCATGTCATTCCTGTGTATTGAGAAGTTCAGTAAAAGGTCTGCCCTGGGCAATTCTAAAAATGATGCACATGTATGAGGAACTTAATCGGGCGCCTTTCAAATCCCATCAAGAAAAGTAAAAGTGAACTTAATTCTGACCACGCATATGATTTTAGATCCTGCAAGCAAACGCAAAATCTTCATTAACCTTTCAGTACCTAGACCTCTCAGGTAACGTTTAAATCTCTCTGGCCATTATTTTGGGGTCATAATTTAAGCAATATCCATCTCCCAAAATTCACTATCTAGGATGTTGTTCATTTCTTGTCTGAATTCTGGAAAATTTCGGTACGTGGAGGGCAATTCTAAGGAAGGTTCACATGTATGAGCAATCGGGCGCCTTTCAAACCCATCAAGAGAAGTGAAAGTAACCTTAATTTTGTCCACGCATATGACGGTAGCTCCTGTAAGGAAACGCAAAACTTTCATTAATCTTTCAGTATCTAGACCTCTCAGGTAACGTTTAAAATAGGAAATTGCTTCCCTTTGGCCATTATTTTGCGGCTCTGGGATTACTTCAAGGAGATCGATCACTTTCTTGTTTGTTGGAATAGCTCTACTTAGGACATTAACAAGTTCACTAACGTTGAAGATAACTGTTTTTAAACTACGGCATGGCTCATGCCAGCAATCGATAATGTACTGACTAGCCTGTATTTGCTCTTTGTGAGCAATTTCTAGGATTGTATCCCTGATTTGTTCTGGCGTGGGTACTCGCTTACACCCAAATCTATCTAAGAAATCAAGCCACTCCTTACTCTGTTCATCGTTCAAACTGTGCCTTAATGCATTCTCAACCAAGGCCCTTTCATCCCTGGATAAATAAGATAAGAACGAGTTGAGTAGCACTTCCTGTGACACTTCATTTTCCCCAAAAAGGGTGGCAATAATAAATGCCTGATTTAATTTAGCAGGGAAAAAGTTAAGTTGATAAAATCCTTTTACAAGGATTCTAGCTATGGCCTCCCATTCGGGACACTGGTAATCATGGCGTATGACCGGTATTCGTTCATCTTCTCCAACAGTGCATGAATTTTCAAATGCTGACCAGAATGCTGATAGTGCATCTCTGAACACTCCATTTTCATCGGAACCAGCTTCTTCTTGGCCATGTGCATTGATCATTGTTACTTTAACTCGAGCTTCCATTACCGATCGATCCTTGAACACTTCAATCATATCAGACATTATCTGGACCCTTCGAATTCTGATGAACCTGTACAATGCAAAAATAGTCTATATGTTATTCACCCACCAAGAGGTCCTTGAGTACAGCCCAAAGCGAAGGTGCATAACACTTTTATTTGTACATTTATTTTACAAAAATTTTACGTGACCCTCCATATTCTGTGTGTTGATGTACTGAAATGTGAGCAGACTAGTCTAGCTAGGAAAATTAACTTTTTCCTAGCTGGTCCCAATAAGCGCCCAACTTTAAAGAAAAAAAGCTTTAAAATCACGGCTTTTCCTCTTTCACAAACAATGAACAAACTTTTGAATGAGGCTGCCAGAACGATTCCACCCAGTGTTGTCAAGGAAGATTGGAAAAAACGCTTGCTCCCGGAAGCAAAATCAGGTCACGGCATTTGGAGAAATCCGCCGGCTCGCAAACTAAGAAAAAAAGTGAAAATGCTTTACACACGAGCCAAGGGCGTCTACACCGACAGGGCATACCTGAGATTTTGTAAATTAAAAAAAACAACGACAACAACAATATTGCTATTCCTCTCTGGATAGGATCTGAGGACATTTTCATAAAAGACTGATAATGACGCGGACACCTTGGGGTGTGTGTGTGTGTTTCACTTATATTGTTCCGAATACCTCATGGAAAATTTGTGATCAATAATCAAAAAGGACTGAAAGAAAAAATTCATGCAGAACGTTATGATAGCTGTATTACAGGATAACATATGTGCTACAAATCTAGACTTAGAATATAAACCGTAGTTGTAACTGATATTCAATGGATATGAAATTAACATAAGTTTCCAAATACCTGATAGACATAGAGGGTGGTTGTGGTTGGGCAGAACTGTCACTTATAGCAGATGCACTGCTTCAAAGAAAACGAAAGAAACTGTAGTGATGAGTACCCAACAACAAAAAAAAGGTCAAATAATAGTTAACTGAAGGTGGAATGAGCAAAATATTTCTAATAATATTTCCCTCTTTTCTCTATATCTATCCTGCATGTAATGCAGGACTCGTTCAGAAGCACTTAAAGCATTATATTTGCTGCATTAGGCTATACCAATATCACACAAATTTGTTACAAAATACAAATATAGTGACATAAAACAAATGGCTTTGGGATGCTACCTATAGTAATAAGTATTATGACGATCATAAATACCTGATAGATGGTGCTTGGGTTTGTTGAAGATTTTCCTGCCTAGCAGATGCATGGCTACTAAGAGTAAAAGAGAGACACGCCATTGAAAACAGCTGTTTTAAAAGCAAAATTTACCTGATATTACTGAGCATGACAACAAAGAAGTTAAAATAACCCTGAGGTGTATGGCATCCTCAATTTTGCAAAAT
>OZ037783.1:23050220-23072720 GCA_964035525.1 Porites cylindrica
GGGGAAAGTAAAACGAAAGATCGAGAAATATTGAATGGATAGGGAGCGTTTTCTTTGTTGTACGGAAGCCCGGAATCATTAATTGGGGGACAAGAAATTCAGGGCAATGTTCTCTATGGAGTTTTACCAGAAGAATCCCGTTGCAGGTACGTACAGCTGTTCATTGGTAAGTATGCTGATTTGTTTACTAGGAAGGGTGCTATACTGAATTCATTGTGGGGAGTTCTGAAGGGGTAATATGGGATATTGTTGCTTTGGGAAAATGGGATTTAAGTCACTGGCAGGGGGAATCTATCACTGAGAATGGGAAAAAATGTAAAAAATGGGAATTGAGGGTTAAACAGTTTCAATGGGATTGATTCCCCCCCCCCCCCCCTTCAGGACCCTCATTATACTTAACAGATCTGGCTTTTATTCAAGGATGCTCAGTAATCTTATGTCTAAAAGCTGACAGACACTTCACAAGAATTATCATACTAGGGAGCTGTAATATTTTATTTTATTTTAATTTGTTATTAAACGTTTACGCTGGGGCATTGTTTTACTAGGTGGCCAACACGTATACCCGAGTATATTATTTGAAAACGGTCTAGAAAAATGGGGTGGGCATTATATTCGGGTGCACATTATACACAAGTAAATATGGTATACCTACACATACACCTGTTTTCCAACACTCTCTGGGAAAAGGGAACTGTGCTGAAATTGTCACTTACTGTTTTCAATAATTCTTAAAGTCTTTCTTCTTTTAGATTTTATTTAGTGCACAACCTGCAGAAGAGAAAAAAGTCGTTCCTTTTTTGATGACAGTAATGAAAACAGCAGAATAATTCTAAGCCACTAATGTTACGACATCAGAGCCAAAGACTGTTAGTCTGCTTAAAGAAATCAAGATGATCCGAGACAGGAATTTCAAGAATCAAATCTTTACTGCTTGTATTCTAGAATTTGTATTCTCTGATTGTCTTCTACAGGAAACAATAATAATTTGGTAAATGTAATAAATGATGTTGTGTGGAAAGCATTTTAGAGACACTGTGTGGAATGGTGACCATGCAATGAAGATTTTTACCCTTCTGAAGAAGGTATTTAAAGATTTAAAAATAATTAGCAGTGAAGAATATTATTGTCAGATGAGGAGAATTATGATAGGGAAGTAATGAAATATCAAACAAATGCACCAAAGGAAAATTGTTATTATTGCAGCATTATTCTTTCAAAATAAGTCCAATGTTGTACCATCAATTGCAAGGGAGTTAAAACAATGGCACTGTGGATGTGTTTGAGGGGGTCAGTAAGGGGAAACATCAAGCCAATCATAGATAAATAGTTTGGCAAAAAATCACATAATACCGGTATGTGAAATTACCTTTATACATGTATTTGTTAAAAGATATCGTATAATAAAAATTCATTTCTACCATATTAGCCATAATTCTAATCACAGTGAAGATTAACCCAGGCTCTCTTATGCGGTTTAGTAAGCCAGAGACCCAGGTCCTTGAAATCAAGAGCTGAAGTTGGATCTTTGGAAAGTGTACCTATTCCTTGGTCTCTTCTCCCGGGAATTTCCTTAAGAGCATTCACTTCTTGTAAAGTTTTAGGGACTACAAAACTATCTATATAGACATGCTACCCTTCCTCGATTTCTCAACTCTATACCTACACGTGTCACACACTGCGCGTTTATCGCCCTCCAAACACTTCCACACCAACCACTTTCAAACATTTTCGCAAACTCACCTTTATTTTTTTTTCTTTGCTTATCCGTAAAAACAAACCCACACAGCCTGGAAAAATCGACCTCACTTAACAAGTCAGGATTCAGCACATAACCGGACCGAGATTTCGAACTAAACACAACGGCTGTATTTAAAATACGTACGGTACTGACGGTAAGGGAGTTTGGCGCGAAAGAAAGATGGTGCTTGCACTGCAGCAAGCCAGCAACTCCCACGATCAATCGACGTAGTTGCGTGGCCCGTGCAACGGAAGTTTTTACGCTGTAGAAAGTTTCAGAAGTCGTGCAACGAACATGGACATCTAAAATGTCAGCTTGGCGTTGTATACTAGACAATGAAGTCATGCATCGCGTATCGTATCAGCAATAAAGATTTACGATACCTTGGAAAGATCGTCCTTAAAAATTCATCGGAGAGTGTTTGTTTCTTGTAGCCGTGCTAAAGGTTGTAATTTTTCCGGGTTGTTAACATTTTGTTCTGAAACTTTCCTCGAGAAACTTTCTCCGTTGAACGCGCTGCGCAACTATGGCGATCGATGAGGAAAACTACGTCGCGTAACAAAACACAAGAGTCACCCGGCAGCTTCTCTTCGCTGATTGGCCAGAAAAAAATTTTTCTGGCCAATCAGAAGCAGGCAATTCAAACGCTTCTGGAACTGGTTCGGTAAGAGTAAGTGCCCAGGGGCTCGTCTCGATCTTACAGAAAACTTTCACCACGAACATTTTATCGATCCGACTAACTGCCCCTGGGTCTCCGAGGATGGTATATACTAAACTTATTCTTTTCAATCTCGTTGAATAGTGGTTTTAGAAATATTTAGCCCTTATTCACCTCGATTTCAAAGAATAATTGTTAAATATATAATATTTTTATCTAGTATCTATTTATTAACTATTTAGAAAAGCTGAAATCTCTTTGTCCATTTCACTGTAATATTATAAGCATTGTGATGTAAAGCGCATTAGATCATATACCAATGTATTTTGCGCTATATAAATAGAAAAGTCATTATTATTATTATTATTATTATTATTATTATTATTATTATTATTATTATTATTATTATTATTATTATCCTTTACGAGGGGTTCCAGTATAAGGCTTTGACTGAGACCATTTTCCGTGATTTGGGAAGGTGGTCGCGTACGAAAGCTGGTCGCGCGTGGAGGTTTGACTGTATACACTTGTAGATTTCTTTGCAATGGTTTTAAGTCCATCGCTTGTAGCCTGCGTCCCTGGGACGCAGGCGTAATTTCACCCCAGTTAGTTAAGTCTGAAAAGCAGCGCCAAGATCCTTGTTCTGGCCTCCCAACGAACTCAACGAATTACCGGAAAAGTGTTTCGAATTTCTTTTCATCCTGACTGGTTAATCGACAATGGCATTTTTAAAATGCCAATTATTTCGCGTACTCAAATCCCGGTTCACAGGTGGCGGCCCAGAACAATAATTTGGAGCTGTTTCGCAGATGGACTTAAAGAGAGTTTAGTTTTGTCTGTATTTCAGGGTAATTGTCTCATGGGAATTTCAAATGTATAAATTGGAGCCTCTCTTTTAGCGCTAGCTAAATCTATATACTGATAAATGACGTCATCATGACATCACTGCTTTTCTTCATAATGTGTAAGGCAACGTCTTGCCTCACTTGTGTTATTGTTTAGGTATTTTGAGCTTTGAGGGAAATATTTCATGGAATTTGGATTCTGCCAATCAATTTAATAATATGACGTCATGATGACGTGAAATCACGTCATTGTGTAGATCAAGTTATGCCGAGTTGTTGGAATTACGTTTTTTTCCAAGTCGCTTGCGGCTTTTTACACTAACTGCATGCTATGCTTTCACAAGAATTAGGGCTGTCACACGCTCATTGACTTAGACAAGGTTTAGTAAAAACACAGCCTCCAGTTAGTGTTTTTTACCATATATTTTTAACTTGTTGAATGCGGATCCTTTTTTGACTTATTGACTGAAGGTCCACCTCATGAGTGTATAATCAAAACAGTTGGAATTACTATAAACGATAACCAATGGCCATGGAAGGATGCTTATTCCAGGATGAACACAATTGAGTTTAAGATGCTGGAATCTAACTTGACATCAGCCGTAAGTTTGCTAAAAGTACACCTATCTTTTGAATTAAACATCAGGGGATGAGAAAAAAAAAGATGTTACAACTTTGATACTCTTTTGACGTTTCATTACAGCGAAGTTAAATTAATATTCAGAACGCGGAAAACTTGACTTGTTTAACTAAAGTGAAAAATAGAAATGGAAATTTAGACCACAGGCTTTAGCACCGAATTTGAATGAACTTTAACATGTTATAATTACACTAAATTTGCCATCAATAAAAGTAAAGTAGGCAGCTTTTATGAAGAAAACAAATCTAAACTGTTTAAACAAACAGCTTTTAAAGATGTTTAAGCTTTGGTGTGAATGGAGCATAGTACGTTTTTTTGCTGGTGTTCTTATTAGAAGAAATTACAAAGGTGTCTATGCGTGTCTCATGAAGATGATTAACAGATAAAGAGTTCTAGTATATGATTTGAAATACGATAAAAATTTCAGGTATGTATACTCTAGTATCCTAATTTTTACCCACTCTTATTTGTTACATTGACTTAACATACTATGGTGCTGAAGAGGGAAGTTATTATATTAAGTTGCAAAATTTTTAGGCAGCTTTATGGTCTTTGTTTTTCTGCTGTAACCTGTTAGGTTTAATCTGTGCTTTGTTTTCGTGCGCTCAAAACGTTTTGATAGCTGGCTCAGAGCTACCTTAAATGTTCGTTAAACTTACATGGCTCTGAATCTCCTCTATAAGTGTTACAGTCAAACCAAGTCAAGCGTACCCCCCAAGAATATATTAATGAATTTATTATTCAAAAGTTGAATCCGTTGCTAGTTGTAGATTTCAGATTGATCTCTGCATTCTTGCATGTGTAATGAGCCGTGAATTCACACGCGAGGTAGTGATGAAATTTCTACCAGCTCCATTTTCCTGAAATTGATGTAAATATCTTCTTAGAAGCTTAATCCATTCAAAGATTTCCAATCTGACCAAATACAGAGAAGTTCTCGTAAAATATTCACTGCTCATTACGCATGTAGAAATGCCGCTTTGAATTTGACACCAGTTACGGGAACGACTAACGGATTCATTTTTCAAATAATCAATTCATCAATAGAATCTTGGGGGGTACGCTTGACTTGGTTTGACTGTAAAAGTAAGCAAAAGATTGATGATAATAATAAAAAGAAAAAAAAATAGTGATTTAGAGGTAGCACATCCACATAGTGGTTTTTCGTGTACCAATCCTAGTGGAGTTGAAATTTAAAAAAGTTGATTTTTGAGAAAAGGGGAAAACCGGAGTACCCAAAGAAAAACGTATCAGAGCAAAGGAGATAACCAACAAAACAAACTCCACCCACATATGGCGTGGACGCTCAAATAAATTTTTTTTTATTTTTATTTTTGTGGCCCAAAATTTACTGGTACAACCCAACGCATGCGCATGCTGCAATGTTGCTTTGATGGACAGTTATATTTTTAAGCCCATGAATTGATTATATATTTTTAAACGATGCATTCTGTGTAGCTTTACCTAAATAAAAGTAAAATGAGTCGAAATGCAGAAAACTGTTGCGTTATGAGCCACCTCTGGCCAAAGAGCTGTTTTGTTGAACGACTGGAGATTTTTTTATTGTTTAATTGGGAATGGTATTTTCCCAAAAGAAAGTGGGATTTGGGAAAACACAAAACTGTTTCAATTTTTTTGCCCGCACTTGAAGAAAAGTCTAAGGATATAGGATAACAAAACGAAGGGACTTAATAACCAAGAGTTTGTTCACATTGTGGAAGTCATTAATATGTGGATGTTTTGCCCTGGCACTGGCGAAAAGTGACTTCATCAAAAGGTAACTATTTTTCCCTCACGGTTTAAAAATATGTAGCTTTAAACTTTAATCAGTCTCAACAATCAACGATTCTTATGTAGTTGTGTTTTACGTGATCTAAGTGCATTTATTTACGTTAGATTGCCAGCGTTTACACCTGGAATCCCGAAAAACAGTTTTATGGTCAGGATGTTATACTATTAAGGTAAGAACTTTATAATTACAAAGTGCATTTGTTAGCGTTTTTAACGCTGCCCCATTGACATTAATTGTTATAATAGTTTTCCCCTTTAGAATAAAGAAATGTTCCCCGCTCGGTGTTTTCTAGTATGGATAATCTATGTATATTCTCCGTAAGTGTACATGTTTGGGGCTTTTTTGCTGGACTTGGATGTTTTGTTTGCGAGCTTGAGATCAGATGGTACAAAGAGCAAGTGCCAGAAAAAATATATATCATTATATATGCTATCAAAATAATTATATAAGTAACAGAACAAAAAGAAAGGCCACTTGCAACGTGAAAGCAACGGGAAATGTATGTTTGTTTAACATTTTAGAGATGGTAGTATAGTTGCTCACCTACAGCTGCGCTTTAAAACTGGAGTCAATGATCCATTGAAACCTCTGCGAGATGAAGTTGGGAGAGGAAGGCTTGGCCCATTTGCTGTTACTAGAGAAATTATTTTAAATCCAAGTATGTAACCAAGGTTCATTCATTCCCTGCAAAAGGGGAAAGGGGCGTCTCCATTGGAGTGGCTCTCTCCCTTCAGACTCCCGGGCACTGCCCCCACAAGAACGACTTACAAGTCGTCTGATACATCCATGTCCGAGAAATGTTCTCTTTCTCGGAATACCTCAAAGCTAGTATTCCTGAATCAGGTATACATTCTTTCTTTTTTTTTCAGGCAAGCCCGGATATTAATGTAGCAATTAATGAATGACACTTGTACAGTAACACAAATGATCCTCGAACGTAAATGATCCCCAACATAGACCGCAAATGATCCCGTGAAGTTCGCGCGTCATCGCCACTGTAAAAACTGACCAGTTATAGTGACCCCCCAAAAATGTTTAAGGCCCTGTTCAGACGTCGAACTTTTCGTAAGCCGAACCTAATACATTGAATTAAGTACATGAAAAGTTCGGTGTCTGAATCAATTAGGAACGCCTGTTTCAATTTGGAACGGCTCAGCGAGTCTTTTCGCCTAGCCGGGCTGAGAATTTCGCCTTTGGGGCGACTTTGCAACGGCTTTGATCCAGACGTTTCATGTACCGAACCTAATGCATAAATTATTATAACGTGCTTTGTAAGCAGTTTGACAGAAATGAGTATTTTTCACCTTTTGAACTTAGTTCAGCTGCAATTAAGGTCGGCGGCTGAATCAAGTCAGCCGGTTAAATAATTTGGGTCGGCCTTAACTCGAAGGTTCGTCTCATGGGTTACATTAACCCTTAAAAATGGTTGTTTCTACCTTAGCCCACGTCACTTCTCATAACGTTTAACAATTGTTTGTTATAACCTCTACTTTTTCGTTAAACTAACTTTAAATTTTTAGTTGTTAAAACGTAAATAAAAGAACAAATATTTTTTAAACCATACAGATAAGTTATATAATTATATGGCTGAGTCTGTTTTCACCATGCGATTGGTCAATTTGTGGTCCGTAATTTGCTTTACGGACCAAAATTTTTAAATAAAATGCTCATTTCGGAGATCTAAATCACTTTACCGCGGAAAAAATGTTGAAATAAAGTTATAAGACGCCTGTCAACCTTGAGGACTTGGATGCTGACTCTGGCCTTCAACATTTTAAACTGTGTTTATTTGTAAACGAAGGCGATGCAGAAACTAACTCGTAATCTTATCGAAGAGGATTCTAGTCAGCGTTTGAAAATTTTATCGTAGTAGACAGTTAAGAAGACGAAAATCGACTGGCAGAGATTCGATATGTTTTGCCTAAGAGAAAATGAGTAATTCCTCAAATATGACAACAATCATACCTGCACCCGATCATCTTGACAAGCTTCTTTGCCATTTTCAGCGTTTTTTCAAAGACCAACGAAACAAAGATAGAAGCGAGTTCGAGCCAGACACAATAATGTCCAGTTTTCAAAAGACTCCAGCGTCACATTAATGAGTGAATACTTACAGTGCTCTTAGTTTCCACCAAATAAACTTTGAAATATATATGTAAACCCTGAGGACTGGGATGTTGACTTTGCCTTTCCAAATTTGAACCTAGCTTTGTTTTAATGAGAACGAAGCTGTTGTAGAAACTGAATCGTAACCTTACCGAGGAAGAGAATTCTAGTCACTGGTTGAAAATTTTAACGCAGATCACAATTGAAGACGAGAATGAACTGGCAGAAAGAGAGGTTTTCCCAAAAACAATTAACGAGCGAATCCTTCGAAAATGGCAACAAACTTACCTTTTGCAGTGTTTTTTCAAAAGGACAAACGGAGGAAAGATGGAAACGACTTCTAGACAGACACAATGTCCGGTTTCAAAATACTCCAGAGTTACATTAAAGAGCTAAAACTTACAGTGCTCTCAGTTTTGACCGAATAAATTTTTTCACATGGCGAATTTGTTTTTACTTCCTCGGAAAGCCTTTGTTATGTGCTATTGTTTTCGTGCGCCAATAAAAACTTTCTTTTTTGGCACCTGTCAAATGACTGTCAAATCGTGCGTCCTGCACTTGTTTCCGGTCCCCCAAACAGGAAGAAGCCATATAATAAACATCGTATTAGCCTCGTTTTTTTCGGTCCGTACTGTAAATTACGGATCCTCGTTTTTTTCCATCCATTTATGGCCAGCGCGCACATAGATCGATGGAAAAAAACTCGGTCCGTAATTTACAGTACGGACCGAAAACTCGGCTTATAAGAGGTATATAACCATTTTTCGTAGTGATGGCGAACCAGTTTTTTGCATACTAGTCATATGAATCTGTGGTAAACCATTAACCATTCCACATGGGTTAGAAGAAAAGGTTGTTTTAACTGATAATAATGAATCACATTAACCTCACAATAAGTCTTCAGCAACATTTTTAATGGTTATGTTAACCGTTCTCTACAAACAACCACAACAACATAGTTAACCAGTAACTTCATAGAAAAGACAATCATACAACATTGGAAGTAAAAATGCTTCTGTTTCTTAATACAAGAAATTGACAATAAATTGACAATGAATTGTAATATCTTGCCAGTGAAGAGTCAACTCTTCACGCACTATACATTCAACTTTCTGTCTTTGGCTAGTGACTGATGCGGAACATATGATCGAAAAATTACCAGAGCCCTTCGTTGTTCTACAAACCATGTTTATCCACTAGAAAGTAAAAAAAGGTTTCCTATTCCAAGCAGTGCGGGCCCGTTGAGGGTAACTCATCATCAGGGCTTGTCGTGCTTGTAATGAAAATATGGGTACTCGCCCAGCTGCATCATTCAAAGTTGTTTTATTGTCTCAGTCATTCAAATTTGTGAGATTTCTGAAATAAACGAAAATATCTTGTTTTTAATTTCATTGGTTAACGCACCGAAAATTAGTCTTTCAGCTATACGCGTGAGGAATACGCACACACAAAGGTAAATTATCAAAAAAGCTTGTAATAGTGTATGGTAGCTCTGTAACAGCCGTACAATATTGCAATAAAGATGATCATCCGAAGACTGCAAAATCTGTGCAACTGTACTGAACATTCTATAGAAAACTTTAAAGGGCCACGCAAGCGCGTGGGGTTGTCTCTGAAACAAGATAGGAACATACCAGAGTCCGCTACAAACTGATTTATTTACCAGCTACCATAACAGAAGACAACCAAGATGGCGGACTGACCTATTTTACACAGGAACGCCTGAACACGTGCCCGGATGACACTTCGTGTACACTAACCTAAGGCATACTCGTTACATCTCCTTTCGTTAGTTTAACAGCAACACAACAAACAAAATGTCTAACGAGAAATACTCTTGATCTATTAAGCAAAGGATCTTTGTAAAAAGACAACAACAACAACAAAAACAAAAAAACAAAAAAAGATCTGTTCAAAGTAAAGGATCCTTCTAAAGCAAAGTCTTAGTGTCCACATTCGTAATCTTTTAACCAAGCTGGAGGCCGACGCTCACGCACTGGACGACTTGTTGTACATGGTTCAGGAACTTCCGCTGATACAGGCATTGTCGGCAGTGACACATCAGCTGAGCTCGATTCACCAGGTTCAGAAGGCTCTGTAAGGTCTTGGATTGTTACTGTGGGCTCTACTTCCTCAGGGGTTGCTCTGAGCCATTTGCGGTTGCGGCGGTAATGCTTTCCATTCACATCCACCCAAAAGGAACGAGGACCCTCTTCTCCAATGACACGTCCAAGCGACCATTCATTTTCACCAGGTAAACGCATTCTTACAGCATCGCCTTCATGCAATGTAGGCAGTTCATGGGAGTGTCGGTCATAATAGAACTTCTGTTTCTGCTTCCTAGACTTGATCTTTTCTGGCACATCAGAAATCACCTGTGGGACTAGCAACGACTTGGTAACTGGGAGACGGGTGCGTGTTCGTCGACCATACAGTAGCTGAGCGGGAGACGCATTCATGCCTTCAGATGGAGTGTTGCGCCATTCAAGTAACGCCAGCAAGGGGTCTCGTTTGTCAGCACGGGCTTTTATCAGCAGAGATTTGCAAGTCTTGACTGCATTTTCTGCACGGCCATTACTTTGTGGGTGATAAGGACTCGAAGTGACATGACGAAAGTCCCATTCTTCACTGTTAAATGGGGGTCCATTGTCAGTAATTAAGGTCATTGGGATTCCATGCCTGGAAAACCATGATTTCAAAACAGTAATCACACGAGTACTTGTAGTACTGTTCATATCTTGTACCTCAAAATATCCAGAATAATAGTCTACAGCTATTAAAAAGGACTGCCTTTCAAGTACAAACAAATCCACCCCTACCATTTCCCATGGTACGTCAGGGACATCATAGGGCTTTAGAGGCTCTTTACATTGTTCGGGCCGGTAACTGTTGCAAATTCCGCACTTTGATAAGTAATCTTTGAGCTGGGCTGTGATTCCAGGCCAATAGACAATATCGCGGGCCCGTCGCAATGTTCCCTCGATCCCAACATGCGATTCATGCAGGCTCTTAACAATGTTAGAGCGTTCTTTTGCAGGTATTACTAGACGATGACCCCTGTACACCAATCCATCATCAGTGGTCAGTTCATCCCTGCAGTTCCAGTATAATTCAATAACTTGTTTTTGACGCCTGTCAAATTCACGGGCTTGAGCCAAGGTCTCTGGCCAACCGTTCCCAATAACGTTGGTTAGGATCTGTAATTCTTCATCCTCGGCTGTCATCTCACGTAATCTCTTTAAACGAACCGGGGAGACACTCACTTCTTCACCGTGTCTTATCTGCTCTAACTCAAGGGCAAATACTCGCTCCTTTATCGAACGGATGTCGTTCTGTGGGGTCGGTTTCTCTGCAGGCTCATTTTCCAAGTATGCGCGACTCAGCGTGTCGGCTAAGAACATGGTGGTTCCTCTTTTATATTCTACTTGTATGTCGTAGTTCTGTAAACGAAGTCGCATACGCTGAAGGCGTTTTGGTGAGTTCAGGATGGGCTTCTTGAATATTGTTTCCAGTGGTCGGTGGTCTGACTCCACAACTACATCACTTCTTCCAAAGATATACTGGTCAAATTTTTCGCAAGCAAAAACTATCGCAAGCAACTCTTTTTCAATTTGCGCATAGTTTTGTTCAGTTTGGGACATCACACGGGAGCTGAAAGCTACAGGGCGGCCTTCTTGTAGAAGGGCCGCGCCGAGTCCACTTTTAGATGCATCACACTGAATGACCACCGGTTTTGTCACATCATAATAAGCTAGAACAGGGGCAGATATAATCATCTCTTTAACACGGGCCACTGCTTGAGCATGGGCAGGAAACCAACACCACTGAGCATTCTTCTCTGTGAGCTTTCTCAATACTTCTGTTTCTTCTGATAATCTTGGGAGGAATTTGGCCAAATAATTCACCATGCCCAGGAATCTACGCAGTGACTGTGCATCAGTGGGCTCTGGCATGTCAACAATCGCCTTCACCTTGCATGGGTCTGGCTTGAGCCCCTGTGGAGTCAGAATGTGGCCGATGAAGGGAACCTCGTGTTGCTCCAGTCTCGCTTTATTCTTGTTTAGCTTGAGGTTTCGCTCGCGACAGCGGTCCAAGAAGGCACGAACATTTCGGTCATGGTCAGCTTGCCATTCAGTTGGTGTGTCGCCGTAGCCAACTATCACAAAGTCATGTGCAATGACCTCGACTCCTTTCAGCCCCTCTATGTGTTCTCGCATTTTGCGCTGCCAGACTTCAGGTGCACTCTTAATTCCAAAGGGCATTCTTTTCCATCGGTAGCGACCGAAGGGAGTATTGAAAGTTGTGAGCAAACTGGAGTCCTCGTCTAATTCCACCTGCCAAAAACCATTGCTGGCATCAAATACACTAAACACTTTTCCCCCATTGAGTCTAGATGCAATTTCTTCTATTGTGGGCATTGGGAAATGTTCACGCTTTATGGCCACATTCAAGTCCCTAGGATCCAAAAAGATACGTATCTTAGACTCTCCATCGGCTTCAGTAGAAGGCTTGCTCACCACCAGCATGCTGGATACCCAATCAGTCGGTTGGTTCACCTTTTCAATAATACCATCAGTCGTCATTTCTTCAAGTTTTCTCTGGACTCGCTCAATAATAGCAACGGGTAAACGCCTCGGGGGTGAACCACAGGCTTAATGGTCTCGTCTACTGTTATCTTGTACTGTCCAGCCAGCTTTCCAAGCCCTTCAAACACATCAGCATACTCGTCCAACAACGGATCGCTGTCTATCTTTACCACTCCGAGATGATCGCTATCTAAGATTTGTATTAGATTCATATCTAACATCATTTGCTTTGAGAGGATGGGCTCATACCCACCACCCTTTACCACATTAACTTCAATTTGGTGTTTCCGACCTTTTCGGGATGTAAACAGGATGGCCTTGCCCGCTATCGGATGTTCTTCTCCATTAGCTAAAATCAAAGAAGACTTGCCTCGGGCATACAGAAAATTTAAATGCTGGTCACCCGATACTTGCTTGTAGACATCAACAGGTAACAGATTACATTCAGCTCCAGTATCCATCAAAAAGGGAATTTCATATCCAGTCGCAGACCTGTCATCTTTAAATACAGTGAGAGTCACCATCTCACGACCTCCACCACTAACACCAGCAACACTTAAATAAAAACGCTCTTGCACAGCTGACACCTTGCTTTTAGCTGGACACTTGGCTACAAAGTGATTTTTCTTCTTACAATAAGCACAAATCTGTCCAAATGCAGGGCAGTTACGTCTCTCATGACTCCGACAACAAAATCTGCAATCTTTGATCCTACCTTCGGTGACAACAGGAACACCTTCCGACTGACCTTTTTCCTGTTCTTTCACTGCCAACACTCCAGACTCCGATGACATAACTTTCATTTGCGCGGCAGTGCTCTCAGCAGCACGAGCTATATCTACTGCTTTCTCAAGGGTCAACTTCTTCTCTTTTAGCAAATTTTCACGTACCTTGGCATTTCTGGCACCTGTCACCAATCGATCCCGGAGAAGTTGATCAGGTGTGATTGACTCAAAGTCACAGTTAGCCGCGATTTGACGAAGCTCTGTCAGGTACTGATCAATAGTTTCTGACTCACGCTGATCCCGGGTAAAGAAAAGAAAGCGTTCATAAATAGTGTTCTCCCTGGGTATGCAGTACTCTTCGAATTTTCTTAAGACCGGCGCGATTTTCTTAGCGTCATCTGGTGACGAAAAGGTAAACGTGCGAAACACTTTGTTGCTTCTTTCCCGATTACCGCCAATAGAGTTGCAACTTGACGAGCTTCCTCCTCTTTGTCGAGTTTTGTAGCCAAAGTATAGTTCTTCCACGCAGCAACCCATGTGCGCCAATTAGAGGCTAAAGAGCCATCGTTGAGCTCAAGTATGTCCGGAGGAGGTATCTGAAAATTAGCCATGTTTACTGAAGTGGAAGGTGAACCGCCCGATGTGGTGATGTTCGGAGCTGCTGAAGATTGCTGTCCTTCGCTACTTTCTTCGTTCATAAATGCTTATGGATGCCTTGCACTTCTGACACCATGAAACAAGATAGGAACATACCAGAGTCCGCTACAAACTGATTTATTTACCAGCTACCATAACAGAAGACAACCAAGATGGCGGACTGACCTATTTTACACAGGAACGCCTGAACACGTGCCCGGATGGCACTTCGTGTACACTAACCTAAGGCATACTCGTTACAGTCTCAAAACGCGTCTATTTGTTTGCAAAAAGATAATTTTTAAAACGATTTAGAGTGCTGTTTAAAAACAACCAATACATACCGGTTATGCTGTTCCAGTGAAGGTCAGAGAAGCAAGTTTTCGAGATTTTGCTTGTGTTCATTTATTTGCAGTCGATGGGGCATGTCTATTTCAGGCCGTCAACTGAAGAAAATTCCGCCATGATCTTCTTATCACCCTCCTTTGAATAAAAGGTTTGCAAGGTATTCGTTAGCTAAGAATTTTGTAGAAGCAGTAAAGAACTGAAATTCAAGCGAGAGATCTATTCTGAAGACGTTGTCTCCGGACTGGCATAAATTTGAAATCGTATTACCTTTTTGCTTGCCACATCTCCATCGCTGTCCGTGTGTAAGAAAAGAGATCCCATTGACTTTTAACTGAGGGGCCTTATCCGGGCGAAATATAAAATGTCAGGAGCCTGAAAATGTTTCTTTTCGCAGCAATGAATCAAAAGCACTGAATTCAGGTTGGCGCAAGACGGGTTAAAGTATGGGAGCCGAATTTGGCATTGATTTTGAAATTCCAAGTCTCTCATTGGCTAGCTAAGTAGATTAACCTCAAGGTGTTAAGTAACATACTACAGTTGACAGGAACAATTTAACATTTTCTGAAAACCGTTAATTGTTTCTCGAGTAAAATCGCTTAACATGTTTCGAGCCATGAAATGGTTTAAGCTTATAAAAGGGTTACTGAGTAAGATTTTTGATTTTCTGAGAACTTTTAACGCCTTTTAGGGTTCCTGACGTGTCGAAATAGTATTACTTTAGGCCCGAGGGGGGGTTACTTTATGAATTTCTGGGTGGGGATGTGCCGCTGGGACCCTTGAACCCTTAATGTATACCAGAGCTAGTTCAGCTGAATTTTGCTACCCTATACTATAGTAACCCCAAATCCCCCTATCCTAGAGTAGTTGTTTACCTAGTCTAGATAAAATCTTCAACCAACTGATCCGTTTCCTGAAAAATGATACCCTATTCTAGACCCAAACGCTCTGATTTATATACCCTATCCTAGAGTAAACTGCTTGAAAACCATACCCTTCACAGCGGCACATATATAGCCCATATATGGCAGTATCCCCCAAGGACTTTAGGTCACTTAAGACAAATACCGGAAACCTGCTGGAATTTTGTATTTTCTGGCTTTTCGAGGCACCCATCGTTGGCTTGAATTACATAATCTGTACTGGACATCTTGAAAAATCATTTAACCGAGATGACGATTAGTTCTCTCCGCTAGTCCGTCGAGGGAAACGTTGAGAGAAGAAAATGGCCGTCGCGTCACGAGGCTTCGCCTCTCTCGCGCGCCTGCTTTAGTAAAAAATATGCCATTTATTTAACCATTTGGTCTCGTTATTTTGACTGTCATGAAAAGTTATTTTGACCAGTCATTGTTATAACGGAATTTAATCCGTCACAACAACTGCTGATCATTGGTTAATCTAGAGCGAAACCAAGAGTCACAAGAAAACTGACAGTGCTTACAAGTGTAGTTAATGGGTTGGTTTAATTATTGGCTTGCATTAAACCTATGTAAAATTGATATTACTTTTAATAGCAAGTAGATTTAGTGTGTATCATTTGATTTTTTTTGCAAAGGCACAAGAAGCACGAGAATTGATTAAAAATCCCTAAGGCTTTTTCCTGACTTGGAAGGACCCATCTGTTATAACGATCCCCAAAATAAAGGGATATATTTCATAGTTTATTAGATGTAATCGTGTAAGGTTTGCCTATCATTTTCGCATAAATTATGGCCTAAATTTGGAAACCGCTGAATTTCTCGCGTTGGGTCTGTGCGATTTTGGTGAAACTCTGTTCAACGCAAGGCACTAATACCCACTATATGTAGCCGAGAGATTTTCACGAAAAAATGCCGGCAACAGCAGAATTGCGACTCAGACTCCAAAGAGGCGTGGCACTATAACCAAGTGACATTTATTCCGATGGTCAAAAATTTTAGGCTATATTGTAGATTGATCTATATGTTATCCATGCTATATGCTAGATTTACGATCAAAGTAAAGGTGGGGATATGCGATACCAGAGAGCGTCAAAGTAGGATGGTACCCTCACAAAATAACTGGGTCGAGTTACCTAAGTTAAATAGCATGTAGTTTGTGTACAATGGTCCCGTTGTGCATTTTCGTTAACAGGTGAAAACATTTGTCGTCTAGCCAAAAGGCCCGATTCTAGCGTAAATTTTGTGGGACTTGGGGTCAGTCTAAATAAGTTTGTTAAATGGAGTCCCTAGTCACGTGCTTACCGTAATCCGAGTGATGACAATTTTTCTGGGATAACATAACTTAACCGCTTACCTCGCTTTTTGGTTTTTCATTACCAGGTTTAGATTCTCGGTAACTGTCTCCAGCAAAGACACAACAGTAGATATACAGAGTAGTGACAACATTCGCGATATTTTCAAGGGCTGTAAGCACATTGCTATTTCGAAATAAACGGAAACCTGTGCAGATTGATAAATTCTGGAGCATTTTGACGTTATTTTATCATGTCCTGTTTCGTAAAGGGCACTTAGGTATACAAATGTCTTGCTGTTGAACACGTAGAATTAATACTTTAGAGAAAAATCAAAATTAAATATTCTGAGAATTAATTCGACACTTCCAAACAAAATCATTTAAGTCAATAAAGCTCTTGCTATGAAGAAGTTGAGCTTCTAGGCGTTAACATAATAGAGTCATCTATCCGTAACGTCCTACCTGTCTTAAAATTTTTACAGCGACGAAACGAAATTTTTGAAGCAATTGCCAAAGAAAGACGTACTGTTGATACCATATCCTTTTCAGATTTATTCCATTATTTTTTACGCGTTGTATAAATTAACCTGTGATCTGGTGATCTTGCGTTTTCTTTAGATGGCGAGAAGGATTATGGTTCCTTTTTTCCCACGCATGTTACGTTGTAAACAGCCCCATTCTTCATCCAATATACAAGTAAGATCTATTCCATTCCTCAATTTTTCACGGGATCATTTACGGTCGACGATCATTTGCGGTCTAGGGATCATTTCACTTATTATTTTGTAAATTGGACCTTTCATCCCGAGAGAACGGGCTGCGCTCACTCATACTTTTTATCACAGGATGTCCGGGTTGTTTGTCAATATACCATACAAATGCCTTCGTTTACTTTTAACAGTGGTCCTTTCTGGTAGTTGTCGGATTCGGCTTTCCTCTGATGTAAAAAAAGAAATCATTTGTTTACATCATACGAGAGACAAGGGCCGATTCCCGTAATTCGTTTATTATTTTTTGACTTTTTTTTTCAAATTTGACAAGTACTGAAACATTATGCCATTATTAGTGATTTTTATACACACTTAGTGCAAATTAAAAACGATAAATATTCCACAACAGTTTTCTGAAGAAAAAATATTTATGGTATAGAAAGATTACTAGTTTAATATTTTTTTGGTGTTTGTTTGTTTGTTTTTTCTTTTTCTTTTCCATTGGTGCTATCAACAGCCACTCCGTCACCAACCACGGGTACAGGTAAGGGCAAGTTCTACTTTCGCATTTACTGTTACTATGAATTAAACAAACAAACGAACGAACGAATGAAAGAGTTAGAAAAGAGAAAAAAAGGATAAAGAAAAAACGAAAGAAAGACTAAAAGGAAAGATGGTGGCGAGGTACATTGACTTGCGTTGCGTCTGGCGGACGGTAACCGACCTACCTCTCCATTCAGACAGTTTGCAGACTGCCTCTAGATTTTTAACTTGGAAATTTCTACGGAATGCGAGGAGTTTATTTCAGTTTTAAGTACTGATGGATATAAGAGTTACACTGTAATTTTATTTGTGAGTGTAAGTACGTTAGATTTGTATTTGAAGTTGAACTGTCGGAAGTTATCAGGAAAGTGGATTGTTTGTTTCGTTGCCTAGTGCCTTGCCAAACCCTAGTGTGAATGGAAGAGGCTTTAGTCGCTCCTCATTTAGATAACTGCTCCGAAGTTTGGGGATGTATTGGAAAAGGCCTGTGTGACAGAATCCAGAGGTTGTAAAACAGGGCAAGACGAATTATAACACTGACATTAAATACAAGATTTGCGGGTATTCTTCAAGACTCGGGATGGCATACCCTTGAACAAAGACGCTCTTAGCAGCTCTGAATAACCTTTATCCTGAGGGTTTAAAGAACGGGTTCAAACGGCTCACTGGAAGAGGATTTTTAAAGAAGTGACACCGTGAATAAAGCTATTGTTTTTTTTTTTGGAAGTTTTCCTCCTGAGTTTAAAACTTTTATACGGAAAAATCCTAATTTGAAACAAACTGGTAACTTTCTTTGAAGATCAAACTAGCCAGCAGCAAAAATTTTGAAAGCTTTCTCTCCTACACCTCTCAAAAAGGCTAATTGCAAAAGCGCAATAATACCTACACAAATTATAACTCGTTCTAATTGGTCAATTCTCGTGACTCTTACTCTACTGATTAATTATATTTCATCTATAAAAGGACTTTTAGAAATTTAGCTTTTATGTGACATTAGAATTGTTCTCTGCAGGCGGTTTATTTCATGTGAGCCGATATTTCATAATTTATGGAAGACAGTGGAGCAACGTTGCATTACAGCACTCCGTGTAGGTTGTTTATGCCTTCTTAGGAAAGGACCATTAAAATGATGGAATTAAAGCCTTCATGATCGCAACTTTATTTCAGAAATCATACACACGCATCCCATACTGAAGTTACTGACGCTAAGTTTAATAATCATAAACAAGGATTTTGAAGAATTTAAAAGAGACCGTCAATTGCAAGATGAGTTTGGCAATAAGGTAAGAAATGTTTTGACAGATTTATGACAGTTAGTAGAGGAGACTCAGGTAATGAAAGCCGGCAAGCTTCTAAAAGATAAAAACAACGGTGCTGTTTATGTTCAGAGCTACCTGATTTTGCATAATCCTTTATAGCTTTTAGTTTAAAAAGCGTGACTGAATAACTGATCTATTCGACGTTTTCTTTGGTGGAAAAAGATCAAAATGATTACAACGCGTACTGAATGCTGTGCACCGTCAAAGCCAAGAAAGCCAACAAAACCACATAACGAAGAGATCTGAGAGGTTTAACTATAATGCATTTACCATTAAATGTAAATACAGATACCTTTTGCCCCAGCTCATGATCCCAAGCGTCAATGACACAGTGATAAAATAATAAATTAATAGAATAATTAAATTTCATCCAAACAAAATTTGCGTCGACACACCTGCCGTAGATATAGGTATAAAGCAAATAGGGTTGAGTCTTTTCGGCGCATTGCAATTCTTTTTTTTGTTTTCAGGTTAGACAGCAACTTATTCCTTTTGGAGTCATCAAGGTTTCTATTGAAAATGTGAGGTACAGATTTACACTTCTTGTATCTATTTCGTTCATGATCAAACTATTGCTAGATTGTCTTTTTGAGGAATAAATGCAATGAAAAAGCACCCGTACACTTCTGATACTGCCGAGGAACAAGCAAATGGTTGAATAAACCCTACGGGGAGGTAAGGATATTGTGAGCTTGGAAATGTTTTCTATGAATATAATCGCGTGATACGAAGGACTTATTCATAACTGTTCATATCAAACGAGAGGCGAATTCAGTAGTTGTTTATTCTTAAATTTATGTAAAACATAAGTGTCCTTGTGTAAGAAGTTTCCATATTTCCTGCTGCATTATTGTCAGTCTGTAGTTGGCAATTCAGGTACTTGTTCAGTGAAATAATGTTTACTGCCAAGCTTCTTGATGGGCAATCCTAGCTATCACCATGCATAGGCCCTTAGTGATTCCTTTGCAGTTCAATAGGTCTAAGTGTAACTCATGTTTTTGGCCAGCTGGTGTCACATAGATATATCCCTTTAGGCACAGTTTGTGAAACTCTTGTTATTAATTCTCTTCTGTAGCCCAGGCGTGATCGTCGAACTTTTTCTGTGGTTCAATCAAAACGTGAATGTCAACAATGTGATAACTGCCCTGAAAAATGCTGCTCATGGACGAAAACTTGGCAGCTTTGTTGTTGATGCTGATTCCATAACAAAAATTCCATTACCAACCACCATCACTTCTTCAACTATTTACACAGCAACCGCCACCCAAGGTAAAGTGAGAATTCATGTCCAAGTTCCCTTCATAGGTTTATTTCATATTTCATAGATAATGGAAAGGGAAAGCTTTATTTTCCCAGACAGAGGTGCGTCCTATTAGAAAATCTTCCCCACTTTCTAAGCCGTGTACAACACTTGCTGATTCTTTTTACTAGTATCAGTTTCAATGAGTCTTTTTACTCTTCTTCTCAGAATGGCCACAGTTGGGGCTTTTGTGTTGGTCATTATTTCTCTTAACATTGTCATATTTTGGCGGCACATGAAGGTAAGTAATCTAATGTTTGATCTTGCAGACGTTAAGCGTTATCACGCAAAACAAATCCAATTTCACATTTTGAGTTGACCCCATAACATACCTAACAATGATAAGGATAATGTTAATGAAAATAGAAATAACATTGTTGCCTTTTAACCATGTTCTGCTACAGTTAATTAGCTGTTTTCCGTAGATACAATTGATGTCAAACTGATCCTTTATTTAACCTAAGGTGGTTCTAGTTAGATCACAGATGGTTATACTATCAAGATGCAAATTAAAGGAGTGCTTTTCCTAAATAACCAAATACAGAAAATAAAGCTACAATCAGGGACAAAAGTAGTTGACACACTTGTTTAGAACGGGTGCTTTTATGAAACATTTAATTCATTTATTATTTCATTCCTTTTAAACGCCATAAATCCCCTCACCCCCCGAATCAATGTTGTCTGAAGTAAAAGAAAGACTTGAGGGTCCAAAATACAACATTGATTTTAGGGGGAAGGCGTGGAGGTAGACAGGGGAAGGGGATAGGTAGGTCCACTATTCAAAAAGGGGCCATTTTACGGAAGTGTCTCAACACTTTTGTCCCTCATTGTAGGTAGAAATTTTTGACGCGGAAATGATATTCTAACCGCTCATTTGAAGTTTACGAATATACGTTTTTTTTTTTTTTTGCAGGTGGCTCACCAGATTCGCTTTTCTGAAGAATAGGAAAAGGAGAAAAATAAGCTCGCTTTAATTAAAAATCCTCCTAGCCTACAACACATGCACGCAGATGATTGACAACTTATGCTTTATTGGATAGTTTTAGTTATCGTGTTATAGTTTTAGATCGGAAAGTTAATGTCCTTATCATCAGTATGAACATATGCATTAAGCTCGATCTTTACACATCTTTTAGAATGCTGCAATCCTTAATTATAACATAACAAAAGTAACGCGAATGCTCTGATCGGTCGGTTAGCCATTCGTCCTTTAGTGCACGAAAATGAAAAGCTACATCCAGTTGCAAAAGTACTTGAGACACTTGATGTTATTTTACACTTTTACAACCGGCTCCAAAAGTACTTGAGGTACTTGATGCTATTTTCGTTATTAGAGGCCGGGGACGATTATGTTGAATCGCCCATTCTGCTTCAAAAAATAGCTAACTATCGAGCAAATACATAGTTTAATTTATAAAGTATACATATCTTAATTTAGTGTCGAAGTTATGTTTAAGCTTTATTTCACTTATTTATATATATCTAGTTATTTATTTGTTTATTTATTTATTTATTTATCTGTTTATTTGTAATTTATTACTAACTGCTGAACCTATTATCGCCGCCCGCCTCGACTAGCACCTACTCTTTGCGGGCAGAAATGGACTTTATGTAAATGTAGATTGTTAATAATAATAAAGTGTGTGTGTTTATAGACACTGTACTGTATTGTGGCATAAATGGCCTGTCCACGATCTTATGCTTGTGATGCCTCTTCCACCCCTTATCAAAGTTGCTAGCAATACAAGACCATGCTCAAAACTTGGAGGAACAACTTTGAATGGAAGGGAGGAGGGAGATCAGTATCATATCTCACAGACGTGGGAGTGTCTATACACGTTTGCAACTGGTTGTAGTGCGGTAAAATTGAGCCTAATGGAGCAGATCACCTCCCTTCAGAGAACAAAAATAAACCAATAAAACATGAAAATATAAAGCAATACTGTAAAGTTCCCATACTAGCGACCCTAGTTACTTTCGGAATTAGCAGTCTTCGGGGCTTGTAACTTTCGGGGTGTCGTTACCCTCGGGGGGTCGTTATTTTTGGGGACCAAAAACCGACATTAACATCGATGGTCTATCGGACTACCGAACGGGTGAATCAGCCGATGTAGAAGAAATCGAATTCTTCTCTGACTCAGGGGCGAGGAAAGCTAAACTCAGTGCTTTTAGTCCACGACAAAAAAATGCATTTTATATTCAGGAGCTCTGCGGGTGATGGGCTCCTCTTATAGTGCAGTATGCAGAAGTTTCAGTTTTAACTTGAAGAAACGTTCCTGTTATTTATATGAACTTTATATCAGTATAGTTTTTACATTGTGCAATCTGTGAACGGGGAGG
>OZ037783.1:23077720-23112720 GCA_964035525.1 Porites cylindrica
TCTATGTTGCCTGGAAACGCAAAATGCTCCATGACGTAGCGCTACATGACGTCATTGGCGGACACCAAGCATATGTTCAGAGAAAGAAAGATTTATTTATTTACGGCGCATCGCATTTTGCCTCTGGCTAAGACCACACGCGGTTCACGTGATGCACGCGCGCTTTGCGCGCGACGAGATTATAAACTCGCTTCGGGAGAATAATTTGCCAACACCGGGTTACGTTTTAAAGATAAAGTACAAGTGATAGTTCAAGGTTTGTGAGGGCTCTACATATTGATTCAGGTGTTTTAACTACCTCTTACAAAATTCATGTTTAACTGCCTACATTAACTTTATTATGGTTAAGTCAAAAATGTCGTATTTCTTCCTCTCTTAATAGTATTCCTTTTTGGTAAGTTGAGTAATCGAGTATTTACTTCATCAAAACGTGCCTTCGTTCTTGTGTGGCTCTTGATGATTCAAATTTTTGCTTATTATTTTTTTAGCACTTCACGTTTAACAGTCTTTTTTTAAAATAATTTTGTAAAGTTTTAAGCAGTCTATTACAAAATTATCATTTTCATGACATTATGTATCTACACACTCATATTTTAAACGCGTTGTAGAATGAACAAAGTCCAGATCGCTCAATAACAAGTTGAGGTAGAGACTCTTTATACAAATTAGCTATTAGGCACCGCATAGTAATTCCTTTGCATTCCAGAACTTAACCTTGGATTTTTTCGGAAGCTTGGTAAATCGATAGACTAAGAATGTTTTGATTAATTTACAATCCCACTTTTAACTATGTTTGAAAAAAAATTATCCACAATATGACTTGGACAGTATTGTCGCTATAGTTGTTCTCATGAGCGTCTAGCTTTTTCAAGATTAGTAAATTAATTCTATACCAACTGAATAGTCCTTGTTTAGTCGGGTAATTTTACGCAATGAATAAATAACTATTTTGCATTACAAAGATTTTTTTTCAGTTACTCTATGATAACCAGTTGAACCTTTTTTAATCCCAATTAACTCGAAAAGGAAATAACTTATCAAACGTAACAGTTTGTTATGAAAAAGTGTTACAACAGCTGTCAATTGAAATTATTTTTTTGCTACCTAACATTAGAAAGACAGTGTATTCTAAGGCGAACGATAATAATCAATACTGTTAATACTATGTGTAATAGATAATTACTTATTCATTCATCCATTCATTCATTCATTCATTCGTTCATTCATTCATTCATTCATCCATTCATCCATTCATTCATTCAGTTATTCATCCATTCGTTCATTCATTCATTCACAAATATATTTATTCATATCCCCAGATAGGACAGTCGCTAAATACTAATCTAATTGAGTATAACTTAATTATTTCCCTTTCTTTATATATTTTTTTCTAATGGACGTTACCAAATTGTTTGAAATTGGGCAGGTTCCATTTAAAATTGTCGAATTCACCGAATTCGGCATGAAGCAGGAAAGTAAATCCAAGAAAAAAGCAATTCGCATGTTGACAAACTTTTTGACATCCGCTTAGGTCATTTTTGGTCCATAAGGATCCATGCATATTATTCTTCTTGACCTATTCAGCTTTCCGTTTAAGCTATTTTGACCCTATTTTTTTTCTTGATTTGATGGACTTGAATGTTTCTTTTGCTAATCAGGAACCAAGAAGAGAGTCACCTTAAGAGAACCATGGGTAAGAGCTGAGTTTCTTGGCGATATTTACTTTAGTTGAGTCAGTTTAAGGTGTGTGGGCTCCAGAAGTCCGATGGTACGGTTTTCATAAATCCGGCTAGAATTAAATTTGCCCCGTTGTTGGAAAGAAAGCGAGCCAAAATTTCATGCGAAAGAAAGACGATGAAGTGGGCAACAAAACTGGCTATAAAAAGAAAGGCTAAGGGAAAAAGAAGGGAGCGAGTAAAAAATCGAAATAAATTCGGAAAAAAAAGTTCAAATTTTGGCTTATGCGCAGAAAAACGGAAAAGCTGGTAATTACATCCAAGCAGAAAATTATGTCGTTAGTCTTGGAAATTTCTTTTTAGTCATACCAATACTAACTGGCCGAAGAAAAGTTCAAAAAGGAGAATTTGGGCCAAAATGCCGTTTATTTGCTGGTGAACTGGCTGGGGACAAAGAGCTGAGTTGTCAGGTTATACACCGTCTAGAAAAATTGGCTTGTTTTGTACATAATTTGTAAAGCGCAGATAACAAGCGGTGCTGGTGCTTGCCTGAGTATAACAGAAATACTGTTTAAACTATATTTCAGTTCCTCCAAAAATAACTGCTTCCTCAAAACCACTCCAGAGTAAATATTGGGAGCAATGTAACCCTGAGCTGTAATGCCGTCTGGTGACCGTCTCCCTGGTATCAGCTCGGACTAAAGATGGTGTTAAAGCAGCACAGTTCAATGCCTCTGGTCACTGGCTATATCTTTTCAATGTTCAAAAAGAGGATCTTGGATCATACAATTGTATTGCTGATAATGGATGTGGAACTGCTACAAGCATTGCAGTTGTGATGAGTAAGTATTTCATAAGCATCTATTCATTCAGAGGAAAAGACGTCGATGAAAGTTAACTTTAGTTACCATTTTGGCAGTAAAAAGACAGGCGACTGCAAAATTTGATGTTCTTAGCACAACATCAATTAATTGAATCGTGAACTAGCTAGATGCGTTGTCTACTGCACGGATTAAGAATGATTTCAATTAAAAGCCATGACTTGCCATTCAGTTTAATTTAGGCGACACCGGCTATATTAAAAATGGCAGGTAACCTTTCGAAAAAGTTAGCATCACAATTTACATGATTGTGCACATTATTCCACAACATTTATCCAGACCGATGTAAAATGGTAAGCAAAATCATTTTTAGGCTACAGGCAACAAAAACATGCAAGTTTTTTCTTTTCGCAAAATTGTTGCAAGAAGAAAGGTAAAAGCTGTCTAGTGCAACAAGTTAGGTTGTCCCACGGCAGGTTGCGAGAAGTTGCTGCAAAAAGTAGTGACGGACTACTTTCTACTTTCTTTATTTCCTTTTCCCAACCTTCGACAACCTTGTCTCAAAGCGGGCTTAATTTTCGGTGGTAAAACACGGGCAGCGTCCCTTACAGGTCGTCTTGCAGAAACGTTGCAAAAAGGTTGCAGGTTTTAGTATCCGTCCCCTTTTTACCGTGGCTTCAAAAACACTTTTCTTGAAAGGACGTGGTTTCGCGAAACGTCGGTATCATTTTTGAATGGTAACAGGACGGTACATTAGTACCTTAAATTTCGCCTAAATTGAATAAGCAAATACAGAGAACTCAGGACTAATGTAGCGTTGCGTTGTAAACGCAATCCCTGGTGTAGTTAAAAATTAATTTCACCCCCCAGTCGGTTAAATTTAGGCCCCTTCAATTTTGAATCTGCAACTTTTCCTTTGTCGATTCGACTGTCCGTCCACAACGTATATATGATCCGGTGAATCCGGCATACCAATCCTCAACTTTTTAAATCCGCTCTCCGCTCCAGAGTGGAACTTTTCTTAATACGCTATGTATCCGGAATCTTGTGGACGCTAAATCCGGATATATTTTAACCAGTGACGAAACAAGACCGACCGACCGATCGTGAATATTCACGACATCTGCTTTATCACCTCTTTACATCTTGGACTTATATCAAGTCTTATAACTTGTGCAGCTGAACCTAGCTCAGCATTATTAAAATAATTACTGCTTACACTAAAAATATACCAAACGGCCGCTTGACATTCTAAGGCTTCTTCATGTCGGACGGGCGAATTCAACGCCATAAAAAAGTTAAACGAGCTAACTAGTGTCGGCGAAACAGTTGTTGAGAAAGAAAGTCGAGAAATTCTTTTGAATCCGCAAAGAAAAATTTGCGGACTCAAAAATATCCCGATACGTGCGGACGGGGCCTTGCCTAGGGTCTTCAATTGTCTGAGGCATAAACCTGTCGTTTGGTGGAGTTTTTGAGATAAACAAGAGATACTCTTTATGAAATGCCATAATGTCATGTCTACGACAAAACTGGGCAAAAGCTATAACCTAAGTTATACAGCAACATACATCACATTTCCTCCACAAATCGTGTTACAAAGAAGTTACTACATCAGGTGCAGTCACACTGGTCTTCCCCAAGGCTCCCCATGTGGAAATAGTTTGGGTTGGGGTCGGTCTGGGTTTTGCTCACTTTCATGTTTGCGGTCACACACCGATAAACTGCCCAAGGGGAAGAAAAACCTTAAACCCGGTTTAGCGCGAAACGTCGTTGTAAACATTGAAGGCTGCCATAAATCGTATACCGTTTCGACCATTTTTGCCCTTTTAATAAATCACAGTGACACATCAATTGAACTTCGCAAGAGCTATGAAGCCCTAAATTTTGAGACAAAAACAAACGTTCAGGCTCCTTTGCGCTTAAAAGAAAAGCAAAATCTAGCCATAATTTCTCGCTCAGAAGTCAAAAGTACGCGTGATTACCTATTGTAAATGGTTCCAACGACTTCATAAGAAAAGCTCTCTTTAAATCTGATTAAAAAACTGCGAGTGTTAAATTTATTTAAAGGCAAAGTAAAAACCTTAAAAACATTCACGGTAGTGCTCAAACTCCTGCTGAATTTTCGAACTTTAAGTTCAGTTTTCGTGTATAATACAGCACGTAGACAACACGTGATTTCTACATTTCACTTTCTTGTGATTGGTTAAGTTGCTTTGGGATTTTAGTAACTCATAGAACTTACCTATCCATAGAAATTTGGAAAAAAAATGAAAACGGTAAAACGCATGGGGAAGGGAAAAGAAAAACTGGTAAGCTGTGGAAGCACATTAATTAGTTTTTACGATTGTCTTATATTCTTGATAATATTTCTTCCCATGTTGACAAATGAAATGGAAACGGTTAAGGGGGAATATGTTCAAAATATTAAGTAACTGCATTTTTTACTATTTGCTTTAGCTTCCGATCTGGGTACTGCCCCTTCCCAGAAAACGACTCTTACACCTCAGCCATCTACCTATGATTCACCTGCGACAAAACCGGTCTCGGGTGTGCAATATAACACAAACGTTTTGCAGTATTTTTGTTTCACAGGTTAAAGCGGGCCATTCCCTGTAATTACAGTTTATATTGCTCAGCGAGGACTTACTCTCTAGAAAGAGATATCCACTATGTCAGCCAAGCCTGATACTTCGAATATAGATTTCTAGATTAAAATTTGACTAGCTTCTTATAGCGTCTACGTTTCCTTCTCAATCAGCTTCCTTGAGTTCAACTACTGCACAATTACCCACCGCACAGCAGTCCTCCAGCGCTCCAAGACCAAGTGTAAAAAGTGTCAAGATAGCCTTTATTACAGTGGGGACGACTTTGTTAGCTGTTGCAATTGTGAGAGCAGTTTTCCCCTGAATATCAGATAATACAAGTAATTCGCTTTCGATCTTCGTAAGTGTTAAGACTTTTGAAGAACATCCTAATAAAGGAAGCGAGCGAAATGAACACTGCTAAAATTGAATTCAGGATCTGCCATTCGCTCACTCTATATACACGTTTTTTTTCCTCAAATTAGTCTTTAAAAGGCCTGGATCACGGTAGTGGTTAAGTTGATAAAATAATACTTAATTATGTTCAATTGATCAGATACAATAAGTAAAAATAGAAATATAACCTTTTTGTAGAAGAAACTGCAAATTTTGTAAAAACATGGCTGTCAAGACTCGGTTGCTTCGGTAACGTTATTGTTGACGAGCACGTCATTACGACTTTAAAATGTTTCTAGATCAAACACGTTTAAGAAGAAGCCGTTAGGTCTTGAGGTCATGGCTTGACCAGTTTTTTATTTGTTTTATTTTTGTTTTCATTAAATGGGCCTCCAGAGCCTGACTAGGGTTAATTTTACCAAATTTAAGAAGAAGTCTTAACAGTTTTTACAGGTGTAACTCTCAGCTCATGATATTTTTCAGGGACATAATTAGGTTGTAACCAATTGTAGTATCAGCAGCCTTTGAAGCAATAAAGGTACCACGTAGATCGTTCGTTCCTGTTTGTGCCATGTTTCATTTATTCATCGGTGAATACTAGATATGTTAACGTCATTTATACTTCCTTAGACTGCGCGCTACATTATTAAAAAAAATGCCTCTCCTTAAGACTTGAGAGCGTGTAAGCTGACAGCAAGTAGTTGCCTGCAAATAAAACTGAGCAACCTCCTGAAAAAAGGTATCTTGAGTGAAAGGCTCAGTAAGAACAGATTTGATCTGCTTCTATTCCAAGAAGTCGTCAATGAAACCATATTTGCTGGTGTCATACTTTTCCATGTTCACGTAAGTTTCCTAAAACGTAAAAGTATTGTGTTTACTCTTTGAACGGCTGTTATTAAAACGGGGAACGGGGAACAGGAACGAGCACAGGGAAGAGGAAAAAATTGGAACAATCCGCGTGACGTGTAAGTCGTTTTGGCGTGTTTGTGATTTTGATTCAGTTTTCCTTACAATAAAAAAAATAAAGGAAAGGTTCTTGAGGCTGAATCCTACCGTCTATAACTTAAAGCTCCATAAATCCGATAAAAATAGTCGAAACTTACCAAGATGGCCGATAACGGATCTGCAGACGATGTGTCTTTCTCTTCTATGCTTCTGTAGTCTCATCATAACCGCTCACAAAGCGCTGGATTTCAAACTTATTTCTATCGAATTTTTTTTTTTTTCCGATGCTTTGGGCACCTGCACTTGGCGTAATCAACGGTCACTTAAAGCTAGCGTCAGCTCGACAATTTGCCTTCGCTCGGAATCGGACATGAGTTGCACGGTGGAAGGTTACCTGGGTCGATTTGACTGGGTGCAACAGGTAAACTCGCTTGCGAGGCCGATAATTTACACAACTACAGTCATGGACAAAAGTCTGGGGACACTTTGCATTTCGGGGGCGTTTTCCAATTCACACCGGTCCAACCCCTCCCCTCACCCCGCAATCAATGCTGGACGCGTGTATCCAGAATTTTTTTTCCTAGTTTCAACTTTGTGTAGGGTAGGGGGAGGGCAAACTGCAAAAAAATTTTGAAAAGGATGCACCATTTTATGAGGGAACCGAGAAATGAAAGAAAAATATGAATAGTGCAGCACTGTCTTAAGGACTTTTGTCACGATTATAGCTTTAAAATTTAAATTCCAACGAACTCTCATAAAGTCTGGGCTGCCTGTGATGAAAATTTGGCAGATGGTCAGCTGAAATTTTCTTGAATACCATTACGACTTTGTCAGCCAAATAACGCAAGAAATAAAGGCCGCTGACAACCAATCAGATTCGAGAATTTTGCGATTGACCGAGCTTCAAGGTGCCTGAATTGGTTCGGAGTTGAACCAATACCTCATGTTAGTGAACTGTCGTTAAGGCCCGATCGCTAAGGCTATAGGATGCTGAGCTGCATTTGTTTAAGTGATATTTGTCTGTGTTTCTATTTTTGTTTTGTTTTCTGTTCTATTCTGTAAATACATCTCTTTGAACAGTTAAGTGACAATTTATCAATAATAATAATAATCAACTTACGTTATTATTTTTCATCATGCTTGTGATCTTATCCTTCAGTACGGAAAATGTCGGTCGATCATTTGGTCTCACTTGCCAGCACTGGACCATCAGCTGGTAGCTTAAATTAGATAATAATGATATATAATAACAATTAAAACAATAATAATAATAATAACAATACTAATACTAATAATAATAATAATAATAATAATAATAATAATAATAATAATAACAAATCATTGATATTACACTGTTTACCTAAAAAGGTCTATCTGGGAAACTACGTAGAGTACATGTATAGTACAATAACTACATATCACACAATCTGTGTTTTGTAGATCGATAGTTAGAGAAAACACCAGGACTGGATTAGCCCGAGCTTTTCTAACGGCTTAATAAAAAGATAATAATTTGATGCAGCTCTTATTTCTTTGACACAACTAATTAACTTTTGGGTAATTTGACAGAGAACATTTGACTTAGGCACTCATTCAACTTTCATTTTCTTTTGTAGATCCAGTATGAATTAATTTAATAAAATTTTTTAACAATCGTTTCATGGGACTGGTGTTGTACTATTAGTATGTTTTAATTGTCGTTTTCATTTTTAGCAAAATATAAGGAAAAGCAACGAACGCACAAAAGTATAATTGATTTTTCGCTAGCTACCTGCATGCAACTATAAAGAATGCATTCTTAATTTGCTCTTAGGTACTGACAATCCACACCATTGAGGTTCAGATTTTCACTTTATACCGTATAGCTTTTCGTGCCGACACGAAATGCTATCCGTTGAAATAACTACACCAATCCGATATGTGCATCTTTACTTTAGAGGACGGCGTGGCAGAGCTTCACTCCGTAAATCACGAAAATCACCGTCCTTATGTGTGAACAGAAGCCCTATCCGCTATGGTATCGTACTGTGTGTCGTAGCACAAAAGCTATCTGGTATAGCCTGAACATAGCTTAAGACGCAGTCATAAAACTATAACTGAATCTGTGAATACTTACAGCTTTTTTTCAACATGTTTCGGTTTGGGCATTCTGTATCCCTTCTGAAGCTTGTTTGGAATGTCGCGCCCGTTTATTCCTGGGTACGGGGATCCACCTGCAGTTTCGATCGATCACTTTAGACAACTCCCGCAGTTCACATAAATAATTGTACCTCACATTAAAATTTCAAACTTACAATGACCTGTTCCACAGTTTTGTTGTAAAAGTCAAGAATAAAAAACTTAGTCAAGTATGCACTAGACTGGATACTCTGAACAAACTTACCAACAGTGAAAATTTCATACAGGACAACACCAAAACTCCAACTAAGGATTACAAAGAAAACATTACACGTAAATCAATACCCCAGCTGATCGATATTCAACAATATGAACTGAGCCTAAGGTGAATAATTGGTTTAGTATATACACACGAAGTGATCTCAACAGAATCAGAAAGGTAAAAACGATTGGTTTGATTAACACGTTAATACATTTGTGAGAATGTAGCCGCAAACAGAAGATTCGCGGAAGTTAAATCTTTAAGCTTACAGTGTCTTCTACAATCATAGTTTCTAAATAATCTTTTTGTAGGCTTTAGCATCAATTGTTTGAAAGAAAACGTCCAAAGGTTAAATTACTACCCCTTTTGAGAAGAAACGTACAGCTTTATTTGCTTCTGTCAACTCACCGTAAACGAGAAAGTTTTTTGCCGCTTCTTGTAATTGCTGTCAACAGCGGCTACGATCGAGGAGATCGAAAGAGATCAAAGATAATTGTAGTGGTAAACATTGCTTCGAGTGTGTAAAAAGTCAGTTACAGTAAATCAATTCACAATAATTAACGCTGTTTAAATACCGCGAAATCTTTTCTTACCTTCAAAATCATCAACACCAAGATATTTTTGTATTTTCAAAAAGTTCTTACTCTGAAACTTTGGCAAAACACCCAGTTCACGACAGTGATTTTGTTTTGCTTTATATTCACCGCCTAGCGTTCAGCTATTCCTCGAATGGGAGGTGAACAGTGGTGATATACCGAGACGCGAAGCTCTGTTTACCGACCCTGAGGGGGATATATAGCTGTTTTAGTGTTTACAGAATCATGCAGTTGGATAAAACTGAAAAAAAGTAACTTTTTGTAAATTAGAAACGTCACTTGGTAGGATCTTTGTTTACAATTTACAAACATTTCGGGGATTTTATCAAGTGCATTTTACGATTTTGTTGCAAATTCGGCATGAAAATCATTTTCTACTTACCAGTGAACACCGACAAGCCAAAGTCGCCTTCTTAGTATTTGTTTGTATTACTGCTACATTTATTGCACAAATTTCGTCTTCCGAAAATGTCTCGAAACGAGGCGCCATCTTGGCTCCGGTCGCAAAACATGGAATAGCCTAGGATATTCCGAGTTACGGCAGCCAATCATAACGCGCGAAAATTGCTATTTACTGATTTGGTAAATACTAAAACGTCATAGTCCAAGATAGCGAATCAATCAGATTGCTCGAATCACCAAGATCACTGAGTGTGTATATACTAAAATATGATATACTAAAATTCCCTCGACAAATGGGAAAGTTTCCGAAACGCAAATGCACATGAGAAGAATGCATTCAAGATTCTATAATATATACTTAGTAGAAAATTATAACTAAATTAAAAGAGCGTAATGGTAACCAATTTAACAGGAAAAAGGAGTGAGAAAATAAAGGTGCGATAATGGCTCGCACTAATGTAAAGTAATTATAGGGTTAAGCACTGACTTAGAATGGTTAATAGTTTGTAAGCTTTTATTTTCTGTTTAACACTACATAGCAGTGCTATAAAATTAGGGCTGGTAGCGATTGCTTTGTGTAGTGGTTAAGAAATCGTAGCTCCCTAATTCTTTTCCCTTTTAATCTTAGGATTTAAGCAAAACACAGTAAGAAAGGTTCGACGTGTCGGACCATTTTCTGAGTTATAGATCGACTCGACCTATGGGAGCGCTCCTGTGTTTTCGCCTTTCCCATCAACCCTTGTGCCTCGAATACCTCCAAAAATCCCGAGGAACGACTGAGTGCAAAGCATGAAACAGACAAATAGACACAAAATTAAGAGAGTATAGCTTCTTGGCTTAACATTATATTGAAAACATCTAAGAGCAAACCTAGATCCCTTGGTTTCTCTTTAACATAGACTCTTGACAGTGATGTTCTTAAGCTAAAGGGCTCGTATCTTACAATTTAAAACGATAATACGTAATAACTACTATTCAGAATGTTTTTACAAAAATTGCAGCTTAACAATAACTCACTTACACATCACTCTGGGTTGTATATGTTCCATAAAGTAAAGCCTCGTGAGCAGTCCACTTTACTGGCAGACGACCCTGTTTGATTGCAAATGAATATAACGTTATAAAAATGTTAAAAAGAAAGAATATGAAAGAAAACAACAACAAGGACAAGTGTGCCAGGCTGTCATGGAATAAAAACGGCATGTAGCACAATAAAGCTGTTTTCTTACTAAGAAGCTGGAAAAAAAAAAGGTTTTCAGTAAATTTTAGAATTTGCATGAAAAGCAATTAGTGTTAGAACCCGGTGATTGAGGAGGTCGACTTGAAGCTGTGATCTCTGCATCGCAAATCCTTCCTCCTTTTATGCTCATCGACCGTTAATTGAGTCGAGTGGTTAAGATGACAAGCACCAGACAAAAATAAGCCATCACCTTCCTATCATCCCCTAAGAAAATGGAAAATGTGTAACATTCGTCATCTCCTCAGAAGCAGTCATGAAATGCGTCTCGAAAAACTGTTTTATAGAGCAACTTTTGAAAAATTCTAACCCGACTTTTCTTTGTGTAAATGTCATCTTGCTTTACATCCCTCGCCATTCCAAAATCTGTCACCTTACAGTTTTCTCCTTCACCTACAAGGACATTTCTTGCTGCCAAGTCGCGATGGATAATCTGGCCAAAAATAAAATAATATTAAGCAAGTCAATTTTTTTTTCATTCATGCCTATTCAGTTTTGACAAAATCAGTTTTCTCTTGATAACGTCAATTACATTAAAACAGGTATAATCATGAAGAGAATCTTGAGTAATTACACGAAACCGCTCTTGCAATCCATAGTGAAATGTATTTTTTAATGTTGACTCCAGTGACTCTTACACTCGTCCCACGTGCTAACAGAATCTTCCAACAGCCCTTGTTAATCCTATATACTATAATTATTTCAATAGTTTTCAATCGATGTATTATTTTTTTGTTTGCGACAGAAAAATATAAAAGAAAAAAATTGCTCGGTGACTAGCTGTCCTTAATTTGGCACAATTAGCATTGCCTTTATCATTAACATTTTTAATTTCCTACATGTATCCACCACTTTGTCGTTACCTTACAAGATGAGAGATAATTCATTCCATCAGCGATCTGCTGGGCAAATTGCATAAGCTGCCGTGAAGTAAGATTTGTTTGCGGCTTTACATCAGGACTGTTGTAGTACGTGTCCTTGAGACCCCGACTCTTTCTTAGGAACCCCAATAGATCACCGTAAGGAATATACTCAATGAGCACGAGTAAAGGCTCTGTGAGAAAAGATTGTATGATACATGATTCATTTTAGAGTTATTTAAAAACGTGATAATTATACAATTTGTAGATCGCTGGTTATAGAATTATCTCTAAAGGCTCGTTGTTTTCGACTGAGATGGTTTGCGTTTTTTTGTAATCACCTTTCTCTGAAACTTTGTTAAAAGATTTTTTAGAAGTTTTTTAGACAATAAAACACAACACTGGTGCCTTACCCAACTGTAGAAATAACAAGAAAATCATAGTAAAAAATGTGGTTTTAACCAGGTCTCTCTGTTAAGGTCTATATAGGGTGAAAGGGCGTGGCAGATAATTACTCCATTTACCAGTTTCTGTGACGCATCCCAGTAGCTTGATCACGTGAGGATGAGGTTTCATCTGTTTCATCAAATTCAGTTCTGACAGCAGGTCCTCTTTGTCAGAATCAGGGGAGTTTTCTATCCAAACACAAAAGCAATAACTAAGCAAACATATTATTATAAATGTGCGCTTTACTAATCATAGCTTTCAATCTCAAAATATCACCGACCTTTCAGCATTTTTACTGCTACCGTAGTCAAGCCCTTCATGCCTTTAATATTCCAAGCCTCTCCTTTGGCAACTTTAGCGAAAGTACCCTTTCCAATGTCTTTAACTATGTGGACAAATTCCCTACTCACTTCCCAATTCTTTGATGTTGTGCTGGGTTTAACATCGTCACAGTTCTCGTAAAGGGCTTGTTGTCCCTGCTCAAGTGAGGTACTAACTTTGGATGGTGGTGGTGCAAATGAAACCTCATCTGCTAATATAGCATTCTCTGTGGCGTTTACATATGCTGCCGTCACCTGGAGAGGTGCTCTGTGACCCTGTAATTCAATTTTGGATTACAAAATAACACCGATTAGTAATATTAGAACACGATATCTAAGATATCGGATGGTTGAAACGAAATACATCTGTGAAGATTGTGGGAAGGCTCTCCGACGGATGTCTTAGAACTGACGCTGTGACGTATGTAGTCTTCGGGACACTTCGCCTAAATTTTAAATGGCTGCTGAAGGAGGTCTTTAAAACATCTACATCTACAGAAGATCAGTCCGTTGTCTTTTACAACAGCAACAGCAATAACAAAAATTGTAACTATTATTATTATTATTATTATTATTATTATAAGCGGAGCGAGGGTTTATATCAATTTGTCGCGCACTCGGAGTGTCATAAATATCTCTTTCTATCGGTTTAGGAGAACACAGTTGCCTGGCAACAAGGCAGTGTGTAAACAAAGCAGCCATAAACCTGGCCCGGTTGTTTTAGTTACTGTCAGTTACCTCTATTTCCTTAAGTTCTTCATTTTGCTCATCCCGATAACTACCAAAAAAAGGATAATTACATGTCATTTCTGTACTGGAAGTTTAAAATATGTATGGTTGCAAGCTAAGCGAGGTAGACCTACCATTTTCCATAACAGAGAGGGTAGTGGAAATTGTTATAAACTATACTGATGTAAGACTATGTGCTTCTAAGATCTTTAACCACGTTATCAAGACATTATAATGACACCTACCCCGTGCCGTTTGCTGGAGCTGTAAAGGGTAAAACAGTGGCTGCTTCAGTATAGTTGACAATATGTAAATTTAGTTTTTTAATGTCGGGTTTATTTGGAGCACCATGTGACGGAAATTTAAAGAATGTTATGGTATTTTTTTACTCTTCAAGATGGCTATTTAGGTACGCCTTGGTATGTGTAACATTTGAGTCACATCGAATAGTCGTATTTACATTTTCTGTCAAGAGAAAGTTAAACGTTTTCCGCAACGTTAGGTTACCATCTTTTCTTACGAACAGGGCACGTCTTTGGTTACATAGTAACACTCACTCAATAAAAAAAAATTGTCACATGGGACCTTATTAATTTATCAGCGATGGAAATTTAATTGTTCTTTATAGTGTCTTTCATTATCAGGAGCGCCTCCTGCAGATAAATTCAAAAAGGAGTCGAAGAGCTTAGTTTTCTTGGCGAAAACGTCCCTAGTGTGCAATCAATGAAACAACATAACACAGCACACCCTTTATGTGCGTTAATTAACGATCACCTCCCAAATAGCCTTTGGTCTTATTTTTTGCCTGTTTACATGGAGGTAGGGGACCTCAGGTAGGTGAGGTAACTCGCTTAGATGGGGTAACCCGCCTGTCCATATAATCTCTCATTTTAATTTGATCACGTTTACATGATAGGATGATAGGTGGGGTGACCCACCAAGGCGGGTAGCCCGGTCTAACAGACCGGGTTACCCTCACAGCCGGGGTCAAATTTTGCCATGTAAACGTTCAAGGTGGGGTAACCCGCCTGGCCGGGGTCGGATTCGTGATACCTCAAATTAGCGCAAAATTCACTTTGGCGGTGGCTTTGCATCATTATTAAAGTCAACAATATAGAGAGCAACAGCACTGAAGATTGTAGCAAGAGCAGCAAGGGAGTGTAGAAGTGCATTAATCGCCAAAACACGTGGTTTGCCAGCATTTTTCTTGTTTACGTGCTTGGCGACCACTCAGTAATTTTGAGACAGTGCATCCCGGGATGCCGGGGTTGTAAGATTGCATGTAAAGGAGGGTTATTTTTTTACCCACATAAGCAGGTTACCTCACCTACCTGGGGTTCCCTACCTCCATGTAAACAGGCCCCTAGTAGTGTGTATTTTAATTACTTAAAACCCTTTAAGACCGAATCGTACAAATTTGTACGATATGATATGGCCCACAGTCATTTGACCAGCAGTTTCCTCAAACTTTGTTTCCAGACCCCGCTTCTTTGCAACGCCTAGTGGATTGTTTTGTTCGCCATTTTGAGTTGTTTTGAACCAGTTTCTGCGACATTTTCGATTTGTGAGAGCAAGAGTAAGCTTAATTTTAGTTCTGCAACATGTCTGAGCATAGGACACGTTATAATTTGAAAGATTTTTTTATTATTTTGGATGAAAACTTCGAGATACCCGATCGTGGCGTGTTTCGGATATCGAAGGCTTTGATATGAACACCGAAGAAGATAGCAAGGATGGAGTAATGAAATTTTTTCAAACCAGGGAGAAGAAGAAGAGGAAAAACTCAGTCTTCGGGACATACACATTGATGATTCAACAGTGATTAAGATTTTTTTCATCCTGGAAGGCCATAAAACATTTGTTTGGATGTTTATGTTTAGCTCCTGGAAGAAAGCGATCGAGAAGTTCTCACTTTCAATTAATAAGGTTGGGCCTACGAAGGTGTAACACCCAACCATGCTGTATTTTGTGGACAGAATATAACCTTGATAGTATCAAAGGTAGGAAAATGTGGTATGAAAATAATCCTCAGTAAATTTGCTTTAGATTAAACTCCAGCAGTAATTTTCATGACCAACTTGGAAGGTCAGCACACTGAAAACAATTAAGGTGAACTTGTAGTGTGACATGAACTTAATATTTAACAACCTGTTAATTATTATTTATTCGTTACTTATCAATAAAAAGTGGCTTGGCAGATAGCCCAAAGTCTTGTCTACCAGATATCCAAAGTTTATGTTGATACCTTAAATTTTAAGGAAGATTCAGTGCATTTAACAATACCAGCCTTAGATCTTAAAATGTGCAAAAAATACATTCAGGTCTTAAAGGGTTGTTCCATACCCGCAAGAAATGACTTTGCCAAGGATGAAAAGCATAGGCCATAGGAAAATAACATGACATAAGAACTGGTGTGCATTTTTTCGGCAACTGAATTTCTCACAAAATTTGTTCAGATTTTCCCGTGTACACGGGTGAACAAACATTGAAAAGACGGCGTTCAACATGATTTTCCAAGAAAGTGTTGAAGGAGAGTTTAATACTCCCAACCTATAACCCTTTTGTTAAAAGCAAATAAGTAGACCAGAATGATTGTGGGGAAAATGGATAAGGGATGAAGCACTCCAAATATGGACAGCAGGTCTCTCACTTTCCTCTACATATTGGTGTAATAATCAAAGTCTACATGGTGATAGGTCATAATCCTCTCTAGGCGGTGATAATCCCCCAGGGTAATTAGAGGTGATAGTCCTCCTCTCTCGAGGTGATAATCCCCCAAGGTTGTGAGTGGTGGTGATAGCCACCCTTGGGTACTGGAGAGGTGAAATGACCTCTCATTAAAGGAGTAAAAAGAGTCTATGAGGTAAAGGGTGGCCTGCATGGGAGCGTTTCATCCCCACCAAATACCCCAAAGGGGTATTCCCCATAGACGAACAAACGGAATTGTAAACAATTTATCGACTAACAGTGACGTCATAAAAATTTATTCAACACAAACTGGATGCAGCTAGTGTATCTATCCGAGGTGGGGACGCTGAAATGTAATAACCCAATCCATATTGAAAATTTGTTTATTGAGTTAATCATTCATTGTAATGCATACTTACGATTGTTGTTCATAAGCTACTAAAAGAAAAAACTGCATGATTTATGGTTTCAAGCCCTATTAAAACAGTAACATCAAAATACGTGGAGTAAGGAACGGAGTTGGGAATGAAATATACAACAACAGTTAAGGGGGTTACAATCCCCTCTCCTCTCCAAGTTCATGTGAGAATATAGTAAGAATTACAAAGTAGTTTCTCTTCAGGATTGCAATCACAATAACCTAGAGAGAGGTATTCACTCCTCTCCAGGGGTAAAAATTCCCTCAAAGAGGTCCTTGGTGGATTCGGAGGAGTGGCAATCCTCCACTCCACTCCCTCTCTGAGATAAAAATCCGCAGGGAGAGGTCCTTGGTTCTTAAGCACTTCTAGATCAAAGAACAAAACAAATAAAGCAGCCGTTAAGCGGTAGATTATTATACGCTAATGACGGAGTTTGACCGCGAGTGGTGCAACCAGGTTTTAGACTTGATGATTGCATTGCGAAATAACAACGCATTCTATGCAAGGTAACATCTTTTCCTAGAAGGTTTGTGCGGAAAACTTGACGTATTAAGCGTGTATCCAATTAGAAGATAAAGTTGGGCCTTTTTAAACGATGATCTAGTCGTTTCAGCTTAGTTAAATTCCAATTCTTGAAGAAATAGCAGGCCAGAAGTAACAAGCATTTTGTTCCACGAAGAGAAGAGTATGAAATGCTGTTTTGCGGAGTTAGGCGCGAAATTGTAGGCATCAACCATTCATGCGACCGCTGGTATCTTATTGGTTGAGCAAATCATTCAGTGTAACAGGGGTCACATGTAGAAGGTAACCCGTGAAAGGAAGTGAGCGGGCTCATTCTCCTTAAAATGATTACTGGTAAAATCGGGTCTATGGTTATCACATTAACTTTAATTGATCCTTTAGTATAAATTAGCTTGCAATAAGCAGCTGTGAGAGGCGATTACCTTTATTTCTGCATTTTCTCCAGAGAAAAAAGGCCAAGGTAACACTTGCGAAAACGAGGCCAACAATGACAGTTGAATATGCGACGTGTAATGTGGTTCTTTCTTCTTTCATACCGTCAACTAGAAATCAAGCAAAACAAAAGCTAAAGAATAAAAAAGAGACTTTTTGAAACGGCCATCTTACTATAAATCAAGATAGCAGGAAAATGGACGGAGGCGACTCAGAACGTTCCTCCTGCTTCATAAAATAGCAACGACTTGACCACCTATGTTTGTTTAATACAGATTAAAATTAATAAAGCTTATATTGCTTTATTCGGATCTTATAGTGTTAGCATAATTCAAGAGACCCGAATTTGTTATGTTGTATCTACTTAATTGTGAGTTTCTTAGAACCATGGGAACGGAATTAGTTCATTCGTTTACGCGTGGCAGTGAAATAAGCCGGAATAATAATAATAATAATAATAATAATAATAATAATAATAATGATAATAATAAGGGAATCTAAAAATGACTTAATATTGACATTCAAGCCGCGAGCAACTAAATTGACTATACAGCTACGAATTGTTACCTTTCTTCACAGAATCAGAAGAAGGTTCCGTTGTTGACACTAAAGGCATGATTGTGACATGATGTGTATTACAGTTGTTTCCTGTACAGCACTTGATGTTGCAATCTAGTATTTGGGTCCAGTTTCCAAATATTCTGTTGTGGGCTGCGATCAGGGTTTCACAAGCGGTTTTTTTGTCTAAAGTAATTAAAGAAAACAATATCGTACAGTCAAGCAGTCAATGAGGTTAGCTCAAGTACGGGCTGAGCACAGCGTTGTCCGTACATAAATTTCCCAGGGCTACCATTTCCTAGCCTTTGTCTTACACAATCTTAATCCCCAATATTTAGAGTCTGCTTAACGGCCCCCAAAAGCTTATTCTGATAGCCCGGAGGTTCGGCATATATACATCCACTATTCCGTAATGCCTAAAATATTATTTGTAGTTTTATAATATTGTATTTTCCCGGGTTTTCCCTTGAATCGTAGCCTTCCCTTGTCGGATTTAAAACAAAATAAAATGTCTGAACAAAATTGGAAAACCACGTTTTAAGAGATGCATCTTACCTCAGTGCAGTGGAATTGGTTGGTTTATATTCAACTTACAAACGCAGAATTTCTACATGCTGGCTCAGCCCAGTACCCTGCGAGCTGTGGTTTCTCCAGGCTGGACGCTATGCTACGAAGGAAGAGAAACTACTGCCAGCAACCGTTTGCTTCTGCATCGAGCATGCGCGTCCACCTGACGCCTATGTCAGAACGTCAAATGACATCACTTTCGTTTGTTTTGCAAGAAACAATAGCAAAACAACAACTTTGAACCTACAATCACACCTTTTTCTGTACATTTGTTTGCCGTTTTTGTACGACTACGACGTGAAAATGCCTAATAGCGGAGCTCCACGAGCGCGCGCGAAGCGTGCGCGCGTGGGCGGAGCCCCATAGCTAAGTAAATCTACCCATCCCAGAAAATTTGGTTATCACGTGACCGTACACCGAAGGGATGACCGTCCGTCTGCACCACAGGCATACCAATGTTTACTCTCGCACTTTCTAGCTAGTTTGGGAGCAAAGGAGAAAACTGATTGCACATCAATGTTGTGATCAATTGACAGCTGTCAAAACAGGGTATCCACTGACCAGTATCACCTGATCGTATCGCGGGCTCAGGTTTCGACCCATCGAGGTAGAGTATTTTTTTGAAGTTATCCGCCGACAAGTTACTAGTTTTCAATTTATCGCAGGCTCAAGTTTGTTTTTTAAAAATTTATATGAAATATGTCGTGTTTATGTCACTATGGCCCAGCACTATTAAGATTTTGATTTCATGGTTACGCGTTGGTCACACTCTACGTTCAATGTTTATGCTCTAATTGGTCAAAATTTGACAGGTGAGTTCATGCGGAAAATTTATGCAGCATCTTCAAACTTGTTTACTTTGACAGCTGAAGCTGACAGAGTTTTGTGTCAACTTGTGATGTTTTTTAATGTCTTTTTCCACTGGATGTACAAAATGAAATACAGCTACCATCAAGAGTCTTCTGTTATTCATGGCTGGTTTGTTTATTGGGTTTTTGGTTGAGAAATGCGTCCCTTGTCAAAGTCGGAAATCCGATTTCGGATGGCATCATTTTCGTTTTTCACCTTGCTTGATACGTAAGAGGAGTTTAAAAGTCTCAAGCGATTTCGGCCTTACTTGATAGCTTTCAGGAGCTGCATCTCGATTGGTAAACCTGAGTAATTATTGTATCTGATGTTTGTTTTTTTATATCTAACCTCATGAAGTCGAGCACAGTTTATGCGGCAAGTTAATTATGCACGTTTGTAAGATTTGAGACAATGATCTGACCTAGTATTAGGTTTGATATAAGCTTATAGAACTTTAAAATACCTTTAGAAATATTTTCTCACCGCAAATAGAAAGAAAACGTTCCGAAGTTATTTAGTTATAAATTTACCTGTAGAAAGAAAACTTTGAGCGATTTTCTTGCCTCGAGTTCATCTTTGAAAAATGCAAACACCGGGAAGCCGGCTTAAAACATAAACAGACTCATAGCCTGCATGACAGGCGCTTTATGAGCCAAGCGGGGCGAACGCGATATTTCGCGCGGAGCGCGACACGAGCGCGAAGCGCGAGACGAGGGAAAGAGAGACTTCGCGCTCGTGTCGCGCTCCGCGCGAAATATCGCGTTCGCCCCGCTTGGCTCATAAAGCGCCTGTCATGCAGGCTAACAGACTCAGGATTTTTAGAGACACTTTAATACTTGTCTTCGTGAATGAAAATTGCTGTCTCTTTAAATGTTTCACCGAATTATATTTCTTTTAATGATCGTTTGAAGTCTCTTTAGCAATTTTAATCGCTGTGCCGTTTGTTTTCAGTCTTTCATGAACATCGCTTGCAGGAGTACTCAAAATGTCGCGCGTATCAAACGCTTTTCAAGATTACACATCGTTATAGAGCCATTAAATAAAAATAATTAACATATTAAATTCGTTATTATGTTGAAGTGTAACCCTATTAATGTTCATTTACACACTCGACCGCTTGTCAAAAGTGAGAACCGGCTGGCGTATAGGTGATTTTGGAAATTTTTTGAACGGTTTCTCTAAAAGCCAACGATTGATCGTCCTGAATATTGACTGAGTGCAATTTGTCTTGAAAAACAGTTAAAGACTGCATTCTGTCCGAGGTCTGTATGATAAATACCGTTTCACCTCAGATGTGATGTATAAAAAGTATGAAAGGTTGGTTTACACACCTCCAGATTTGTTGGCAAGATTTTGTAAAGTAAACTTATCGAACGAAAAAGATTCGGCCTGATTTGTTTTCCAGGCCTAATCTACTGTGATCAAGAGCTGTTATGGCTCTTGAATGTGATCGAAGATGTGGGATGTTTCACTCTAAAATCACTTAGCTTTTCCCTCAAAAGCCACATGAATGTGCCCTTAAGTTAACTGATTTGTGGATTACAAGTTTATTGTTTGATTTCAATTATATATTTATTAATGGGAGCTTCGCTTTTTAGCCATGGCTAAATCTAAAAATTATCGTGTTTAATGGAGAACGTAACATAGTTTTGCTCTTAAAAGCCTGATATGATCCTAGGGAATTTGACTCCAGTTTGGCTTGCATACATTAAACAAAGTAAGTGGGTAGATCTCAAAAACGACTAAAAGAGCACAAATTCACAGCACGCTCGCGTTTAAGGCGTCAGTTATTAGCGTAAGAAAATGCGAGAGAGCCTTAACTTGTTTTTAAACAGGTTTTACCTGTTTAAAGTTAATTTACTCGTCCATGACGCTAGACGGCGGCCGATCAAAGATGCAATCGCAGTGGTTTCTCTCCCTTCGCAACGCAGCGTCCAGCCTGGAGAAACCACTGCTCGCAAGGTACAGAGCAGTGTACTAAATGGCTTTCGATTTTTTATTTTCACTGTACCGAAAAGCAAATTTTTTGCGCCCTGTTTCAATGTACTTGATTTTTGCTGATTTATACTTGTTCGCCAAATGCAGAATTACCGCATCTTTAAACTTAGTCGGTGGAGTTTTGTCCATATATATCTATAGGCTTATTTCAGCGAATAAATAATTTCAGCTGCATCTTATATTAGCTTATAGTGCAGCGGTTGCTGGCTGATTTCAGAACTTTTTGCATCTCATTGCAACTCAGTGTCGTGAATCCGAGTAACTTAACCCATTTAACAAGTTGCAAACGTTTTGCATCTTATTCATTTTTACTAAATTTCCAAGTGCAAAATTTTTGCAGCTTAGGTTCAGAACATTCAGACCTTTTATCTTACATATCACACCGAAAAAATTGGATTTTCCACTTGTTTTTGTTGTTGTTGTTGTTGTTGGGAATATAAAATCTAAAATAAATACAGAACTGCTCCCGAGGAATACACATGTAATTGAATTAAAATAGAAAGTCTGGAAAAAAAAATTGGAGGACCGCGCTTGTCAGAAGTCAGCCGCGATCCAGAAAGGACCCCATGGGCTGACTCATAAATTAACCCATTAAGCCGTTAAGGCCCGGCGATTTGTTATGCGATTTTACTACGACGACTTTTTGGCAGTTTTAGTGTACGATTACCAACAGTAACTCAGCGTTTACAGATTGCCGGTGCATGTGATGTGATCAATTATCTGACAAGGGACTCAACATAGGTTTATGGCTGGCCTGGAAAAGAATTTGTCAGTTGTCCTAAATGTCGCTCTTTTTAAGTTTGAAAAAACTGGCGATTTTGCAAAAGGTTACCAATTGCATGTTTTCCGAATAATTAAACTGGTTTACAGTATTAAGAAGTACGAGTTCTTACCTGAGCAGTCAATACATCCTCGTACTATGCCAGTAAGAAAGTCTTGAGATCCGTTCAGAAACTTGTACCTACCAGCAAATGTATAACAGTGCGTTGTACCAATATTATTGGACATTTTCACTGAACATGGTAAGCTAACCTGCCGAGCATTGCACCAGGTGACATCATCATCCAAACCCGAATCTCCTTGACATGAGTTGCACGTTAATTTGTTTCCACCTACAAAAATAGAAAGTCAGTGTTTAACCCTACCCTTGCGCTTATTTCAAATGAAATATATAACTTGTGTCACGAAACGGAGCTAAATTTAGCTAGATGGAACCGGCCACCAATGGGTTAAAATAATAATGATAATAACAATATTAATAATAATAATAATAATAATAGTAATAATAATAATAAAAGCGAAGCGCCCAATAATAAATTTATAATTTAAATCAAACAATAAACTTGTAATCCACAACTTAGTGAACTTAAGAGCACATTCATTCATTCTAAGTAGTTTTAGAGTGAAACATGTTACGTCGAGTTGATAGCCTTATATGTACGCACAAAAAATAGCAATCATCTTCGATAACACTCAAGAGCCATAATGGATCTTGCACAGTAGATCAGGCCGAATTGTTTGCGTTCGACAAGTTTACTTTACAAAATCTTGCCAACAAATCTCGTGGTGTATTCTACATCACATCTGAGGTGAAACAGTACTATTTACTATACAGACCTCGACAATTTTTCACAATTTTTGAAGACAAATTGCACTCAGTCAATATCACGAAGACAAGTGTTAAAGTGTCTCTAAACATCCTGAGTCGGCTTGAAGCTTTAAGCTTAAGTTTATGTTTAAAGCCGGCCTCACGGTGTTTGCTTTTTTCAAAGGTGATCATCGCCCAAAGTGTTCTTTTTACAGCCAAATTTACAACTTAATATTCTTCGGAACGTTTTCTTTCTATTTGCGGTGCGAAAATGTATCTCCCAACCTAGCTAGAAAGTGTGAGAGTAAACATTGATTTCCCTGTGTGCGGACGAACGGTCGGTCGGTGTTCGGTCACGTGATAACCAAATTTTCTGTGATGGGTAGATTTACTTAGCTATGGGGCTTTTTCCAAGCAAGCGCACGTGGAGCTCCGCTATAACGGAGCGAAGCTGCACAGCGCCGATCTTGAGGGTGGTTCGCTAAACTCATGTTCCTTTGGTGCAGTTTGAATAGGTGTTTACTCTGTAGAGGATAACCTGTCATTTACAAATGAAAAGTTATCAGGTATAGTTTACTCATAGACTTTGTTCCGTAACAACAAACGGCAAAAAAAGAAAAAAAATTGAAAAACCTGCCGTTAGGCAGTCCCTTCATCATGTCTTTTCACTAAATTACATTATAACCAAATTAAATTATAAACAACTATCCCGAGACTACCGAATACCATGAGAAGGAAATTTGAACCTACTCAGGAACAGAAATCCCAACTTCTCCAAAAATAAATAAATAAATAATATATAAACGATACAAAGATATTATGATATAAAATGTTATCTCAATTAAAAGCCGAAGAATATTTTCCTAACCTGGATGAGCAGCATATAAAAAAGGGTCAACGGTAAACGGACCAAGCTTTCCCTCAGACACATCATCTCTTAATGTCTTTAATGGATCCGGATCGAGAAGGGATTCATCAAACAAAAAGGAAACAGTCGCTACCACACTACCAGGGCTAAAACATTGAGAAATAGAAACAAAATGGACTGAATTGACCTTAACCACGACGTCGCAGAGAAAACGCCAAAAAGAATGGTGGAATATTTGTTGCTGCTGTTGTTTATGTTGCTTTTCGTTTTCAAATTAAAATTCGTGGCCATTAGTCTAACTCGCTTAATACGTCAAATGTGGGAGAATTCTCTGAAAATTAACTTCTGAGAATAAATTTAGCGAAAAACAATCTTGCTTTGCTTTGGCGCTATAAAATGTTTTTTGGGGGGGTATGAATTTGCATGTACGTCCGAGGGTTAAGATGCAATAAGTGTGTATAGTAATCATGTTATTGGTTTTCTTTCATTTCTTTCCCCAAATTGTACCTTCAGAAGAACACGGTGCAGTAACATAGTGCACAGAAATGTCTCTTGGACTTAACTAGGAGCCTTACCAAAAAAAAAAGGGTGGCGCACACATCTTTGCATTAAATTACCTAAAGTTTTCAACACTCAGTCTGTGATAGAGTTCTCGGTTTTTTCTGGAGTAAACAGCTGAGATCTGGTGACGAAAAAAACACAGTAAAATATTTATGTAAAAGAAATGGTCCAGGGAAAGGAAAAACATGCAATGGAGAGTAGTTGTGGCAGAGCTTAAGCTTCGAAGCTCGGCAGCAAACAACCATAAATATAGGTGAAAAAATATATTCAAATTCAAAGTAGACAGACTGCAAATTATAGTAGTTGTTAAAAAATATATCTACGTGTCCCAACTTTCCTAAGTACTGGCACTAATCTATTACATGATTTTTAAATTAATTATCCTTAATGATATCAAAACCTAAACCAATATTCAAATGTACACGACTCATAGGTCACACTATTTACAATTATTGCCCACGCAGGGATTTCGCCCAGAAGGCGAAATCCCGAGGAGGCACTCTAGTAACTCGCGCGTATATTAAAGAAAGTACTTACAGTTGAAATATACAGTCATACAATCAATATAGAAAAAAATCTCGATTTGCTTGAACAGGGGCCGCGAGGAATCGATAGGTAATGATGACGTTTCTATTGTTTGCGCCCGCAAGTACGAAATGGTTAGGATGACGTAAAGAAAGAATACCCCCAAGGGACCGCTTGGGTAGATTTTGTGACATTTATTGCGCAGTCATACTTCGACACTCTTTTGCGTTACGTGTTCTCAGTGACATTCTGTGGAGCATTTGTTTCAGTGAAAGTTATGGACCAAAATTTTAACGACAATCGTTAAGCGCAGAAGAAGTTATAAGGTGCGTATAACTGTCTACATATAAACACTTGGAGAGTTTGCCAGACACGAGTTCACAAATCTTTCATTGGAAACCTTTGCTAGACACTCTTTCTCTCTCTTTGACCGGAATAAGACTCAGCCCCAAACAAGCAAGACGGGTAAACAACGGCTAGCTTCTCACTAGCAGAACTATGGACGATTACAGAAATTCGCCGACAATCAAATTCTGTGCTGACTTATTCCCTGCTCACAGATGTTCTTCCGCTATAAAGTTTAAAATGAGACTACAATGCGCGAGTGTGAATTGATTAAACGTCCTTTTAATTTCTAAGGCTTCCTTAGGCAAATAAAATGAACTGAATGTAAAAAGTCAAAGAGAAATAGCGAAAAATTCAACTTCTAATTAAATCTTTTGTTGTGGTTTAGAATAAACTATTCTCGAACTGAGAATGTTTTGATCAAAGCTCTGTAAATCGACCTGAAACTCTACATGGAACCTTGCGTTTCCTGTATTTATCTCACCTATGGTATGGAATATGTTTTAAAATCTTCCTTATGAATCGGTATATTTCAAAGAGCTACACAACGAGCAAGAATGCTATTGGCCGACAATATACAGAGCGGGGGCAGCTGTAGTGTCAACTATTACTAGTTATCTAAATGGCATGCCTTTTGGATGCGAAAGCGTTAAAAAGTATTCAAGTGAAAATATTTAGTGATATTCCCGGAAAGATATAGGCTTGGTAACTACACCAGAAGAAATTTCTTCTGCAAATTCCTGTCGAAATGGGAGCATTTTGGTCCTAGGTTAGAGAATGCATCCAATGTGTCCACGCAAGGAACTTAGGTTATCATATTTTATCCCAAGCAGTGACTTATGCATTAAATTTGAGGTAAATACGCAAGACTAGCACCCTTCGTTTTTTTTCTAATTTCGAGTCTACGTCTGTAGACATTTAACCCAGTCCTAGACTTCAAATGGGGCGAAAAAGTTCTGAAAATGTCATGTCCTTGACTCGCAGAAGCTTTTTTTTTTAACGTAGAGTTCTAGTATTCCATAAGACAGACAGGCCAAATGACTTACTGCAGACAGCAAATTTGTTTCCAATGTCTTGAACTCAATCGTGTCTCGGTTTGATAACGCCGCCTTCCATATTTGGTTTCGTAAAACTAAACCGATTGTTTCGGAACGGCACTGTCCGACCGCACCTAACAAGAGTGTGAAAAAAAAAATCAAACAGGGAAATAATTCTAACTTTAATTCTACAAGACAAAAGGTACACACGAGAAAATTACAATAAAGGCAGCAATTTAAAAGAAAATTAAACAGGATGACAAAATAATACGAAGATTAAAAAAAGAAAAGACAAAAATTTGAAACCTGCATAAAGAGCTCATTAGTTTATCCTTACATGATAAGCCCACTAAACTGATACGAGTTAAATCCGTGCCATATCCATTTGCAACTGAGCATCTGTATGACCCTACATCCTTCGTCTGTACATTAGAAAGTTGAAGGACATTTTCGGTTTTTCTAAACTGGTTCTCTGAGACGCCATCCCTTGTCCAGGTAATGGTCGGCTGTGGATCACCATCTGCTTTGCAAGTTAGGGTCAAATTTTCTCCAGCGTTAACAATGGATTTCCTCGGTGGAGCTACATTGATTTTCGGAGGGACTATGAAATTGACAAAAACTACAAATTAAATCGATTAGGAAAAAAATTGTTTTAAAGAAGTAGTAAATGAAATTAACCATCAGTGTCGTGATTATGTCTAGCAAAGTTAATTTCTACAAAGTGCGATCAGCTTTCAACGTACTTTAAGTAAGCCACTCAAATAAGCTGAAATACTCAATTTGTAATCATCATCATTATTATTCAGACTATTATTAACATCATTATCATTATTCGAGATCAGAAAATAAGACATAGATTTCACAAGATATAGATATCTATTTGAATTTACGTACAAGTGGCTCTCGAAGAATTGACGAATGATAATTTCGAGTAACAGTTACTCTGGAGTAATTAAACTCGATGCTTCACCATGGCTGGGTCAATCGTAACTTTGGTCAGTAATTTTGCTTATAACTGATTTATACTGCTCATTTTGAAGGAAAATAAGACTTAAGCCTAATTTAATACAGGGATGTTCTTAATTTTTTCTTTTTCATGTTAAGTTCAACCTCAAGTCTCAACAAAAATTAGTTTCTAAAGTCCAAAGAATTAATTCGTTGGACAAAACTAAAATTTGTCGTCCAACCTCCACCCGAGAGTTTTTAAACCTGATAATACACGACTGAGAGTTATTTGAACGGCTTCAAAATCTCTGATATAGATCAGCTTATTCTTGCACTAACATCAAGATTTGGGGTTTTGGGACTAAAAATTGGACATAAAGTTTAGCCGTGTCTCAGATATAGAGACACTCACTACACGTAATAGCCCATTTTCTAGTTTCCCCCGGCCTCTGTTTCAAAACGAGGGTAGGTGATCAGCCTTTGATATGAAAAAAAAAAAACATTTTTCATTCTCATGCAAATAAAACTCATTTTCACAAGAAAGGTTGTGCACCTAGCCTCATTTTCAAAGTGAGGGTTTTTGGAACTCGCAAGTGGCCTATTTCTTTTGTTTTGTTTTTTCTTTATGCATTACTATTAAATGAGTTTTTGAAAAACATAATCAAACTCCTTCTAAACAACCTGAACTCCAGGGAGTCCAAGGGCTAAGGCCTTAAAAGGTGGCTTCTATATAATGATTTAGTGTTAGTGTTGATACTGGGTCTGGATTGAAGCTTCTTGAGAATTAAGGATGCCGCTTTATAATAATATAGGTTCAACGGTACTTACCAAAAACTTGAACAGAAACTCGTTCTCGTAACAGGCGGGTGCGGCCGCTACTGTCCCTGAAGGTAATGTCAAGTGAGTATTCATATTCATCGCTATTTTTTACAGTGGTCAGTAATTTAAGCGTTGCAGGTGGTGTTGCTTCAAACCCGAGTCGGAAATCATCTCTTGCCAAAGTAAACTGTCTGTTTTCGATTTTGGTAGCTATTGTTGTTGACTGACTTCCTGCTCTCTCTCTCCTGAATATAAGTATTGTGATGCTTTCATTTCCTTCAAGAATGTAATCCCAGACGAGTAAAATTCCACTGTTGTTTACCCCTTCTATCACTTTCGTGGGATTGGAAGGACGTTTTGTTATTATGACGGTTCCTAAATTAAGTGAGATATAAGTCATCAATCTCTGGTTTGCCAGAAAAAAAAATAACAATAGCATAAAAATACACACTTGCACATCTCTCAACTATCACTTTTGACGGTCAATGTTTGACTCTTCAGCTTCCTAGTTTTGTTCGCTGACGTGTATTGTTGTATATTGCCGAAATCCATTTGCCCTCGATACTACCCCTTCAACATTTTAATAGAGCCGTATAAAGTAAAATTTTCATAGGTAGACTTAAAATAAGGTGCATCACAATGACTGTTGCAAAGAAGCGTTTGAAAAGAATGACAAGACAATCCGTTCGCCTTGAATACTTCCTTTCACTTCACACTTGTTAGTGGGGCATTTACATACCACACAGCTGCAGAACGGTGAACAACGCAAATACGGCACCAAGGATCCTCCCTATGCCTATCGCAGACTGACTTTGCTTCATATTAGACAAAGTTTAGACAAGTATTATATCCACAGATTTACAATCTCCATGAAACACTAAGTTGTGAACACCGTCAAGATAATTCTGTTTTTTGGTTAAGTGATTTCTACTTCAAGAACGAATCACAATATATAATGCTTCCGGTGACGTTAGCATTTTAGAAGAGCTTAGAAAATTAAAATATCTATTCGTCTCAAATAACGTTAACACGAAAATAAATTATCGTAGCCACTGTTATTTAGAATGTCTTAATGGATGGAAGTAATTAGTACTTTTTTTCACCGTCTGATTTTGACTTACCTTTAAATGTTTTAGATGCTCTTTTCTTGAATACCTTTACGCTTCAGGTACCAGGGATCAACTCGTGGGAAACGCTTCCGCATATAGGTGCTTAGATTTTCACCCTCTCAAAGTATTTTGACTTTGTTTTCATGAAATTTCTTGCAACAACAACAACAAAAACAACAAATCTTTATCTCTATGTCATCAACATAGTAGCAGGTGGAGTGAAGAGAGCTGACAGACTGTAATGTGCACAGTCATACCAAACTCTCGAAGAATAAAAAAAATCGGCTAAAATCGTTGTTCTGGGTACGTTAATGTTTGAACATACATTCTCCATATACCATTTAATTGGCAAAATATCAGAGTCCAAAGATCTTATTTTCCCTTTTTTCTTAAAAATTAAGAGATTGAAACACCGCTAAGAGTTCCGGCAAGTATGTAAACAATATTCTAACTGGAATAGTTGTAATAGCAGTTGTATTGGTTATCATGAAGCATTAAAAAAAAAAAAAAAAAAAAACATGGAATTCGAACGCGAGGTGATCTTGCACCTCACCATAGTAACACGCTACTAAAATCAAACAACAACCCAGAAACGACTACACCTTGCGCTGCGTTGTGGTCTTGGAATACCGTCGAAAATTTCTTCCAAAATATATAGAACCAATGGAACCTGACCTAACTGTTTAATTCCCCCCCCCCTGAATTTTCGTTTCGCCGAAACGAAACTTCTTTAAAAAGAAGCGAACTTTTGTCTATCGAAAATTTTTAGCTCAGTAGAAGAAAAAACTGTAGCCATGAACTCATTGCTAAAGTAAGTTTGATCATTATTAATTGGTGTGATTTAAAAAAAGGACGCTTCATGCAAAATAAAAAACAAACGACACATGCTTGTCTTAAGTTCCCGCTTTTTTAGCAGCAACTATTTTTGTAGATAAAATCTTCCAGTGTTTGTTCGATCATCGCAGCCTAGTTGTGGTAAATGGACGCAGACTGATCAGTCGACAAACGCAAAAATGCTTTCAAGAGCGCACGTCCTCTGACTCTGACTGCTCTTTTGTGTACTCGCGTCATGCTAGTTTAAGGGCCTGTTTACATTTAAGTGGGGGACCCAAGGTAAGTGAGGTAACCCGCCGGCGGGTCACCCCACCTATCATGTAAACGTGATCAAATTAAAATGAGAGATTATATGGACGGGCGGGTTACCCAACCTATAAGCGGGTTACCTCACCTTCCTGGGGTCCCTCACCTCCAGGTAAACAGGCCCTGAGTTGCTTTACAAGGAATTATCGAACTACAGTCAAGGGACACAAGTATTCGTCACTTTCATATAAGATGCGCGAAATTTTTACCCTCGTTGTGAACAATATTAACAGTGAAAACTCGATGCAGGGTGCGCGTTTGGCCAAAGGCGGAGAAATTGGCAAAAAAAAGAAACAATCAAACATCCGACCAAGAGTACGAAAAAATTGCATAGTTTCCGAAAGAAAAGGAATAAGAGCTGTTTGTGTTTTGTCACCTCATCTAGTTTCTGAGAATTAATTTTTAGTTCTCATGAGTCGAAAAGTTGCTGAACTGTCCAGGCACAGAGACCAACGAATTAAAAATATTGTTACTCTGTCGCAATCCGTGCAAAACAAAGCGGAACTGTCAAGACTGTTGGACATTCGAAGAACGACTATCACGAGTGTTCTAAGTAAGTATGGAAGGACTGGCACAGAGGAAACTTTGACGCGAAGTGGAAGGAAAAAGAGCTTCACAAATAGAGACAGAAATGCTTAAAGGCGCTTGGTTAAAAGTAACAGACGTCTTACCTCACAGAACATTACTGCAAAGCTGAACGAGTGCAAAACAAAGACTTTCAGCCAGAAAACCGTGCAAAGGGTGTTGCATTCGGAAGGATATAAAAGAAGGTTAGCGAAAAAGAAAATGGTGGTTCGGCAAGCGAATCGAAAAAAGCGAGGCAAGTGGTGTAAAGAGCGAAGAGGTAGAACAGTAGATAACTACTGGAAAAAAGTAGTATTTCTAGATGAAAGTCAGATTGTGCTCGGTACAAACAACCGTGTTTACATTTGGCGAAAAGACGACGAAACTGGGTACAACCCGCATCTTATTTGTTCTCGCTCAGAACGGAACATAAGTTTGTTATGATGGTGTTGGAAGTCTGACCGCAGTTGAAGGCAGCATTAACCCTGCGGCCAAGTATATTAACATCCTGGACAATAATTTATGGCCAGTAGTTGTCTAGTATTTTGAAGGAATAGAATACTTGTTCATGGATGACAATCCACCTGTTCACAGAGCCCACACTGTTGACAGTTATAAAGATAAAAACAAAGTAACCTCAACGGAATGGCCAGAACAATCACCAGATTTATCTGGCTCTACACACATGAAGAGTGCATGAGCCACAAAAGTCTGTGGTAAATATCGCTACTAAAAATGGTCTTCTGCGTGAAATCCAGAGTGCGTGGCGGAACATCAAATTGGATTATATAAATAAGAAACCTTTACCATTCCATACCTGACCGCCTAGACAATGTATTAATATGAACGGTCATCTCACTAAACTGATTAAGGTGATTTTAAAGTTAGATTTACCGAATACAGTGTTAAAACTAGCGTAAATGTAAAATGTAAACAAACGCCGCCATTTTGAAAGTGACGAATACTTATGTCCCTTGACTGTAGCATTCCCATTTGGAAATTTCTGTGATGAGATACAAATTTGTTGTAGAGGGATTAAAACTGCTATCCAAGGGAAGGAAAAATCAGCGGCAAAAATGACTTTAAACTCATGACAGTTATTGTCCTGGAAACTTACAAAACAACGTTTGTAACTTTCAGTGTCAGTTCAATATAATATTCCTTAATCTTAACGAGAGTATAGAGATGAGATTAACTGCAAACGGGCTAAAATTTTGTCTATGACATCCAAATTAAACGCCCGGCATCAGGGAACAATATACGCTCTTGAAATATTCTCACCGCCGCGCGTGGAACTTAGGTCAAAATTGTAATGACCGTAACCCTGATGGTTGAATCAATTGGCCTTGCTACGAGAACTAGTCTACTCGTTATTCGGACTGATTCTTAGGGTATGGAGGCGAGAATAACTGAAAATGGATTACAATTGTGAAATATATGCAAAGAATCACCTCTGAAGCCGCGCGTACTGTCACTTTGAGTCAAAAGTGCAAACCGTAAATCTGATAGTGGAATATATTTAGCCTTGCTGCGAGAAGTAGTTTATTCGTCATTCGGACTGATTTTATAGGCTATGGAGACAGCATAAAATGAAAGTGGGTTAAGATTTGTCTTTGAGAGCCAAACAAAACTGCCCGGCATAAGTAAATAATACGCTTTTGCACACCTTGCTTGCAAAGTCTTGCGCGCGAAGCAAGTGTAAAGTGCAATGACTTACCGTGAGATAGACTGCGAGCAGTCTCTTGTTTTTATTTGCAAAGTTACTGCACGAAAAACCCAGGCACGCGAGCAGCAAAGCCGCGAGCCGCGATAAACGAGGGCGTAAGCCCGAGAAGAAAAATTGATGAGACTGCTGACTCTTTTGTTCTGTCTGGGGACAACGAGGTTGTCAAGGTAACCTAATTAACCAATTAAACCCGATTATCTTGAAACGAATTATAAATAGAACATAAACAACTGGAAAATTTTACTTTTTTAAAAAATCCAGTAAGATTGCCTTGAATTCCTTTCCCTTGAGGAAATTTACAGCAGTTTAATTCTGTAAGACTAGATATCCTTAAGCATTTTAGTTCACAGGCGATTACCACTAGGTTCGTAATTGTTCGTAGTTAGTTGTAACGCGTGACTATTTTTATCGCTTGTATCTCCGCCACAGACCAGTCAATGATCTGTTAACAGCTGTAAAATTGACCAATCAGTTACTCCGTTTCTGGGCTGACGGAAAGTTTGTTTACAACAATGGGGTCCGCAGTCCGTCTTCTCTCGTCTGGTCGTAATACTGTATTGTAACATAATAATGTCCTGGTTTGCAACCGTTCTAACTGAGATAAGAACTAGACGGATCAGTTTCACGAGAAAAAGGCGGACTGCCAGCAGTCTAGCCGTGAGAACTAGTAAATTTGTTATTCAGTCTAATAGTTTATGGGGAATAACTGAAAATAAATTCAAAATTTTGTCTTTCAAAGGAAAGTGAAATTGCAGGCATTAGTAAACAATAGGCTCTTGACATGTAAAGTCTAACCTCTAAAGTTGCGCGTGTATGATACTATAATTACAATTTGCTATAAGGGGAGGGTGCCACTCTGGTGCCACACGTCCCCGCATGTACTAGTAATAGTTGTAGTCAAGAAATATGGTTGTTTGTAAAAGTGTCTGAGGAATGAGTAAAAATGTAGAGTAAATGTATAACGATCTTTACATTTTTTTCGTCGTATCATGGCGTTATTTCATTTGAAAAAAACTTGCAATCACTCTTGTTCTTTTAGTCTAAGTCATAATTGATTTCAGCAATCACATTCTTCAATGTACTAAAGATCGCCTAGGTAAAGACAAACTTACATCTAGTACATGTATCGGTTACTTAATCGGCAATTTTTAACGTAACAGATCAACCTTAGATCTGTAGGCGAAATAACTGAGATCATGTAGGCGAATCGACCTGAGTGTAGGCGAAACGACCGACATTCGTGCTAATTAAGTCAATATAGTGCGATGACGTAAGACCGTAAATCACATAAGAGTAATAATAAAGAGAAAAGGTTAAAGGGTGTGGACGCCTGCGTTAATGTCGAAGAAACTAGTGTCTCCATCGGGGGATCTGACCAAAGATTTAGTGTTTTTTTATAGCATCATTATGGCAGCTACTGTTTCAGAGGGAATGCCGTATGCCAGAAGGATCTTCTCCATTTTTTCCCTATGAACAGAATCAAAGGCTTAGAGAAATGCACGAAAAGTAAGGCAGCCTATAGATTATTTACTCTCACGCCCTCGATATCCGCCATACAGTCCGGATTTGTCCAACAGTAGACCTGTTTTTTACGAAATCCGTTTTGTTTTCTCCGGAGCACATTCTATACTTCGAGCTGTATTCTGTTGGAGGCAGTGAGTTGTAGATTTTTGGTGCAAAAGGAGTAAGTGTGATTCCTCTTCAATTTTTTTGCCAAACCTAAATCTCCCTTCTTTGGAAATGGGAGTATGCAACCTTCTGTCCATCTTTCTATAACTTTACCATTATACAGGGTGTTACACCGTTGGAGCAAGATGTCGTTAAACTTTTGGGTAATTGCAGTAATATGACGTCATTATGACGTCAAATCTCGTCATTGTGTCAATCAAGTTATGCCTGCATGTAGCAAATGATGAGTACGTATGATTTTGGTGTCCGTGTCAGGATCTATGAAGGTACGTATTAACATACGCTAGCTATAACGTAGCTGTGAACTTTGAGCCCGTGAAGGGTAAAACTCTTTTGAAAGTCGAGCGTGGAAGGTTTCCTTTGACCATCTGAGGTCTGGACTAAGATAAGGATACGTTAAAGCTAGTTAGAATTCTAGCGATATCTTCAGTGGATGGCAACTTTATCAGGATCTAAAATAGCCTTTTTTTGTATGCCTAGACAGGTTTCCGCTTTAACCTAGAGGTGGGCAGGAATTCATTAAGATATAGGGGAGCTTTGTTCTGGAACTCCATTCCAGATAATTTAAAAAGAGCACCAAGTCTAAACATTTTTTAAAAGCTTCTTAAGAAAAACAGACCCTTGTTCGACAATATAAATTTCAACAAGATGAAATAGTAT
>OZ037783.1:23117720-23135220 GCA_964035525.1 Porites cylindrica
CCTCTGCTCGCAGGGTAGTAATTCTACTGTATTTATGCAAAAGAAATGCTTACAACATAACATAATCATCATTTTCACTACAGAACAAATATAGAAGATACAATGAATGATTTACAGAAGACTTTCGATTTATCTCGGTCGCATGCAGTATTATCTTTAGCTCGCAACTTGTCTTTAAACAGTTATGCGAAAAGCAAACATACCCACAGTGAATATTTCGTACAGAACAACACCAAAACTCCACCTGTAATATAAATATGATATATTAATCTACATGTAATATAATGCAATGCATTTTGATGTATATATATGTATATATATATATAATAGACCTTTTTAACGATACGGCGGCCATATTGAATTAATTCGATTTAAGGAGTATTATAGGATGCCCAGGGGGGCATGAGCACATTTCGTTTGTATTTTCGAGCGCTTTTCGGGCATTTTTTCTTAAAGTTTTCTTAGAATAATATTGTAATGGGAAAAAAAGATGCTTGTGCCGTGTTTGGGTGTAATAATGATCGCCTTTTTCTAGTTTAGTATTAGAAATATGGTCTTTCACTGTATATTTCTCGGGAAAAAGGCGATCATTATTATCACCAAGGAAACGAAAACGCGTTGTAATTTATAAACAGCTTTTCCCTGCCAGTAGCCTGCCAGTCGGACGCGGGGCAAGCGGAAATTTTCCCGCCAAAAATTAACGCATGCGTACTATGCGTTTGCGTCTTACGTAAGACGCGAAGGTTTTTCTCGTCTTAGCTAAGACGCGTCTTATCTGAAAGTACGGAAAAACATTGCTGCGAAACGAGTTGAATAGCGATGCTGCACGTTTTACCACTCATGTTTAAACCTGTTAACAGCCTGATTTGTTGCAAGACAGGTTTGATGTGGGTGGAAAAACGCGCAACATCGCTATTCAACCCTTTTTGCAGCAATGTTGCAAAACAAGTTGCGCGTTTTTTGTTTCCCGTTTTTACGTACCTTAAGAACAGGTGTTAAGGGCTGTTCTAGAATAAGACGTGTCTTAGCTAAGTCGCGTCTTTTAGTAGTTTATGTTTTGAAAATGAATTTCAACAAAATCACCAGTGGGTAAGGCTGCTCGGGTGTGACAAGCAGTAACGAGTTCTCGTAACTTCCAAAGTACTTATTTTTTGTTAGGACTTTTTTAAATAAACGTTTGTAGTACCTTATCTTTTGCATATTATTATTAAAGATCATTGACCATCGGCGCCGTTGAGACTAAATCATTGCTAAGGAAATGTATTATGCAATATTTGAAATTAAAGATTATTAGAATCGCGTACCAAATGACAATGCGAATTACAATGTTATTAGTGGCCGTCACTAACAATGCTATCGTTAATAATTAGAGGTGCAAAAACTTATCGCATCATAAATTTTAATACTTACACGTCACTTTGTGTAGTATAGGTCCCATAAAGTAATGCCTCGTAAGCAGTCCACTTAACTGGAAGACGACCCTAAAGAGTTCATTTACATGGATAATTTCAACATTCTTCCGAGTGTGCCTAACTGTTTTTGTAATTGACTATATTGTTTTGTTTGCCAATTCTTAGTTGCGAATATTGTTTCTTTGTTTTTGTTTTGTTTTGTGTATTTTTCGTTTAGTTCTGTCTTGTATTTGTTCCTAGCTGTTGGTTACTCTGCAAGCGGTGGCGGTTATTCAGGTCGGGATAAACGGCGGCCAAAGTTTTCAAGAACGGCTGAGAGAAACCCTGGGATGCTACCCTTAACAAACCAGTTGCACGACTCATTCGAATGCTTGTCTCTGACTGGGCACAAAAAAGTATTTTTTGAACGAACGAAACCGGTAGAGTAAATCGAAGCTTGCCGAGTTGCATGAACTTGACAAAGTTAATTTATTCGTCCATGAGGCTGGACGGCGGCTCGATCAAAGAACCAAATGATCGCTCGCTTTTCTCTCCTGCAACATTTGGCAAGGAGGGACCACTGCCCACAGGGTAACAGTTTGTCTAAAGGTAAATAAATTATAGAGAACTTGCGATTTTTATTTTCTTCCTCAATGTACTTGCCTATTAAAAAACACACAACAAATGAGATAAAAAAGTGGGTTTTTATTACTCACCCGACTTTTCTTTTTGTAAATGTCATCTCCATATACATCCCTCGCCATCCCAAAATCCGTCACCTTACACTTCTCTCCTTCACCAACCAAAACATTTCTTGCTGCCAAGTCACGATGGATAACCTTGCATACGAAACGATACATGCCAAAGTAAATAATGTGAAAGAAGAAGAAAACGGAGGAAAACAAGCAGAAAGAAAGAAAAACTCTTCTTGGGAGATGGGAATATAACTACTAGCCAAGGGCAATTCCGACTCAATGGTGAATGTCTGTAAGTGATGCTATACAAAATCACTATAAATCTTTCACTCTTTGCCCTTACCTTGTTAGAAGAAAGGAATTCCATACCATCAGCAATCTGCCAAGCAAACTGAATCAATTGCTGCGACGTCAGAGTTGTCTTTGGCTTAATATCCGGGTTCTTATAGTAATTGTCCTTGAGGCCCCGACTCTTCCTCAAAAACCCCAACAAATCACCGTATGGAATGTATTCAATTAGCACAAGTAAGGGATCTGCAAGGATGGTGTAGTTACATGTAATAAGTTGATCTTGGCTTATGTTCACTTGTTAAAATTTACTTGTTACTTTTTGAATGGATATTACCTGTCTCAGTGACGCATCCCATAAGTTTGATTACGTAAGGGTGAGGTTGAAGTTTTTTCATCAATTCCAGTTCTGACATTAGATCTTTTCTATCTGAATCTGGTGCTTTTCCTAGAGAAAAACAGAAAATGACTCTCATGTAGCTCTGCGAAGACAAACCGTTCTTAAACTGGACGAAAAAATGGATTTGCACCAAATTTGCTCAGCGCAAATATACGATGCTAATTTGCGCAAACTGAGGTAAATAGGTGTAAATAGGTACATGTATGCAAATCTAGCATTAACCACCTTTGTTCAGATTTTTTTCTCAGTTTGCACAAATTAGCATCGTATTTGCGTTGAAAAAATTTGGCGCAAATCCATTTTTTCGTTCTTTGAAAAGAAAGAGGAGTTATACCCATAAACTATTCACCTTTGAGCATTTTTGCAGCTACGGTAGTGACACCCTTCGATCCATTTAAATTCCACACCTCCGCTTTTGCAACCTGACAGAATGCTCCCTTCCCAATGACTTTAACTATGGTGACGTCTGTTCGTCTCACTTCCCAACTATTTCTTTCTGTATTTGGTGGTGTGTAGCTGCAGGCATCATACAACTGCTGCTCAGAATGCGACGAAGGTAACTGTGTATGTAACTCCACCCCAGCTTGTGTATTAATATAAGTAATATCCTCTGCAAGTGGCGTTCCTTGACTCTGTTACGGAATAATTAAAAGCATTATTTATCCTCTTTCTTCATCTGCATTTATCTAAGGCCATAATCAATTACTTCTGTTCTCTTTAACCCTCCGGCGTACAAGGGGGGAGGGTGGATGCCACCCCCCCCCCCCCCCCAAGGTTTTTGAGTCAAGTTCAGTGTTGGTCAGTTTCTATGGTTACGAGATATAACGTCATAAGTAGGAGGTGGTCAAGTCATTTTTGAGTGAAAGTACATGTCTTTTTTAACTTTTGTCAACAATAACAGTAAATCTTGTGGCTAAAATCATGCTAAGTTCTAATTTGTGTTACTTTTTATCTCAAGCACAAAAAATCACCATTTCTCGCGGTTTTAACCTGATTTCTAATTCTTGGTAAAATCCAAGATGGCGACAATTGTTGGTAACGTCACAAGCCCCCAGCAACGCTACAAACCATAAAATATACCTTATCGTGTAGAGAAGATCAAAGGCTTTCCACTGAAGGTAAAATCGTTTCGAAGTACTGCAAAATTTGCATGTATGTCGGAGGGTTAATAAGAGTTCTGTAACAAATAATTATAAAGTCATTCCTTAACTTATATCAATTACTACATACAGAATTAATATTGCATGCCCACGCGGCTGAATAGGTCATTTGCACGATAGCGTCATTCTACTAATTTGGTAATCCCAGCAAGGTTTAAATAGCAAAGGTGCCAATTTGCGCAAGAAAGCATAAACCCGAACGATTCTGGTCGTAGTAGTAAAATGACGCCATCATGCAAATGGACTATTGCAGACGCAAAGAATAGTTATACTGCATGACTGATCTTCACCGAAGAAAACTCAGAAAAAATAAAAAGACGAATGTAGACAAAGGTTTGATTGCTGACAAATCTTGTGTAGTTTTGTAACAAAATTTAATTCATTTACATCGCAAAATCAGATTTTTCAATTTTTTTTTGTATCTCGTAGTCTCGAATATTATTTTGTTTCTTTGCGTGGCATTTTTTTAAAAGACAGTTTCCATGGCTTATAAGTGTACCTCCAAGTCCCGATAGGTTTCTTCTCTCCTGCTGAAACTAAAAAGAAATACAAATCACATATTTTGATATTTTATGGGAAAAAAATGAAGCTACGTGCAAGAAAAAAACGTGTCAAAAATGTTTGTTTTGGGAAGCCTAAAAGTAAAGAAAAACATAATCTGAGTTAAATGACAGGATCATTCCTTCAATTTCAATTTCTCATGTTGCCAGATAAGATACATTTTATAGACAATCGTAAACGAGGTATGTTAACTTTTGCAATGCTAATACTTGTAAAAATATACACTTCAAGTTATTACGTACCTTGTTACTTTAGCAAGACCTGTTAAAAAAGAAATCCGTAATGTGATGTAAATTGTCTGTACGTTGATGACATTGCAACGAGCTTGACTTGTGTATTATTTGCAAATTGAAATATAGAGGCATAGAAAAAAGGGTCTTTCAGAAAGATAGTAATATATACTTGTATTTAATTCACCTGCCTAGAAAATCTTCAACGAATAATTATAAAAATCCGTTGTAGATGACTTACTATTTTGCTGAAAAGAAATTGTGTCAGTTACCTTTAACATTGGGTACCGGTTTTCTCCATCTCCGAACGACCAGTAATATATTAAGTGCCACAAGCAAAGAAATGACACTTAAGTAAATTGCATGTAAAAGTAAACTTCGTTTCTTCCATTCAACATCTGGATAGGAAAAAAAAAATCTTAATAGCATCAGAAAATGGCTGCGCAATTGAAATAATATCAGTACTACGCAGAGGCTTTGATATTGCATATGATGTGCGTTTGCGTCGTCTTTTATCTGCGAAACAAATTTGAAATGAACTTTGTTTGTTTCCATTTTTTGGGGTAGACTTTCTTATAAAGCGTTTTCACATGACGTCACGGCGGCCATATTGATGTTCCAAAACATTGAAATGGCGGCCAATAAATCAGTCAATCAACTTATTTCTGTCAATACGTGGGATGGGGTTGCCCCGATCATCCGAGCTGGACGCTCATGAATGAAACGTAGATGTATGACGATAAAAATAGTTAATGATAGTAAACCATTTCAGTAAAAGTAGTCTAAAAAGGTCATAAATGTATAAAAAAAAGATAAAAATTAATATATCTGAGAATGTTATGTTAGAAATACTCAAAGCAACACCCTCCCGTATCCCACTGAATTAATTAGAAACTAATTATATAAAACCCATGAGAATGAGTTAAATACCCCAAGAAAAAAAAAGTTAAAAATAATTCTAAGATATCGTAAAAACAAAAATTACATTTACAACTGTCCCTAAGTTTATAATGTTAAAAGGTCTCAAATTCTTATGAAATTCATTCAACTCAGCCCATTTCTTAATGTAAGAAGGAAGCTGATTCCACAAATGCTAAGCCTTGTAAGTGAGATAAAATCGATGATTATAGGATTGTTGCGTGAGATTGTGTTCACTGTTCCTTAAATTGTAACGCAATAGACGAGGTTCGAATACATTAGAAATACAGTCAGGCCCGTTTCCTTTTATACATTTAAAAAGGAAGATAAAGCCCGGTTTCTATCGATCGCTGCGATCCCCGAGGGGAAAAGAAAGTTCAGCGATGGCAGCGAACATAGTTATGATATGGAACACGATCGCTGAGATAATTTTTTTCTATCACAGTGATCGTTGTCGCTGCGATCGCTAAGATCGCTGGAATGTGGTTTCCATATGATCAGTCCTGTCGCTGCGATCGCTGAACTCTTTTTGTCGCAGCGATCGCAGCGATCGTGGCAATCATATGGAAACCAGGCTTAAAAAAATGATTAAGTACCGTCTATGTTCCGGTGATTGCATGTTTACAGCAGAAAGTATGGAATCACAATCTAAGCTGTTTAACATAATAGTTTGCAGATTGAAGTTTCTGGTCCAGCGTTTTGTTAATCCCTAATAGTAATGGACTACAATATTCAAAGTGTGGAAGTATACATTTCGCCTTGTACAGCACAAGTTAGATGTCAGCAGGCACCAGCTTTCTAATTCGTCTCAGAGCTCCAACCTTGGAGTAGACCTCCTTTAAAAAAGTTGACAGGTGGTCTAAAAAGGACAACTTATGGTCGATATGAACTCCAAGAATATTCAGGAAGTCATATCCAGAGTGCTTACCCAAGATCATCACTTGGGTTTTCTTTCCATTGACGGACAAGTAATTTGTGGCAAACCAGGAAGAAAGATTCTCAAGATCTTTGTTAAGAGACAGTTCCAAAGCTGAAATGTTGGTATTGGATGCATAGGCGGTAGAGTCATCAGCGTAGAGCCGCAGGGAAGAAAGTTGAGCAGAAGAAGATCGTTGATAAATACATTAATCAGAAGGGGCCCCAGGAGGCTGCCTTGAGACACACTGCACAGTACACCGGTAACCAATCTGACAAACCTCCGTTAACTTAACTTTTTGCTTTCGACCAGACAGGTTTAAATGCAAAAAAGGCAATTGCCTCCTCACCAACGCCATAAGCACGTAGCTCTGCAAGAAAATTTTGACACATGGAATCAAAAGCTTTGGATAAGTCAATTGTAGTGGAGCCAGTAACCTTTTTGGAATCTAAAGCCACTGAGACCAGTCATCGACCACTTTGACCAGAGCTGTGCAGCATGAATTTCTTCGAAGAAATCCAAACATGTTGGAAGGGTTGAAAAGCATCGCAAAGCTGGTCAAGCATGACCTTTTCTAAGATCTTGGGTATGACAGACAGGACACCGATAGGTCTTTAATTTGATACTGATGTGGCATCATCCTTTTTTATTACGGGCGTCACATGGTTAAGCTTCCACTCCGCAGGCCACGTAGAAGTAGTAATGCATAGATTAAGTCAATAGCTTTGCTAGGTGAACTGCTATAGATAGCGCTGATAATTCAAGAATCTTGGGCATTATTTTGTCAGTTCCACAAGATTTGTTGCACTTGATTTCCCCAGAAGAGTTTCAATATATGCGACACGTACTGGTTGGAAGGAAAAGCCCAGCTTGAAGTCACGTAATGTAATGGTGACGCTAGGGTGGGTCAAAAAATCTCCCTACTTAAGCTTCAGGGCAGACTGATCCAGGATTGGAGTAGAGGAGAAAGTGTTCAATAAATTTGACACTTCTTTAACGACTTTCCGATCATCCATTAAGTGACTATCCTCCTGCAAGACCTCTCTCCCTGCAAAGGGTAGCAGGGGTTACAGTCTTTTCCAGAAACCGTTGGTTGTGGTTGCAGTAGATGCAGAGTCAGCGCAAAAAGGTTTGATTACGACTCGCTTCAGTTTAGTAACTAAGTTCCTTTGCATACTATGGTGTTCCCATAAGTCTTTAGTAGGGTGGCAATGATATTATTTTGTACAACTTGTTTCTCAATCGCATCGCTTTCTTTATCTCTACATTGATCCGGGGGAGCTAATTTGACAATGCCGCCAAAAATAAAAGCCGTGTCCCAAGGTGTTGTCGCTACATCAGCCAGGAATTCATTCTGATTAAAGTCTTTCTTACTTCTAGACTTAATTACTTTGACTTTAGACTTCGGTAATCTCTGTTTCCTGACATTGTAAATATTAAGGTCATGATCACTAGTAGCCGAACGTTCTGGTCATTTGACTAAAGGATAACATCAATTAGAGATTTATTCATGTTTGTCACTCTTGTCGGTTCCTCTATTGTGTTGGTGAGACAAAACTGTTCGCAAAAGTCAGTTAAAGGATTAGTGTGACTATGCAAATTAATATGAATGATAGTGTTAAATTGGTGTCCCAAACCAGTCCTCTGGGAGTTGACTTCTTTCATTATTGAAACGGTTTCTTTTATTCCAATAAATATGCAAAGATGTTAGCCAGGTGAGTGAAAACGCCCTATACCGAAATCCATTGATTTCAATCTACAATTCATGTTCCGTTCTTTATCCATGGTCATACACGGACGTCTATTGTTATCTACGCTTTGTTACTTACGATTATTTCAGATTTCGGCATATGAAACACAACCCCAGTTTTTCATGATAAGAGAAGTCAACAGTCCAAGAAAAGGTGAAGGACTAATATCACTTACCTTCGTTTGCGTTCGCTGGTGTGTCCGATGAATCCAGTTGCGGTACTGCATAAAATAATTGAAAAAATACTTGGCGTCAATAACAGTTAATGGGCGTCTGCAATTATAACACAATAGACTATTCGCATTCCTGTAAACAAAGGAACAAACTCGAGGCTCGGGTGGACAAAATACAGTGATTTATATGAAATTTTCCACCCGAGCCTCGTCCTCATTTCTTTATGTTTACTCACTTGCGCGTAATACGGAAAGGTCTATTAACGAGTTTCTCCTATTTTTATGCCGGCAGTTCTCTGATGTGGTACGCCAGACAACATTGAAAAAATGTATACCTATGTGTGTATGAGAGCTTGTTCGATTCTTTCTTCCTCAAAAATGACAGTGATAGAGCACATCAACAAAGCCACTGATTTCAAAAGGCTAGGGGTGGGTAGGGCAAACGTGGGAATTTTTTACTCTTTCCTTTTATCTCACCTCGTTCCAACCGAAACGACTATTTGTAGGCTTATTTCTACGTACATACGTGTAAGCAAATCTTTTTTAAAAATAAAATGTCTGCACCTGTTGATGGGGGAGTCGTTGGAGGAAGGATCGGCTGGTAAATATTCAACTGGCGACCAACGGCGAATTGGCCAAGTTTGGAGTCAGCAATTTCATCCTGCAAAGGTTTCAGAGGCTCAGAGACTGAACTACCGAAAAACATGACCAGCGTTGCCACAACACTACCGGGGCTAGGAACAAAATAAAAATGGTGATACTAATTAAAGACGATAAGTGAGCGAAAGTCTGTGGTTCTAATGTTGCATCAGTGGTAATAATAAGAAAAGGTTATGATATATGATTTTTCGGCCTGTGCGGAACACTTTATTATTCTTACAACTGAATTCTACACAAAATGGTTCGGTTTTGTTATTTAAGACTATAATGACTTAGGCACTGAATCTCTCTCCTGTCGTTTGTTTCTACCGCAATTTTTATGCTATGACTGCAAAAATCACCAAAACGGCTTATATATGGTTAGTGCTCTCTGACGAGATCTGCTTGATATCTCCTTCATATCTCTACAAGAGCATTTTTTGTATTGCTGAAGTGATAATCGTAGCACCAAATTGACCTAAAACGGCAATACCCTCGTCGCAATTAGCCCGTTTGAGAAAAGGATTGAGTATTTTTTGCCTTTAATTTATAGATACCTGAATTTTTCGACTGCTACTCGGTAGAGCCGTTTTTGCGAACAGGTGCTGTAAACCTTAAACATCTAAAAGAGGAAAAAAATATCAACAGCAAAGTAATGGACCTGAATAAAAAACAGGTGTTATTAAATCAAATAACAGATCAAATGTAGTCCAACAGTACTATTACTTAGTCAATAGTAGATAAAATCTGAAAGTACTCATTAAAAGTAAGAATAGGTCTCCCCAAATCCTCAAACTAGGCTAGCTTTCCGACCTCAATGATTCATGATTCCTATTTTATTTTGTCATCGATTTTATTCTTCTCAATGGCTTTGTATTCTTGATTTTATTCGAATACGTCTCGTTGGGTGAATCTTATAAACTAAATGCCTCTCTCTTTAACTCATTGTTCCCGACTTGTCTAGACAAATCGTCCCGTTAAAGAAGGTCAGAATTACACGCCCTCCCGTACCATTCTTGAAATCAGATGACAGCTTCGTTGTCAAGCTCACCAAATCAAATCGGAGGATATATGAAAAAAGTTCAGAGGCGTAAGGAATTTAGGTCGAGCAGGCGAAGAGATCAATTACCAGGAGGCACTGTCATCGAAATCACCAAAATACTACAGCGCAAGATTCACCGAATCCTGAACTCCCATTCAAAACCCATTCGTGCCGGAACGCTGATGAGTTGAACAGACATCTTACCAGCACAACTCAAAGAATATTGGGATCTAAAGAAAGTGACTCCTTCGTACTTCGTAAAGTCGCCTTTAAATAGATCGAGCAGCAAATTATAAAAAAAAAAAAGATCAGAACTGATTGCAACCCGGCCTGATCTAACCCCTGCTAATTCTATCACGAGACCGTATGCAATAATCAAGAAGATCAGAAACATGGCGCCCGAAGCGTTTAAGGAAGCAATTGGTTGAGGCATTGAAACTTTCGAAGCTTAATTTTAACGACTTTGTATTGTATCCACTGTGGCAATACCTCGAAGCAGAATTACAGCGAGCTCAAAGATGCGCCCAAAGGTTTTTTTCTGTTTTTGTTTTTTGTTTTTCAACAACCGTTATAAAAATGGCTGATGTTATCGGGTTAGGGAGGCTCCCTGTTTCTTATTTTTATCTTTCTCATTCGATTCGCCAGTTGGTTCCAGAATATGGCCTACAGAAACTTCAAGCTTCTGTAAGTATGATAGCTTTTATATTCAAGCAACTTACCGCTGTCAATACACTAGTTTCCAGTGTTTTATAGTCAAACGACTCCCTGTCCAGCAATGTATTATTCCATACTTCACTTGTTATTGTTATGCTGACCTTTTGCAATATACAGTGACTACCTGTTTTCACCAAATGAAAGTAAGAACGAGAAGAAGAAGAAAGAAAGAAGAAGAGGAAGAGGAAATGAGTATAGGGAAATACATATAAAAACACAAAACATGTAAAACCTTCTAATGTAAGTAGCGTAGCTTTTGTTTGATTCAAAGGCAAGGTCTGAGAACAACGTCATGTTCTTCCTTTTCTCTTAAGAAATCACTGGAGAGACCGTTGCCTATATATAAAACACGAATACTAGCCATTTTATCGTCAAACTGTAACTTAACAATATCTTAAAAGCGACAAAATTTGAGGAGTGTTCCTTATATGACAGTTAGGTTCTTGCTCACCCGGAGGTCGAAAAACCAACGAAATTAAACAAGAATGCCGGAATTGAAAATCTACGAATACTTGCATAGCAATCTGGCTCCCAAGGAATGTAATCCTATAAAGGGTCCTAAATGCCAAAGTGGTCAGATAAGCTGAAATCGAACCATGTCCACAACTGGTAAATCATAAGGAACCCTTAAAAGCCTGCTTACGCTATGATAGAAGCGATCGCTAGGAACGATAAAACAGCTGATGACAACGCTAGATCGTTATAGACAAATTCTTTGTATAGCGCTGCGCGTTTTGCAAACTTGGAAGGGATTTTGGGTTTTTCTATTCCATCAAGAATTTGAGTAGAGTCGGAGTTAACGCAAATCACAGCGCAACGCTCTCGCCCAGCTTCGCAAGAGAATGACGCTAGGCCAGGGAAGGAAATCGTGATGGTGAGTGTAATTTTTTTGAAGGGAAGAAGCCAGACATTGCTTTATTCTCACAAGTGGGGTAGGCATTCACAAGCAAGATAAGAAAATTTTTTGACACAAACTAATTGTTTATTGCAAGAAACCGGACCATCACAAGCAAGGAACCTTGAAACACAGAAACAAACAAAACGGATCAAAATCCACCAATTGCAAATCACAAACCATGACCTTTTAAACTCGTTCAAGTAAACGACTGTTTCCCAAGAGGTCCACCTGCGAAGATGAATGACGGAATAGCAAATCCCAAAACGCCTTCGAAGTTTGCAAAACGCCCAGTGCGATACAACAAATTTGGTCGTAAGATAGAGCTAGCTCAGTTTTACGACGATCGATTTTGGCGATCGCAACCGGAAACCACCCTTACAGTTTATGTTGACAACGCTGACACGAGTAGCCTCTCTTCCAAATCCATTATTTGCAGTGCATCTGTATAACCCAACATCCGTCCTCTTTACATTAAGAATATGCAGCTTGTGACCAGTGAAGTTAAATTGATCGTGGGCAACACCGATTTTTGTCCATGTGATACTTGGCAAGGGATCACCAGAAGCATTGCAAGTCAAAGTGACATTTTTTCCAGCTTCGATATCGACTATCCATGGAGGATTCACTGTTATATTTGGAGGAACTGAAAGATGCAGAATATCACATTCAATGCCTTGGACGGGGTTTCAAAACAATGACCTTACGAATAACCACAGCCACGTAACTAAATATATGTATGATCATACCACATCGACAATGCAGGGCGGCCAAAGAAGCCTTTGGTATTACCTTGGCGATACGTAAGAACATGCTGATTAAGGACAGTGTTCTGTGCAGTTCCCCATGAGAAAAATTCATTGAAAGTTTGGCTTTTGTCCCAGAACCAAGAGTTTTAAGTGTAATTAAGCTTCTTAGAGACCTTAAGATACCCCGAAATCGGTGTACGGGGAACGGGTAGCGCCATGTTTTTTTCATTTTGTGGTGACGTCATCGACCATACCCGGTAGAACCAGCCGTTTTTCCGGGGTAGACACCAGTTTACCCGTAGAAGATTTACGAGTAGCTGCAAGTCCTACATGATGGAGAAACGAGTAAGTTTTTAAGACTTTTTAAGTACAAATGTAAATTGTATGACTCCTTGGCAATGTTATTGCACGTCTTTTCAAATATTTTTGCCACATTTGAATTTTAGCTGTAAAGAAAGCGCTTCAAAATGTATTGATTTTGGACCTCAAATGCGCAGGTTGAACTCTGAAACGATATCAATTTGTGGCGGTTTTTCGGGGGATTTCTGAGAATTGCTCGAACGTTTGAGTTTCGCAAAAGAAATAGCATTGAAAAATTTAGCATGGGAGTCACTGTTGAAGTTGACAATCAAAGGAATTGTTTGGTGATGTGCCTCGATCAAATGGCGGGGTTTGCGATAACAAGCTCTCGGTCGAGGGACCTCCCGCCAAGTTTCTTAAAATCTTTCTATGATATTTCAATAAGCTTACGTATGAATGAATTATTTGTTGCAGGTTGTTGTTAAGTTATGAAGTGTAGAATTTGAGGGAGATTTTGTATGCATTAAGCGACATGCATGTACAAAGTTAATTTTGCGCGCTTGTTCTTCGGGTATCTTAATCGACATAGTCACGCACATGAACATTTTACGTGTACGGGTACACTACCCGTACCCGTACACCGATGTCGGGGTGTCTTAAGGTCTCTATTAATGATAAGATGAATTCTTGAAGTGATCTATGCAGACTGGCTGCCTTCACGAACAGTTTTAAGCAATAAGCAAGGTATAATCCTAATCAGCACTATACGTATCCGGAATATCATATTCCACCCACTTATAACTTACAAATAGTTAGCGAATTGAAACAATTGTCACCTTTTTTGTTAGTGATTTTCTCGCCTAGTGAAAAATACTTTAATCACTTTTAATTGCTTTGATACAAAAAAGTCAGCGTGTCACCGTAGCTGCCGGGATTACTGCATGGACGAATGCTGCTGTTTTTTTTTTTGCCTCGGAGCCGCGACAAAAGCGAAAACCCCCCAAAGCTTCGCCGCCAAGAAAGTATCACGCGCATAATAATCCCACCGGCTACGCAGAGTAATACTACTACTACTACTACTACTACTACTACTACTACTAATAATAATAATAAAATCTTTTTTACAAAACCTCAATTAAAATCCTATTTACAATCAACCTGCTGTTACAAAAAATCTAATCAATTCATCAAAACACTATCTACAATTCCTTCATTAGAGAACAAAAACAATCCTATATATAATAAGTGAAGAAAGAGAAAACTATTCATTTAAAAATTCTAAAAAATAGAAGTAACCTAACCTTACATAAAAGAAGAGGAAATAGATATAATCAATAATAAAAGTTCAAAATTCTATAAAATTAAGAATTCCATTATGCAGAGATATCAAGATCATACAATCGAATTATACTAATGACGGCTAAACCAGTGTAATAATAATGATAATGATAATAATAATAAAAGCCAGAATCGAAAACCAAAATGTATCATCCAAATGCAGAATGTGTGGTAGCCTCGATGAAACTGTGCAGCATATTTTGTGTAGTTGCCCCAAGCTTGCGCAGACAGAATATGAAAAGAGGCATGATGTTGTTGGGCGGGTCATTCATTGGGAGGTGTGCAAGGAATATGGAGTTGAGTGCAGTGACAAATGTTATGAGCATTCCCCCAAAAGCGTAGAAGAGAATAAGGAGGTTAAACTGTTGTGGGACTTTACCATCCAAACAGACCGTGAAATCCATCACAGGAGGCCAGACATTGTAATTCAGAAAAAGAAGGCAAAGGAAACAATCATTGTGGACATAGCTGTTCCCGGAGATAGTAATATTCTGCAGAAAGAAACTGAAAAGTGTGAAAAGTACTAAGACCTGGCAAGAGAGATTCAAAGGATCTGGAAATCAAGGACAAAAGTGGTGCCAGTGGTTGTAGGTGCATTGGGTTCAGTGTCAAAGAAGCTGGCAGGCCACTTGGAGCAACTAGGAATTAAAAACCGAACAAGAACGATGCAAAAGTCGGCACTCCTCGGATCGGCACATATCCTCAGAAAGGTGCTGGAAGTCTGAGGTCTCGGGATGAGACTTGACTGGATATTTCTCCCCAGGGAAAATCCCTGTGCTAAATTTTACATAATAATGATAATATATAGATTTAGCCAGGGCTAAAAGCGAAGCTCCCATTAATAAATTTATATTTTAAATCAAACAATAAACTTGTAATCCACAAATCATTTAACTTAAGGCACATTCATGTGTCTTTTGAGGGAAAAGATAAGTTATTTTAGAGTGAAACATCTTACATCGAGTTGATAGCCTAAATATATGTACACCCAAAAAATAGCAAACATCTTCTATCACATTCAAGAGCCATAATGGCTCTTGATCACAATAGTTTACGCCTCGAAAACAAATTCTTGGAAAACAAATCAGGCCGCATTTTTTTGCGTTCGTTTGCCAACAAATCTGAGGGTGTGTAAACCAACTTTTTATACTTTTTATACATCACATCTGAGGTGAAATAGTACTTTTTATCATACAGACCTCGGACAGAATACGGCATTTCACAATTTTTCAATGTTCAGGACGATCAATCGTGGGCTTTTAGCGAAACCGTTCAAAAAATTTCCAAAATCAATCATACGGCCAGCCGGTTCTCATTTTTAGTGCGAGCTGTCAGTGTGGTCAAGTGTTTGAATGAACTTTAATGGAGATACGCTTCAACATAATAACGAATTTATTATCATTATTTTTTGTTATTTAATCGTTCCAGTTATAACGATGTGTAATCTTATAATAATAATAATAATAATAATAACGTCTTTATTAAAAGCATCCGATAAAATTACAAAGTTATTATAAAGCGTTATAAAGAGTTATTATACTTATAGTTATTATAAAATTATAAAGCGTTTGATACGCGCGACATTTCTAAGTACTCCTGCAAGCGATGTTCATGAACGATGAAAACAAACACCACAGACAAGCGATTAAAATTGCAAGAGAGATTACTAACAATCAATAAGAGAAATATAATTCGGTAAAACATTTACAGAGACAACAATTTTCATTCACCAAGACAACTATTAAAGTGTCTCTAAAAATCCTGAGTGGTTAAGCTTAAAGCTTAAGCTTAAGTTTATTTTGTTTTACTTTCAGCCGGCCTCCCGGTGTTTGTTTTTTTTCAAAGATGAACTCCTTGAAACAAGAAAATCACTCAAAGTCAGTTCTTTCTACAGCCAAATTTATAACTAAATATTCTTCGGAACGTTTTTTTTCTATTTGCCGTGAGAAAATATATCTGAAGGCCATTTAAAGTTCTGTAAGCTTATATCAAACCTGATACTAGATCAGATCATTGATTCAAATCTCAACAAACGTGCAAAAACTTTCCGCATAAACTGTGCTCGACTTCATGAAATTAGATATAACAAAAACAAACATCAAATACAATAATTACTCAGGCTTACCATTCGAGATTCAGTTCCTGAAAGATATCCAGGGAGGCCATAGTTGCTTGAGACTTTTACAGCTGATTTCAGTGCTGTGTATACACCCTTATTTTCAGACATGATTCGACGGTCATGATTCGACCGTCATGATTCGACCGAGAGGTTACCAAGCAGTACAGTATTTTACCTTGAATATCCTACAGGAATCAAAGCACACAATCTGAAAGTTACTTTAATGATAGCTTGAATGTTTCTCTTGTAATTCAGAAAAAGAGGACTGTGATCCATAATTTGTTCTCCTTTTCAGACAACAGCCTCTCATACAAGTCACGCAATATAATCGCAATACATGTTATCGGGCGTGTGGACGTCTCGATCAATAAGTTTTTCGGCTCTTTTCTCAACTTTTTTTGGGCTTCTACCTTGATCTTTAAAGAAATATCATATTTTATCCTTTTTCAATAAAAAAAGATGTTGCTTTCTTTTATGTATGGTTTTCTTTATTTGTGCTCACTAGGGTCATAGGTCGAGGATCGACTGACGTTGTGATATTTGTCAATGGTCGACAAAACAAAACTTTCAAACTCTCCAGCAAATTGTTTCACATCGGCAGACTGATCAATTTATCTGTTGATTTCATCTGCAAAACGTCAAGTTTTCTTGTTATTTTTTAACCCTGCAGAAGCTAAGTAAGGACGAAAAAGTACCAACTTGAAGAAATACAAATTTGCCTCCCTGTTAACTAAATTTGCATCACTGTTACGTGTGAATTGCAGGTGGTATTCACCAACGGCAAAATAACGAAACCTTGTCAAACGGAAGAAGACTAAACGATAAACCATCGGACTATTTCGCTTTTCGCCGTATTGATAATATTCGTCCATTATGAAATCGCCTACAGAAATACATTCGAACTCGGCAATCGAACTCCAGGTTTATCAACTGATCATATGTTATCATAATTTCTGTATCATGTCGCTGCTTTCCAGGCAACAAAGCTTTCCTCTCCGGGTAAAGCGCATTTGTCGGGATTCTAGCTTCGTTACACTTATGTCCTTTAGTGCTAAGCTTTCCTTGCCGGCCAGATTTTTCTCTCACTGTTTCGGATCCCACGGCACAACTGCAACCGTTTAGGTACTGCGAAGCGATACGTCACGTGATTAGTGTCGAATCATGACGGGTCGAATCATGACCGTCGAATCATGTCTGAAAATCCGGGTGTATACATAGCAAT
>OZ037783.1:23137720-23142720 GCA_964035525.1 Porites cylindrica
AATAATAATAATAATAACAATAATAATAATAAAAACAGCTAAACGTCCACATTAATATCATACCCTTATCACAGAGTTTTCCTTGAAATCCTTTTGCACATATGCAGTTATATCCTCCGATACTGTTCTTACAGGTTGCTCCATGTTTGCACGGCTTTATTGCACACTCGTTGGCATCTAGAAGAAAAATAATTAAGATTTTTGTGGCGCGCAACGAAAGTACTGCCTTCTTTTTAAGTCAACAAAACAAGAACATTTTTGACAAGCGGAATGGCTATTAAAAACAAGGCAATATTTTTAGTATACAGGCAATTCTTTTCTCAATAATATCCTCTTGTTAAGATACAACGTGTACATTAAGCTATGTTGTTCTCTAACTTATTACGTTGTACCTCTTTCGCAAATGTAACGATGTCTACGAGAACATCGCAGGTCGTTCCATGCAGCGTCGAATGACCTCATCTCTACACACTCCTCAACGATATTACTGGGTTCACCTCTACCCCAGTTAGTGTAGATAGGTGGTGATCCATCCAGCCACAAAAAGAGTGTTTTATTACTTTGTTGCCTGTGCAAACCAATCCACGTAGTAGTGTTTATAAAAGGGTTAAGTGCTTGTTGTTCAGAATGAGAGCTAATTATAGCAAGTGTAGATTCCAGTATTTCACAGGCATTCTTTGCTGCTTCCCAATTCAATCTGTTGTCGGAAATCTTGTAGCAGGAGCTGCCCTTATTAAACCAGCCACTTGGACATAACGCCCCTAACAAAACAAAAAATTGCTCGTCAGTTAAGTAACTGACAATTATTGACTGAGGCATAATTTCATCATACGAAAGCCGAATTTAATAATTGTTTTATAATTCACCCAAAATATTTCCAAGTTCTTAACAACCTTATCTCCTCTTAATTTTTTTCAAAACATTGGCCTTTTCTTAGGACGGTTCTAGAAGGATATAAAGGGTAGAACATTTTTCCTCGCAGATACTCAACAAAAAGTAGATATCACTTTCCTGGGAAAATATGTTTTGCGTATTCTTCATTCGGTCAGAAATTCAGCACTCTCGTCTTGAGTCCGATAGCCGTGAAATCCTTTATCTTTTTTCAGTTACGGGGAACAAAGAGCTGTTCTGCCTCGCCGCTGCTTGGAAACGAGGTTGATCGATAGGTAATAGGCCTTGACCGATCGACTCGACTAGTTTCTGCCTAAATATTCCAATTATGGTAAGCACCAGCTTGTAATGGAGAATTCAGTAGCCGGGGATAGGAGAAATCAGAAAATGAGAAACCAGAAACGTCTCGACGAAATATGTTGACTTAATAATAAGGGTGTTTTGACTATGAATAATTGTTAATGCAGGTGGTGCACTTCGATCCATGTTTGTCGTAGCACTAAAGGTACTTTTTTTCTGTTCGTCAAATTGTTGTTTTCAGTTTTGCTTGAGTTCGTAAATCAGTCGTTTGAACGGTGTCGGAAAATGCGGATTATAATTCAGTTTCGTGGCGGGCGCAGAATAATGATAGTGCATGCAGCCGCTCGTTGGTCTTCCGGTCTGTCTTTGTCCTTGACATTTTTACGCCCAGTCGTCAGAAAGTGGTCTTATCAGTTTGTGTACAACGAGTATGTAATATGGCTGTGGTGTAGCAGGACCAGAGTTGATGTTGGTCTGACTGTTGAAATCTTGCTTTGTAGCTGTTACGAGGATATCGCTGTTCAAATTCAATTCTGTAGTGAAGTCATTAGTTAGTGACTTTTACCCATACACAAAATGCTCGTGTAGACGGTTTCTAAGAAGATATAGACATGCAAATTTCATCAGGGAGCACTAACCATAATATTATTTTGCAGATTTTTGCCCACAGAGCATTAAAACTTGAAGAAGCTGGCCAATTTTTTTTCAAGTTTCAATCAAAGCTCAACCTTGTTATGCGTTGCAGGAGGCAACAGGATTGAAGCAGTATCAATGTCTAACTTCTATCTTGAATAACAAAAATTGACTATTATTTTTTGGAATTGCCTTGATGCAAAAATAGTTTGAATTAGCTTTTTAAAAAGACGGCAAATAGCGTGACATAGTCCCTTTAAGGGCATCGTTTAGCAAAGCTCGAGTTGTAGTTGATTAGTGTAAGGGAAAACGTTATTTTGCTAATTAGTAAAATCCAACTATTAGTCTATTATCAATCCATCTTTGTTGCGGCGGCCGCTTGATACAAAGAGATGTCAAAGCCGTATCGCTATCACGGCAAAAAAAGTGGCATTTTCCCACTGAGAAAACGCGCGGTGAATTAACGAAGAATGCGCAATTTACCCCCATTTTCAGAGATTCACCAAGCGGAAAATCCTTCGTTTTCCAAACGTTTTCACTCCGGTTAATTCGAGTATTCGTTCCATTATCCATCAGTTTTCCGATTCAGAGAACGCCGGTAAACATGCGTTTGCTGACGTTCACCGATCGGTTAACACTCGGTGAACGTCTTGTATTCCGGCATCTACCCTGAGTTTTCAGAAGGGAAAACCTCGAGTTCACCGCAGTTAACGAGTGAAATCGTGCCTTTTGCGGACGTTTTCCGGCGTTTTCCGAAACGGTGAATACCGCTGAATCCAGGAAAATCGCATGTATTCCAGCGTTTGCCGATCGCTTACCGTTAGGAAAACTGCGCGTTATTCCGACTTTCGCAAGCAGTTTTCTTGCGTTTTCTTTCATTTTCCGTGACAGTAAATTCAAGTAAATTCAAGAAAACTCGCGTTTTCCAGCATTCACTGATAAGTTCAGGCATGGAAAACAGATTGTATTCCAGCGTTAGCGGTCGTTTTCTACTAGTTTTCTGGCGTTCTCAAGTACAGAAAATTCGTGTGAAGTTAAGAAAACGCAAAATTTTCCCGCGTTTCCCGTTATATCTCCTTTGGAAATTGCTTTTGTTTCAACAGTTTGCTTTTCCTCCCCTGTTTTCAATGGTGTTATCTTGTATGTCATAGCTTTTCGGTAATTCCCACCCCGCAAATGAGGTCCTCTGGTTATTATTGTTTGTAAATGCGTGTAAAACCCAAGGTATAGTTATCGTGTAGGGAGTAAAATGTTTCGTTCACACTTACTTATATATAAAGAGTGCACAGATGAAAAGAACCAATATATGAACTGTAAATTCTGAACATTTATTTACATGCATTCATATCATACCCTTAGTGTTACAGTGCTCGCAGTCTAATTCTATAAATGAAATTGTCAGAAGTTGTGGTCTTCAAAATTATAAGCTACCTTACACTAAAGAAAAACATTGCTAACATTCTACATTGAGAACTCTCAGGCTGAACTCTATGCGAAGTGCAAACACAAAGCAAAAACCTCGACCAACTCGTGAGTTCTAAAGTTTTAATGTATGCTCTTAATCTTGACGCCGTGTTCATATAACAGTTCGAGCTGTACATATGTGATATAATTTAAATTGTGCACAACTAGAACGCGCGTCACTTAATTCTCTCTTTATTCCTCTCGGTATTTTGCCCGAAGTTGAAATAAGCGCTGCTCTCAAATAAGCCCCGCTCGGGTATAAGCGCCGCACCTGTAACAGGGAAAATAAAATAAGCGCCGCCGCTTTTAATAGATCAAATTCGGTTTTCAGAGCTTAAGGTGTTTTGAAGTTATTCAACTTGGAAGTAAAGGTGGAATTGTGTCTGTCCATTAGTCACGTCAGAGTGTCAGAGCGTCCTTAGCATTATGGATGACGCCGTGTAAGAGGCTGTCATCTGCGAACAATTTCAGTTGTCATGATATATCATCGCCCATGTCGTTAATGTACAGTAGAAATGGAATTTACTACAACTTCAAGAATCGTATAGCCTATTGTTTTCCAGTGCAAATTAAATGCACCGTTTCTAAAACAATAGGAGACAAAGACAAATTTGATTCTAGTCAGTTTATAGTCGAAATCATCGTAAAAATGGGCATGTTTAAACATCAAATTCATTTTATCCTGTCAGTTTGTTTTCAAATTCATTTTATCTTAATTAGAAGGAAACCTTACTGACGTTCATCATGTCGCAACTTATACGGAGTCAATGCAGAGACAATGCTAATTGGCTTAAGGAAGGGCATGAAGAGAGGAGCAACACTTGTCTGATTTTCATAAACTATAAACCATATAGAATAACTGCTCTTCCTTGATAAATTGACTATATGAAAATTATTCACCTCAGTGTCAGCGGCTAGTGGTTAACATTTAACGAGCCACGAAAACAGGCAGTGAGATAATTGAGCTCAAAAATGATGATTTTTCACTCATTTGCCGTTGCTAACGATCTCATTATAATCTCGGCGCGCGATGACCGATCGAACGGCCGTCGCATTTTCTTGCCGACAAATACAAGTTTTGAAGGCATTTGTTTAGCTCTTTCGAGTAAATTTCTTCAAAAAGAGTTGTGAATTCTCTTTGTATTAAAAACCATTCAGTAAAAAAGTATTAAATTTAGTTTAAAGCTTATTGATGAGCATGTAAGCTAAACAAATTAAGTAACGCAACACTTAATTTGCATTTGTAAACAAAACCTTTTTCACCGGTTTCATCGATAAATTCATGTCAAACAGACAAAGCTTTACCTGTTAAAACTTCCAAACCGAGTTTCCTCACCTTCTTCGTATATTTTGGGAACAGCTTGTTTGATTATTTGTGAAATTTTCTGTTCGTTGCGGCAACAAACCGGAAAGCCATTTTTCTCTTAAATTACGCCAGTTGGGCGTCGCTCGCTAGGAAGAACTGGAGGTGAATCAGTGAAAGGACATACCGAGATTGAGCAGCCAATCAGAGCGCGCGAAAAATACTATCCACTGTTTTAGTATATACTAACAAAAAAACAAAAGGAATTACGGGCAGTTATTCACCAAGGACCCTAATTTCATATTTTCCAGAGGTTCATGCCCCAGATTCCCGTATAATGTCCATGCTTTCGCGTTGTTTTTCACCTTACAATTTGCAAAACGCTTTTCCACTAAATCGCGGAAACTGA
>OZ037783.1:23147720-23170220 GCA_964035525.1 Porites cylindrica
ATTATGACAAAACGTCCAATTCAAACTACAATCAAGCTGATAAGCCATTGTAAAAGACAGTTCTCTTACGCGAACATCTTGGCTCACAGTAATATTTTACCCATTTCACGAGGTCTGGTACACGTAAGTTTTAGTGCATAAGGTTAAAGATCTTTTAAAGATGGAAGCAAGTGCGCGATTCTTTTAACCATCTCCGGTCTGGACTCAGTAATGAGAAAATGATATAGTAAAATTGCGATTCATAACGGTAACTTCTTTAGGTGGCAACTTTAAGACGATTTCCATTAATTTTCTTTATCTTGTGCTCAGACAGTCCCATGTTCTGAAAGTCGTCACTCTTCTATTCCCAAAAATCGTCGATAGAGCCGTAGTCTTTGGTATTGTATTCTTCCATGTTAGCGTAAGTATGCTGTCGAGAAAAAGTGATAGTCCCAGATTTAGTAACACCACTTGTACCTAGCTTTTTCCTTCAACTATCGCTTAGTTTTAAATGAAGTCAAAGTGCGAGATGTTTATTTTTTACCTTTTTGTATTCTTAATTAGCGCCGAATAAAAAAAAACATAGAACTCAAAAGACTTGTCACTGTGGAGCCGAATTTTCACATTTAATCATTGCAGCTTAAAAGCGTCAACATCCAATTTCAGTATTTCCAGCTGTTTTATTTGAACAGTCTTTCTTAAACGAATATTCGCAATGGGGTATACGGATCTGTTTCACTTATACTAGGAGTACAAAATATATTCACAGGCAAAGCGATCACCAGACATTGTGTTCTGCACGAGGCGATTTTAATTAAAAAATAACATTAAAAAATAGAGGATAGTAAAAGGGGTGCTTCTCATGATTTGCTACGTAGAATTTGATTGCTATGGAGTTTGAGTTTCTTATTATGGAAGGAATCTATGGTGGCTGTTAATTAAGAAGCAAATTTTTCTGGTAAGGAAATATCGCAGCCGGAAGGGTTTTCTTCAGTATGCGCTTGCTGGCCTGAGCCAAGCCAGTTTGTGACGCAGTTGAAGTTTTTGTCTTTTGAGAGTTTCTGTATGTTCATTAGATATTTTGTTTTGAAATCATATTCCGTCATTGTAATGTTTGTTTTTGCCGAAAAAAAGCACTTAATTATAACACATACGTTGTTGTTCTGCAACATGACTGCCATCGAATCCTTTAGTTCAGAAAATATTGGTCGCAGATTGGGCTTTTGTTGCCAGCATTGATGCATAAGTTCATAACTACCAAGCAAAAGACGAAATAGTTAACAATAAAAAGTGATTAGTCACTATTTATAAAACAAAGTCCTATCCGATTTAAGCAAAAACAACAAAAAAAAACCTTTTCTACAAAATATTCACAAATTCAAGAACCTTTCAAAAGAAGTTTACAACCACTTGTCACTTTTCAGTGGAGAAAATAATAACAGTAAAAAAAGATATATTCTCGCAATTAATCTGATAAAACAAGGCTAACTGCTTACTCTATGCATGGTTTTCTGAAGAATAATTTTTAAACACATGAGAATTAAAAAGGAACATAACAAATAGATCGGTAGAGTAACATTTCGACACCGTATTAAAAAGTGTCACAAACCACAGTTCTTGATGAATTTAACATGTTTGTCAATTCTTCTAAAAATCATCTCTTTCACAAATGAAATGTTCTTTACACTGTAAGAAAGACATTCTACTCACAGCTTCTGGTCAATATGTTTCGGTTTTGGCATCCTGTAGCCATCTTTCAGTTTGTTTGCAATTTGATCACCTTCTATGCCAGGATATGGACATCCACCTGCAAACACAGTAGCAGCGACGTTGCAAGGATAAGATAGCTCCGTCACTTTTAAAATTGTGCTTAATTTGCTTCCAATCCTATATTTTTCTATTACATCTATGTTAAGGAGGGTCTGAATTGGGGGGGGGGGGGGGGGGGGGGGGGGTCCACTTGTCGGTTGTCGGTTAAAATTCAGTCACTTTGTCGGTAGCCGGTTAAAATTTTCGATCTTTGTCGGTTGGGCCGTCCCCCTTTTTTTTTCCTTCGTTTACCGTCGAATGCGTTTCTTGATATTGGGTCGGTCGGTCGGATTGAAAAAAAAAAAAAAAAAAACTAAAAAAAAAATCCCAAGAAGTCTTGGAATAATTGGCCCTGGTACACCAGGACGACGTTAAAAGTTAACATTCGCATATTTGGATTAACAAAATGTACAATACACTGTGAAAAATGTTCATCTTTTTGTTCCTGTTTTTCTCTATGCTGTTACTATATACCATGCTCATTTTTCAGATTAAAAGAATCATTTCAAGTTAAAAATGGTGTAACTACGTCGTTCCTTTTTTTTTGGAAAATGCCCAAAATTTGGGTCGGTTGGATGACGGTAAACGGAGAAAAAAAAGAGGATGGTCTGTGTCGGTAAATCTCAGTTAATAATTAAAAATGTATGTTAATTATTAATGTTTGTTATAAAATTTACGTAGTTTTAAGACTTTGAGCCCCATAAAACGTGCAAAACTTGTAACTTGAAAGTTTTGTCTGATGTTTTTTAAATTCGAATACTCTTGTCGTGTGTTTATCTTTGTCGACCGGAACCCGGCTACGGTGGCGTTCGATTGCGACTCCTTCGCCTTTTCGGAAAAAACTCACTATCAGCTTTTATGATTCCACTCATGACTGGACAAACAGCGTGGTTGAAATATTACAGCGGGAGGTTTCGGGGGCTCGAGTACAGGAAATTGTTCTGCAAAATGATCCGCGCTCTTCCGACCAAAAAGCAAGCTAGAAAAAAATACAAAATGTTCTGCTGATCTCTTCTTTCTGAAAACAAATATCGATAATGGCGGTCCATGTCGGTAGTCGGTAGTATTTTTCGCCCTTTGTCGCTAGTCGGTTAACCCCATTCACACCCTCTTAAGGGAATACTAAAAATAATCAATAAGTTTCCTTACTTACACAGCCAATGCAAAGTACCGTGTCATTACTCATTCGACTGATTGCAAGCTATGATTCATAAGGTCACATGTCCAATTATAATGGCAAGTATACAGTTATCTTTACTCAATAATCATTTGACAAAAGCAAACATACCCACAGTAAATATCTCGTACAGAACAACGCCAAAACTCCACCTGAAAATATAACGTAAAAACAGGGGATAGCATTAAAAAAAAAACGATTAAATCAGAATAGAATCACCTACAGCTGTACCAAACGATAAAACGCGCCACAAATTAGTACGCGTTTTTAACTAAACGGGATCATCGTTGGAGGGTTAAAATTAGGCTCCATAAACAATCATCCCGCTTGTAAAATACTTACACGTCACTCTGAGTAGTATATGTCCCATAAAGTAAAGCCTCGTAAGCAGTTCATTTCGCTGGCAGCCGACCCTGTAGAGTTCATTTAAAAGGTTAAAGTTAAACGTTCGTTTCCAAGTTCCATATTCGTTTGGATACAAAAAAGTCACATCTTTATTTCTAGTCCTTTCGTTTACATCAAAGTACCAACAGTTATCCAGTCAAAGCTTTTTACAGTTCCATTTGAGCTCTAAGCTACAGGTTATGAGTGACTGACTGACTGACTATGAAATTTCCCCGATGTATTTTCCTGTGTTGAAAAGGAGATAAGGTGAAGAATTGGGTTTTAAGTACTAACCCGACTTTTCTTTGTGTAAATGTTATCTCGGTAAACATCCCTTGCCATTCCAAAATCTGTAACTTTACATTTCTCTCCTTCACCAACCAAAACGTTTCTTGCTGCCAAGTCACGATGGATTACCTTCCATAAAGACGGAGAAAAGTAAAATTCAGTAAGACAAAAAATGCAGAACGAAAGAAAATGACTTCTTGTGAAATGTTGCCTGCGTCGCAGACGCTCTAAAGTTTCTGTACAGAGCGTCTGCAAATTAATGCACAATATCGTGTTCGAATCCCAGAGAGTCGCAAATTAAAGACATTTGTCGGCGTTTTTGATTGGCTAGTTTCTTACGCAGTTTGTGATTAGTCCGATTTGAATTAAGTGTTGACAGGACACAAACACGACTAATGGCTCATGACAAGAGAGATCGAGCTCGTGATAGTGTTCAACGTGACCTTAGCTAGAGTCAGTTTGAAAGACAGAGGATTTTCTTGCTCGCTTTTTGCGTAGTTTATGCAGTGCATGAAGCATTTTACATTTTGACTGAGCCGCTTTGAGTCTCACATTTAGAGGTTATGAAGCTGGTCTGTTCCATGCATATTGAGTAATTAGTTCTTGTGGTTTATATTTCGGCAAAATAATTTTTTCATTTCTGACAGGATTTGATCACAGATGCAGTTTACCATTAAATTAGTATCTTTTGCCTTTGTGTAAGCCCTAAGCTTACTTTCTTTGCTTTTCTTCGAAATGCCTGGACCTGAATAACTACATGTGTGTAGTGTTTTAGACCGTCACTGTCATGATTTCTTGATTTGTTTTGACGCTAGAACTGTCGACTTGATTGCAGAATACGCGGCAGTGCATTCGCAGCAATTGAAGACGCTGGAAAACCAGTCGGCAAATTTACAAGCAAATTCTGTTCTTAAAGGATTCCTCTCAAAGCATTTTTTTGTTCAGAAGAAGGCTTTAAAGTTTGAACTTCTCTTTCATTTTTTGACTGTAAACGATCCTTGTTAACTCCCTCCTGTGAATTTTGACTTGTAACTGCGCCCAACCGTCACGCACACGTAAAAATTAGGCCAATCGCATAAAAACTCTTAAGAAACCCGTTCAGAAACGCTCACATATGTCCTTGCGACTCTGTAGATGTTAGAAAGAGCTTTTGTGCACTAATTTACAGACGGACTATACAAATTGTTTAGAAAACTGCATGGGCCGGCTGCAACGCAGACTAATGAAATGTTATCGAGGCGGGCTTTTAAACTATTAGTCAAGGGCAAATCCGGTTCGATAGATATGTGCAATGTAAGTATAAGGTCCTGATTGTTTACATGTAACAAACTAAATGTCAAAATATCGTGTTCCTGAAGCTTTTTAGGAATTCGTAAGCAGAAAAATAACCATTTTAGGCTTAACTGAGTCAATATAATAAGTTAAATGTCTATAATATATAACTTTATGATTGAATTTTACTTGCCAACTATACATACTTTCATTCTTGCAAGACCTAACACAACGAATAATATTTGATTCCACTAAAATCATCATGAAGCTTGCAATTAAAGGCCTGAGCCAGAGCATTCACTATTGGTTTTGTGGTTGGTATTGCTATGTATAGCGAAAGGGGACGGACACAAAGCATAATTAACGTAACACATTTGCAGCTTGAGAGCAAGAATGTAATCTGATCAATTAACTGTAAAGGGAAACAGTCGTTTCGATACGAGCTTAAGCAGTGAAACTGCAAAAATATTGCGATTACCTGATGTATAGTTATTGCGCGTGAACAAGAAAAAAAAAAATGTCGCGAAATATTGGTTGTACACTATGACTGAATCGATTTGCATCTAAACGAGATGTATCTCCTGGTGTATTGAAATTACTTTGTATCAAAACGATCGGTAAGCAAACACATATAAACATAAGCCAAAATGGCTCTTGGCAATAACTTAATTGACAGCGCTCTTCGAAAGGCCATATATCCAACTGTCCTTTTCATAACGTTTATGCCTAGACGTTCCAATAACAGATTTTTCTGAAATAAGGAACAATTGTACTCTTGCAGTGGCTGAGTGGATGAAATCTAATAGACAAGCTCTCAGTATTTTGAAAACTAATTTTGTTCTTTTCCATTCTAAGAGACTTAAACCATAAAAGTCATTAAATCTAAAAATTGATGGTGTGAACATCTAAGAAGTTTCCCCGGTCAAATACTTAGGTGTCACTTTTGACTCATACTTTACTTGGAAAAATCATGTTTATGAACTCTGCTTAAAACTATCGAAAACTGTAGGTATATTTTCCAAATTAAGGTACTATGTTAATGTTGATATACTTATTATGCTTTACTATTCCCTTATTTACCCCTTTCTTACCTGTGGTATTCAAGTTTAGGGTCTCACATATCCAACCTACCTAAAACTAGTAACTACTTTGCAAAAACAAGTCGTCAGAATAATGACTTTTTCCGACCCTAGATCTCATCCTGAGCCATTACTGAAGTCTCTCAGACTCCTAAAATTCTCTGATATAATTCACCTTGAAATTCTTTCTTTTGTTTATCAGTGGTACCATAAAATAAGCCCTTCTTGTTTTGCTAATTATTTTAACCCAGTATCTTCAATTCATTCATATAATACACGTGTTGAGGCCTCATATGTAATAAATGACCCTAAATGTTATAAAGGTCCTAAGTGTAATAATTTTTGGCCCTGAATGTAATAAAGGTCCTAAATGTAATAAATGTTGGCCCTAAATGTAATAAAGGGTCTAATTATATGTGTAATAGGTTTTAGCCCTAAATATAATGGAAGTCTTAACAGTATACATGTATGTAGTATAACGGCCCCAAACTTGATAAGGTCCCTGACTGAAACATGCGACGGTCTGATGCGATATTAATGTTATAGCCAGCTGGCGATTCACTTTCTTTGCCCTATTGTAGTCTTCATAGATATTCATTAACTTAGAAAGCAGCTAGAGCGCTCAATTCAAGAAGTAGGAGAAACACTTATAAATTAACTGCGTCTCGATCGTGTTTCCTACTACATCCCTACATCGTGAAACGCGAGTTATAAACAGATGGAATCTACACAAGAGTTTTCAAAATACAGTAGTAATTTAGTAATTGAAGGAAGTATTAATGTTCATTAGAAACAATCGTAGTAAATTAAATACTTTTGCCTATGGGGTTTTTTAATGTTGCGCCAAAAAAAAAAATGTTTTTTATTTATCATTTTCCAAAAGAGTATGTCCGTCGGTCCATACAGAATGCTGTGAACACGAAGTTATATATAAACAGCAAGATATTAAGGGCAGTATATCTTTATAGTTACACTACAGGCTGCCTTTGCCTATGAAACAGATTTTTTAGTTCAATCCAGTGGATGACGTTACAGTTTCTTGAGAAAATTTGTTATAATCAACGAGGCTTTTTTGTTTTGTTACATAAGTTTTTGACATTAAAGAGTTCTTAAAAAATTTGCTTCATATCAAGGACCTCTGTTTTCAAGTTGTCGTTAAAGAAGTATTATTGATAACAATGCTAACTATCAAAACTTATTTACAATTAGTTACTATTCAGTCAAAGGACTATTTACAATTCACTTCGATTAAGCATTCTTTTCAGTTAATAATGACAATAAAAATAACAGTGATAATGATATCAATAACTGAATAAGTTGTTACTCAAATGGCTATATAGACACATTCTGGCGCTCAGTTAACCTGTAATACGGCTAAAAGCAAACACTATGAAATCTTCTTATGACCCTAAGTATATAAAGAGCTGAAAGAATTACACTTAGGACTTTTATTACATTTAGGGTCAAAGTTTATTACACTTAGGACCTTTATTACATTTAGGGCCAAAAGTTATTACACTTAGGACCTTTATTACATTTAGGGTCATTTATTACATTTGAGGCCTCAACACACGTCAATCACAGATTGATAATCTGTTTGTTAAATATGTTCATACCACTCAATACGGCATTCGTTCTCTCAGTTACACTGGTCCAAAACTTTGGAATTCTTTACCTATTGATGTTAAGAAAATCAAGCCGTTTTTCAGTTTTCGTTAACATATCAAGAATTCTGTGATTGATGGTTATAATACTATTATTGATTCCTAATGTTTTACGATTATATTATCTTAACTACTATTTAATTAATGAAGTAATACTTTTCATCTAAAACAACTATTTTGCATCTATATTCCTTCTACTCATATTCTTGTTTGGGTCACCTACTCGGTTAGTTCCACGAACTATTTAGCAGTCCGGGCCACAACCAGATCTGGATATGTAATTTCCTGCAATGTGATTGGTCCAGTCCACAACCAAAACATCGATTTGACCGCGAAAGGACTAAGTTCGACAGAAATGTCAAAGCAACGAGCGCTATGGCTGAGAGAAAGGGATGTTTCTTGAAGAAAAGTAACAGCATGTAATACCAAACCGATTAATCGAGATGATTTTATGCGTCTTAGCGTTCGATTTACAAATATCAAGATGATAATGATCGAGGAAGGTTTCTGTAAAAACGCCTGGACTTCTGATATCAAGAGACCCGAAGCAACTCGACGACACCGATCGACAGGGAAGAGTAGGGAATTTGAATACTTGAAATACTGATACATTTTAAGTGGAAAGGTATGAAGAAGTCGTGTTTGGAGTACTTTTGCGAGCACCGCTTCGGCCTAGAGTAGTGTGTTCTATGCTTCTTCGGGAGCAATAGCATACGCGCTAAAATCTAGTTGCGATTAAAGGAGTGCTGGATATTAATTTTCAATATTTAAATCGTCAAACATCTTGGATTAATATGCGAAGGTAAAAATAATACATAAAATTTCTGTAAATTGCTCTCACGAGGGGTCGTAAACAGTCATTTTTCAATGCCTGTCTTTTCGTGTTGCAAAACCCCATTGCGGACGAAAATATTAAAATACCATTCACCAGTTCAGAGGTGGACTTTATCGTGTTCTAATAGCAATAAGGTGGGGTGGTAGGCCTACACGACTTTTACCTCATGCCAAAATGCTGCTCGTTTCAATTAAGTTTTTTTCCTCTGCTGGGTAGATTATGATCTAGAAGGCTGCTCATTTTCACTGAGCAATTGTGATTTTAGTCGCTTGTTTCACACTGACAGGTCATGGCACACAGGTCGATTTATTGTGGTCTTTGTATCTGCCTGGTCTGAAGGATTTTCCCTGTAATTCAAGAGAATTTTCTGTGACCTCAGTTTTTGAAGCGTAAAGCATTTTATTACGGCTGTATAAAGGTTCTAATTTTCTCCAAAGTGCCTTCTGGATCTGAATAACTAAGCGATCTTTGTTAGTCGGTGAATGTAAATAAAAATGTTGTTTTTTGGCAATGTTGTATCACGCTGGGCCCAGCTCATGAGTTTTCTTTGCAGGATGTTAAATTATTACGGATAGTGATTTACAGATACAAAATTATAAGAATTAAGTGCAGCTTCAACTGAAGCTGCATCAACTATGGAGAAATACATTGTGACTCAGTAAACTCCAGCTTGGTGTTTTTCTATAAATGCGAGTCTTCTGACTGGAGCGCGAATTCCCTTCCTTGATAAAAATAGCTTTTGAATAAGCTTAACAGTGTTTGAACTGTTTTGTTATTGCCACTTTGTGATCAGGCAAGACCATGGTTACGGTTCTCCACGAACAAACCGGCGACATCTTTTTGCCACAAAAACAAGGTGCTTTTGCTTTTCCATCCGACTGCAAAGTAACATAAAATAAACATGGCGTTACAACGAAAACCAGCACGTGAACGGCGCAGCTGACTGTTGCATCTTCCAAAGCACAGTACTATTTGAATTCGGTATGCACTAAACCAAAAAGACCACCATCAACAAGCAAATGTTTTGTAAATTTCCAAAACATTTTTTTCAAGGATCAGAAAATTGAAACTCACCTTCTTTTTTTTTAGATGTTTTGCGCCTTGTCCGTCATTTCCTTGAGCTGAAAAACTCTCGTGTTCGGTCGTTTTACCTCCCAAGAACGCAGAAACGTTCATCGGACGACATTTTTTCTTCACACCCCTGATTTTTCATTCTATTAAGTCACAGCTCTCAAAGTAGTATGGAGAAAAGACACTTCTAGGCGCAGCAAAGAGCCTGGAAGTGACCTTCCCTCGTGTTTCTCGGCGTGTGCGCCATTTTGCAAATTAATGTGGGTGACGTCATCATATATCCAGATCAGGTTGAGGCCCGGACTGTTTAGGTGTCCCAAACTCTGCACAATGAGGCTACAATTGAAATTTTCTTTCCCTTCACAATCTCTTGATTTTATATTTTAAAGCACTAGTTTGTATTAATTATAATTATTCTGTGTGATTTTACATAAAAATTGACTTGACTTGACTTGACTCAATTCGGGAGAGCCTAGGAAAGTGAACGCTACGTTATAACGTGCATATATATGCTAAACAAGTGTAATTTTGGCCTTGATTTGCCTGATTTCACAAGGGCTGTTGAGGAAATGTAAATTTTTCCCGACATTCTTATTTCAATGTTCACTGGGATGGTGAATGTATCGACAAACAGTTCGTTTGAATAAGGGCCGTTTGTTTTGTTTAGTTCTTTTTGTTTGAAGCCATTTATTATCAGAAGATGATGTTTCAGGTTCCTTAAGTTCTTATAAAATATTCAGGGTGACCCAGATTGTATGAATTCCTTGCTTATAATAAGAAAGTAGGAAATAAACATTTATATAATGTATATAAATATATATAACAAACATGTATAAATGTTTATTAATTGTTCAGTTTTAAAAATTGTATGTCACTACAGTTTTGATTTCTAAAAACACCATATAACATTTTAACATCCCCAGGTACTTCTGCTCTTCTGTTTACAATACAATTGTTGCAAGATTTGTATTTTGTACACAAGCATAGGCTACAATCATTCCATTAAAGGTTAAGCAAATAACACCACTCAGTATAAAACAGTCACTTTATTATGGTTCCCTCATCGTATCACAACTGCATTTTCCTCTTTCAAAGCTTCATTGTCATTAGCTGCAAGAAAAAATAATTATGAAGTTAATAATAATATCTTATACAACACAAACACGAAACTAACACAATAACGCAAACCATCAGTCAGGATGGACACTTATATTGATTTTAATGATAGCTATATTTTTTTTGACAGCTACATATATTTTTTTCATATCATAGGGAAGTTATCACTATTTTTGTCAAAGCCACCCATGCCAAATTCTCCCCATTTCCTCCTGCTAGCTATTTCCCTCTCAACAACTTATGCAAAATAATTGCCTGTAAGAAGTCAAGCAAATACTACCAAAATACTAGAAAGAGACTACAGGGAGTTCAGAATATCAATACCCATAAATGACTGGTCAAATAGATTTAGACAGATACAACAGGCTAAAACAAAAGCTTCCAGATTTAAATGCATTGATGTTTTTGATAAAAATAAGCAACAAATAATATAAAGTTTTTGACCAAGTATTCTTTTGAACCCTTATTACCAAGTCTGCATGTATCAAACTGAATTTTATACTTACCCTTATTAATCCATCAATAAAAGACCCCATGGACCTAATTAGTATGGATAATAACATGATTTGTAGTGATATGTTTCGTCCACTTCTGTGTAGTAGTGGGTATTGCAGGTCACTTTGGTTCTTCAGTTCTTATTCTTAAAAGAAAATAGAATATTTTAAGTTATTATTTATATTGTTAAGAGCCCGCGATATTAGTAAAACTCTGAGGCGTATGGGAATGATTGTAGACACAAGTGTAGGACCTGCCATCTTTATTGTTGGTGATTTTGTACTGAAATACATCTAGAGTGTTACTGTTAGCTGTAACTTCTGCGCTGTGCGGCCTGAAAGTAGCTCTTACCTTCAGTAATATTGCTAAATTCCTTCTGTGTCTGACTAGAAAAAATCTGTGAAAAAATACAATAAAACAAACAGAATCTATGAAACGGGAAATGATCCTCACAGTTAAATGCTAGGGTTTTATTCTATACTAGGGTTTTATTCTTACATGTACGTGTGCCACCCAAACCTCGAAATGTAATATTATTACTGGAGTGAGGCATTGTTAGAGTTAAGTGTCTTGTCCAAGAACACAGCATGTGAACTCAGCCAGGGCTAGCTCATTCCTAGAATGCTCGAAATGGATTGAAGCCCACTGACCAACTAACCACAAGGCTACTTTTCCAGCATATAGTTGGAGTAGAGCAAATACAAATTATTTTTTTTATTATTATTAGCAGTTTTGGTAAGAGTCTGCTGCAACTGTACCATGTGTTAAAATTAGTACTATCGCGGGCAACAACATTCTACTTAACTACACATGAAAACACATCATTTCTCGCATGTGGTAAGGTAAGTTTGACTTCTAGCAGCAATTTCCAGTCTTCCCTGACATTTACCGCTTTGTTATCTAAATAATCTAAAATAATACAATCTGTCGCACTATCAGTAAAAGAAAAGTACACTTACTTAGTTGTTCAGTTGGTAGCAATACTTCAGAATACCCGGCCCGACTTCTCAGGGCTTAATCTCGGTCCCACAGTAAGGTGTGCTCGATCGGTCAAACAACAATCCCGTGTGGCGAAACTATATTGCTCCTTAGACCAACCAACGCAATCTGGACAATTCGGGTTTTCGATAAAGTTTTGTCACCCAGCCGGCATCTTTATGCCAAAAAAACAACGTGCTTTTCCATCACACTGCAATAAAACATAAAACGAACATGGCGTTACAAAATTCGCACATGACGCAACTCACTAATTCAAACGCACAGCACTATGTGAAAATGCTTTGCATTAACAACAACAAAACCACCATCAACAAGCAAATTTTATGAAGATTTAAAAAATGTTTCTTTCAAAGGTCAAAAAATTGAAACACACCTTTCTATCTTCAGATGTTTTGCGCCTTGTCAGGTAGATCTGTGAGCTGAAACACTCCCTTTTTCAGCCATTTTACCTCTAGAGAACAAGCGAACCTCATCGGTTGCCATTTTTTTCACTCTCATGTGCTTCCTCGTCATTCAAAGGCGCATCTCCTAAGGTGCTGTGGGGAAAGGTCATTTCTAGGCGTAGCAAAGAGCTGAAAAGTGACCCTGGATCGTGTCCCTTGGTTTTGGGCGCCATTTTAAAAATTTGGGTGACGTCATCATATATCCAGTTCTGGTTGTGGCCCGGACTGGTCACTAAAATTCAAACTACAAAACTATCGATCCTACCGAGATTTTACTTTCACGATGTATTAGGGCAGCTGAAAAGTAATTTTCATGCAAATTTTCACTTTAAAAGAGTTCTTGGTTTTGTGACAGAGCACGCTTGAATTTCTAAGCTTTTGCATGACGGGGCATTTACATGACGGCCAAGAGAGTTGTCTCGTAGATTAAAGATATATCTCATTTTAGGGAATTTTGCTATCTAAACAGTTTATGTATTTTTTACGATCTTGCCCGCTAACCCGGGCGGAATCATTGGCAGCTTCATTCACGAGTTTGTTTTTTGTGAATGAGCAAAAGCCGTGATTTTTAACCATTTTTCTTTTAAAACTAGCGCTATTATTAGCATTAGCTGGGGAAAAGTGAATTTTGTTATTCAGACAAAAAATCTGAAGGGAGAATCAAGCAAGTCAGCCAGGAAAACCGCTACAGTAAAGCAAAACAGGCGGCTAGTGATGTCGCCTCACCAGCTTTATCAACTATACGCTGTAAGTACTGCAATCTTGCTTTTATGAACCGTTTACTCGACATTTCTGCTCTGTTTGTAGCTTTGTTTTCCATTTTTTCATTGAATTTTGCCTCGCAAGTTTTCTACTTTTCAGAAAAGGTTGTTGTCAACGATTGCATTTAGCTTTCAATCTTGAATAAACAACACAAACAACTTTTCCAGCAGTCGGTTATCGCCGTTTTCAGTAGGAAAATAAATAAAAATGATATTCACCGGCCTACGTCGGTCCGTATTGGGAGAAACTGTGCACTCGGTCTGAGTACCGCCTCGGCCTCGGGCGGTACTCTCACAAGACCTCGGGCACAGTTTCTCCCAATACGGACCTCCCAGCCGGTGAATAACATATATTTACTAATACAAATTGCTCGGTGTGATACGCCTTTTGGGCAATTTAAGGAGGAAAAACTCATGCAATTAGGTTTATTTATTTATTTATTTATTTATTTATTTATTTTTTGGGGAGAGAAACAGAAATTTCGTTTACCAAAAAGTTTTTGGCCGCCGACGAGTTACGTAGCCACATGATCATACCATTAGGTGACAAGTCATGCTATGATTTGATTCTGAAAATTAACGAAAAGGCATAACCTCAGAAGGCTGGATAGACTTCTTCCATCAAGAATCTAAAGTAAAGCCGGGTAAGCTTTTTATTTACCGAGAACAGATAAAACGGTAAATAACTTGTTTTTGTTGTGCGTCAAACGTTTTTAAACAGCCCGGCTGATTATTACAACAATTTACGCACCGCTGTGAAATTCACTCTAAAATTGCGGAAAGGACTTAAAATTCTACGTTGCCTTTCTTGTACATGTTTTGTATCCCGGGGTGGAAATATTTGTTTTCATTACTTAGAGAGCTTGGATCAACTTCTGATCTAGAGAATCATATTAAGAGCATTGTGTACAGTAGTTACAAGACGACGGCTCCCGCCATTTGATCCTGGTCATCAATAACATGCATGACCATCCCTGTTAACATGTGTTAATATATCTCTTTCGATTCAAAAGCATTTAAAGAAGCTTAATTACTTTCTTTGAGAGGCCGAAGACGAATTCAAGCGTCAAAAGAGGCAATTCTGTGGAACGTTTAACCTGTACAATCGTGACGTATGACACGACCAATAATTATGCAAATACGCAAAATGGCAGATTACAATCTACTGTTGGTTGCAATCTCACCCTCAAGTCTGAGCCGACAAACCAAAAAAATGAGCTTAAAACCTTACTTTGATATGATTTTTATACCAGATTTAGGCCGCAACTTTTGAGATATTTTCCCTCAAATCTTCCTTACTTTTAGGGTTTGGATTAAGCCTGCAAGATGGGTAGTCTTTGAACCACTGTGACTTGAACATGTTTTGATCAAAGATATTTTTATTTAGCCTGTGAACGATCGAAGATTAACTAAAAAAAACTGAATCGAACAGATTTTTCGTGCGGGCATTCGTTTGTTTGCCACGCGTTTTTCAAAATCCATCAATTTTAGTCTTTAAAACACTCTCTGAGAGGCCGAGACGTACTCAATTCGTTTTTGACTTGTGACAGAGCTAAGAATAAGAATTTGAAAACAAAAATAGCGAATAGGTATATACTTACTAAAGCCTTTTCACCGACAAAAAATAAAGGAAAACTATTTTTGTATGGTTCAAGCAAATGTACATATAGAAGGCCGTGCCAACTCTAATGTGTTTTCGAATTTATCGTCGTTGTCATCCAAAACACATCGATCGATTCGCGTCCACATTACTGTTTTGATGCGTTTTCAACTGTCTCTGTCCACACTAAAGTGTTCGAAACACGATGGAATTGCACGTTGTGATATAAGTTGAACTCTATGCGCAGGTCAAAAAAAAAAAAACACGCCCCTGGAACATTTCGGTCATCTTTTTAATGTCGATGCGTACCTTTCGACCGTTTTCGACCGCTTACTCTAAATACGATATGTATGCGTTTTTGTTTTGATCCACTTTCAACAGCGTTTTAAATCGATGCGTTTTTGATGAAAACAGAAAGCGTATAAGCGAGGACGGAAGGCCCTAAAGCATCGCCATACATGCGTCTTCAAACGAAAATGCGTTAGTTTGGAAAGGGCTTAAGTGTACCTGTACGTCCTCATACGTCTCTTCGCCTCTGTTATATCTGAAAAGGAAAATGACACATACAAGTAAAAGTAAATATCACGTGCAGTTGATAGACGTGCTAGAAATTTTCATTCAGTGGATAAAAATACATAGAGCCGCCGTGTAATGTTCTTTTTATTATATAGACAAAAAGACATCGATAAAATAATAGAGGGAAATGACCGAAATTACATCATCGATAAACTCACGTGTGAGATTATGGAAAATAAACCACTCGGGTTCCGGATGTAGTTTTTATGAATTTTACGAGTGGTATATTTTCCAGTGGAACACTCGTGTGTATATAATAAAAAAGTGTAACGGTAAAGGAAAGTATATTTAGAGCTGAAAGCTAGAATATCACACCATCAACAAAAATGTTATATTTCATCGGATAGGATGATTTTTAAACGCGACATGTTAATGTTTGAATTGATGTTTACATGTAAAACTATTCACGTTATTAATCACGTTATTAATTACCTTTGCGTGTTAGTAAGACCTGTAAATACCAAAAAAATATATGATTTAGTGTTTGTCTATGGTTAATAAATAACTGGACATAATGTAAATGTCCCAGTAGGTTGGTGAATTTTGCTTTTGCAAAAGGAAATAACAACATGGAAAAAGTTAACTTTATGAAATTTAGTACTGTTGTAATATTTGACATAATTCACCCTCCATGCAGATTCTTATTTTTAGATATTTTTATTTATTTATTTTTAAGAAAGAAGATGTTGATGAGTGGCTGTTTTGCGGAAAAAGAAATATTTTAGTTACTTTTAGAATGGGTTTTCTCCATCCTCGAACGACCAGAAAGATATTAATTGCCACCAGCAAAGAAATAACGCTTAAATAGATCGCATGTAGAAGTAATCTTTGTTTCTTCCAAAAGTCATCTGGAGAAAAAAAAAAATATTTTTTAACAAAGACAAGACTGTAGGAGCATACTAAAAAAAGTTGCGTTATCAACATTACTTCACAAACAAATAGTACTACGCAGAGGCTTTGATGCTGTACATGATGTACATTTACAGAATTTTTCTTTAGCGAATCAATTCAGTTTTTTAGCGTAATAGAAAACAGCACTTCAAACAAGACTTTACAAATAAGAGGAGCAGATAATGCCACTTACTGTTCTTTGTTTTTGCTGGTATGTCCGTTGAATTCAGGTGGGGTACTGTCAATCAATAATAATTGAGGAAAATATGATTTGACAAAAATAATGGATTTCTGCAACTATAACAGAGTTCGTTTAATCACCGATTGTTATGCTGGCAGTTTTGATACGCCTGATAACATTAGTAAAAATATTTACGTATGAAATCTTGTTCTATCAAGAACAAAAGATCCACTCAAGCAGAAATAAAAAGGTTTATTAACTCAGTTTTACTCCTTTTGTACTAAATAGATTATTGCCCCTGCGGGGTTCCGGCCCAGAGGCCGGAACCCGAGGAGTACCCTACATTCCCCCGCGTAGAGAAGTATCGTTTTTCTCCGTTGTATTTGTAACATGCGAAATCTCAGTCTCGATTTGAAGAAACTAGGCGCGCAAGATGGTCTCGGTTAATTTCTCAGCATGCATACACGCAAGGCGGTCTTGGCTAATTCTGGTTCAGCAAGCGCGCTAAGTGGTATTAGGTAATTCCGGTTCAGCAAGCGCGCAAGGTGGTATTAGGAAATTCTGGAAACACTTCGTCGACCTCCATCCTCCAGAACCACCTTCCCATATTAGCTACACTTCCATGAAATTTCTAAGTATCTTCAAATTTCTACTCTTCTAATCTTTTTCTAAGTGTAAGTCCCTTCTTTTTTGTTGAAAAAGAAAAAAAATAGGTGATTGATTGTGGCATTTAATAGCAGGCTCTGAGCCTACGGTCAGAGAAAATGGAACCCATCACCTATACCACTACACCACTGTGGATTAGATTATTTATATTTTCGTTTTACATATTTATAATGACAAACCTGAGAGTAAAAACCATTTCGAGTCAGTACTTATCCCTAATCACTCAGATTGACAGTGCTTAATCCCAGTCCCTATGTTCAGTGCTTAACCCTAATCACAATAACGTTTTTGCGAATTTTTAAAAAGTAATAACCGTTATTAAATACATACTGAGAAATACTCACAAAAAAGTTGTGTTGTAAATTTTGATACGCAAATGAGTTCTAGCCAATCAGAGGAGTGAACTATGGTTTTCACATGTGAGAAAAATGATACGTCCAATCAGGAGTAACAGAGGCGGGTGAGTTTCGGGCCAAAATTCCCGCCTTTTCTTGCAGCTTGCTGAGCGCCGCTTCACACACATTCGAAGAGAAAAGTTTTTCTCGAAGAATTTTTTCTCGTTAAAAAAGTGAAAACATTTCAGAAATGGAATGGAATAGCTTCCTTTGTTTCACTGTCGATAAAGAAAACTGTGGAGAGCCGGCGAAACAACAGGGGAAGGGGAAAAAACAGAAAACGACGTAAGCTTATGTTGTGCTTTTTATCGGAGCTACTTTGTCTTCCATTTATAAGCTTAGGCTTATATTGAAACAGGCCATTTTACTTAAATTCACTCATTTTCAATTGTACATTCAGAAAAAACAGTTAAGATTACTTGTAGTTCTTGGATTACCTCATATCCTTACCGACATTTATGTTTTTAAGAAACGTTTCTACTAAACAGCTGATACTTCGTTTTCATTGTTATTTCGTCGTGTGTAGCGGCAAATTTAAGCATTTTGAAAAGACTAAAATAAAAAGGCCACCAAAATGATGATTGTCTCAGTATGTATATAATAAACACAATACCATATGTAAAGTGCTTCGTACGGTATTTACCCACTCGTTGTTTTTGTATCAGAAATCTCACTCGTTTGCTGCGCTCACTCGTTCGATTTCTCATACGTCAACAACTCGTGTGTAAATAACGTACGCCAGCACTTTCCATGAAATATTCTGTATAAGAGCCTAGGAATAAAGAGATTACATATTGAACGCTAGAACACTTATTACAAAATAAACCTCAAATCTAAGGCTGGGGACGATGTAATAAGAACTATCGCTAGTAAAGTCTTAGATTACTAGAAATAGTGCAGCGATATGTCGGTTCAGTTTAATGCCTGTCCCAGGCAAGTTGAGGAAATGAGCTTTCTTCACGTCTATTCAAAAATTTGTACTCTTTTTCTTCTAGTTTGTTTTCATGGCAGAATTTCACTGATCATTAATTTCATAAAGGCACGGAGTGGCTATTGTTTATATTTCTTTATTCACATAGTGGTGCCTCTACTCTAAACTATACAAACTAATCTACCTGAATACGCAAGCCAGCTGCAAAATTAAAATACCTGCACCTGTTGAGGAAGGAGTTGTTGATGGTAGGTTTGGCTGGAAAATAAACAACTGACGGCCAACTGTGAACTGGCCAAGTTTGGAGTCAGCTATTTCATCCTGTAAAGGTTTCAGTGGCTCAGAGACTGAACTATCATACATCAACACCAGCGTTGCCACAACACTACCAGGGCTAGGGATAACATAACAATGGTGATAATAATAATAATAATAATAATAATAATAATAATAATAATAATAATAATAATAATAATAATAATAATAATAATAATAATAATGATAATAATAATAATATTAATGGAAAATTATTTAACTTTGAAAATATGAACATGATTTGCAGAAATATTTGAATTAAGAATCTTAAAAGCACTATATTACACTAAGAATTATATTATATATATAGAGAATACTTCATGGAAAGTGCTGGCGTACGGTATTTACGCACGAGTTGTTGACGTATCAGAAATCGAACGAGTGAGCGCAGCGAACGAGTAAGATTTCTGATACAAAAACAACGAGTGCGTAAATACCGTACAAAGCACTTTCCATGTGGTATTGTGTTTATTATATACATACTGAGTCATTCATCATTTTGCGGGCCTTTTTATTTTAAATCTTTCAAAAATGCTAAAATTTGCCGCTACACACTTACCGCAAAATGACAACGAAAACGAAGTATCAGCTTTTTAGTAAAAACGTTTGTTAAAAACATAAATGACGGTGAGGATATGAGGTTTAATCCAAGAACTATAAGTAATCTTAACTGTTTGTTCTCAATGCACAATTGAAAATGAGTGAATTTAAGTAAAATGGCCGGTTTCAATATAAGCTTAAGCTTAAATGAAAGGCAAAGTAGCTCCGACAAAAAGCACAACAAAAGCTTACGTCTCGTTCTGTTTATCCCTTTCCGCTGTTGTTTCGCCGGCTCCCTACCGTATTTTTTTATCGACAGTGAAACAAACGAAACTATTCCACTCCATTTCCGAAATGTTTTTCACTTTTTTAGCGAGAAAAACTCCTTGAGTAAAACTTTTCTCGTTGATAAATGTGTGCGAAGCGGCGCTGCAAGCTGCAATAAAAGGCGGGAATTTTGGCGCGAAACTCGCACACCTCTGTGGCTTCTGATTGGACGTATCATTTTTCTCACACGTGAAAAAACATCGTTCGCGATTCTGATTGGACGTATCGTTTTTTTCACGTGTGAAAACCATCGTTCGCTCCTCTGATTGGCTATAACTAATTTGCGTACGAAAATTTACGACATAGCTTTTTGGTGAGTATTTCTCAGTATGTATATAATAAATATATATATATATCTGTCTGATTTTAGAAAAAGGTACCTATCTCAGAATCCAAACCATTGGCTAGTGTAGCTTTCTAACTCACTGTCGTACCGGAACGGTCAAGCAGCAAACAGTAGTTTTCAACAACAACAACGATTTATTTATTAGCGAATGATAAAATGGTGCTATACAGTGAAACCCCTTGCCTAAGAACCTATATTTTAAGAACCTGTTTAGTCTAGAAATTGAAACAATTTCTTAGTTTCTAAAATCTCTGAAAAAATTTGCCTGTACCCTTGGGCAAAAGTTAGATCAGTCACTGTTCAGAATCCTCTTTGAAGACATACCTGCATTATCGCTCTAACTGGACTGTTCAAATGCCAATGAGGTCAATACTTATTTGGTGTGCAGATTTTATATGAGGAATAAGTTGAACCACTAAATTCTCTTGGCTATATTGTATGGTTCTTATTCAGAACATAACCTATGTAAGAACCTAAATAGCCTTAACCTGTACTAACTACCATTTATATATTAAAAAGAATAACCTGTTTAGGATAACTTTGAAAAATCCAGGTTCTAGGCAAGGCGAAGGAAACTGAGGTGCTGCGTTAAAGAGGAAGCTAATTAGGACACACGATTAATGTTCAAGTGAAAGGTATATAATGATAACCTTCAATCGTCAATCTCGCTGCCCTCTTGGATACATGGTAGGGCAGCATAAAAACGCTCGGCACGTTCACTTAAATATTTTCTAGCTAGATTTAGACACTGCTGCTTTACATCTTCACGAATTGGCCTTAGTTCCTGCCTCAGTGTGGTCAGTAGGTCTATTCGCAGTGGAGTTGCTTGCCTTTTCTTTGTGTACGAAACTAGCCTGGGTTGCTGTTTTGGGTCAATAGTGAAACGCACGAAGGCGCAGTCGGGATGATCTACAACTTTCAGATTGCCCCTGTCATCAGGCTGTTCCCCAATTCCAACATTAATCCACGCGATTTCTTTGACCTCAAATTTCTCGTGCTGTAAATCTTCGTTTCTACTGACGTATTTTAACTTTAAAAATGACTTGTAGTCCTTTATCATGTCCAGACCTACCCAATAGACCTTGACGTTTGATAAACCACTGCTGACTAGAACGTTTTCCCAGTCTTTGGGTGTTTCAATTTTCTCTTGGGCGTTAAAAACTTTTTGAATGTTTCCAAAATATCTATCGCACACACTATACGAGTGGCCCTCCAACAAAAATTTTAAGTCTGTTCGTAGGAAGTCTCCTCTTGTGACCAGGTAATCCATATAAAAAAATAGAAAGTTTTGCTTAAACTGAGCCGGAGAATTGTCACACCACACTATAAGATGGTCATACCTGTCTCGGCCTTGCTCCGTCTGAAGTTTTTTGAGAAAATAGTCCAAGATTGAGATCACTTCATTTGGGCCTACACCAGCAATAGACTCGTCGTACATAAAACAGTGTATAACCTCCTGGTTTGCGCAGTATATACCCATTAGGCTTGTTCTGAGCTTTTTTGAGTAATACCAGTCTTGAGAAGACACCTTTGGTGTAGGTAAGCTTTTGTGAAAATCCATATGCAAAGTAAGCGTTTTCGAGGCCATTTTAGTCCATGCAAAGGGGCCTGACTACGTGAGGCTCAACACATCGTGCCCTCTTTAACGCAGTACTCAGTTTACTTTGAAACTTATGTCTTCAGTTATTTACAGCTTGCGCTAGTGGCTCGATATTCAAAAAAAAAAACACTACCGTTATCACTTACGTTTGCGACAGTCATTGGAAGAGAAACTTAAGAGAGCGCGCGCAGGTCTTGCACACAGTTGTCTTCACATTAGAGACCCTAAGCAAAGACGACTTTGAGCGATGCACGTCAACCGGAAGTGAGGCCTTCTCTTCTTTTATATGCCTTGACGCTAAAAAATTTGTATTTCTAAGTTTCTTTTCTCTTATAAAGACGATTTTGCCCGGGATTTTGAACCCATCCACTGCCCAATGTTGCAAAAAGCCCACTTCCGGTTGACGTCCGTCGCTCAAAAACGCTGTTGCTTAAGCTCCCTTTTGGAGCCAAGAGTCACGTTTGCGGCAAACGGCAAACGTGAATTTGTACCACGTGACCAAGTGTTCCCTGTTTCTTGTTGTGAAATTCTCAACTTGAATCTGACGTTTGCTCTTTTCCGTAAAAGAGACTCTAAATATCTCTGTTCAGTCTGCCATGGCTCACGGTTTCCTGTACTTTTTTCAGGGGCACCCAACGACAATTTTCGGAAAATCTCTGTTCGGAAGACGATTTGAGATCTACAATTTTCGGAACATTTGTTGTAAAATTTCTTGCTTGCCTGCCTCTCCTAGGATTTTCGAACATCTAAATAATGGTAT
>OZ037783.1:23175220-23177720 GCA_964035525.1 Porites cylindrica
TTTTAAATCCTGATGTTCAAGGCTAGGGTTTGGGGGGTTTTCTCTTTTCTCCAGTGGCTTAGTTGACGTGCATTTACCTGCAAGGCTCACATTTACTCTGAGAAAATAATTTGATTGCTGTATGTACATTAATCTACTATGCATCATAAGAAGCCTTTTGTTTTGGTCACAGTACTAGAGTGATCTTACTTGGCCCAGTGAAATAGAAAGTTGACTAGTTACAAATTCATCAGAAAATAAATAATTCAAAGTGGAGTTTTGGGCGATGTAGGTTCTTCCGATATGCGTCTCTTGTTTATTACAAGAGACATACACCTTTGACAAGCCACAGAGCTGCATTATTTAGCAGATACTTGTATTGTTCTTAAGATGATCTATGAGATTCGCACAAAGCAGCTGTTCTGTGGAAATTTCATTTTCTTCCACCTACCTTACCACTGTTAACAAGTGTCAGATACTGAAAATGAGGTAATAAATTCCACTCAAAGTTTTACGTTAACATTGTGTTGGTTTATCTTTGGGGGTCCATAAAATCTTTCCCCGTTTGAAATCATGGCTGAGAAACTATAATGTTGGCGGTCAGCGTTGGACAAGTTTTATGCACGTAAAAAACCCGCATAGATCAAAGTTTTAGTTTCAGGTCATAGTCAGGGTTATTTCTGGGTGGTATTCACCCCTTCCAGACTGAATACCGCTTGAAAATCATTCCGGAAGGATTAATTTACGGGCGTCAATTTCATTACCTGGTCCCTACGAACAAAATACCGGTTTCAAAATGGCTGCACATGTTCCTGTATAATATTAATTCGACAGTGTAAAAGCTAGCAATGATTGTAAAGGTAGTTAGATCTCGAGCTGCCAATAACCGTCTTATTAAAGTGATACAATGTAGTGCCATTTGTTAACGCTCCGTGAAGCGGAAATTTACAGCTCTTACCATTGGGAATTGCATCAATTCCGGTTCCGATTCCATTCATTCAGTTCAAAAACTTCCTCGCACAAAAGAAGGCTTGATTCAAATCTGTGAATGAGTCTACATTTCGTTCCAGGAGCATGATTTCAATAATTGAAAGAGTAGAAATTACCAGGAAGCTAGCAGCCATATTGTAGTGACAGCGATATTTGGTCCGCGGTACATGTCGCAGAAAGCGCTCTTTGATTGGCTCAAGAGGGGGGTATGACGGGGGTGGGGAACCCGCAGAATGTAAACATCGCGGAAAATACCCTTTTTAAATTTTTCAAGCGATGAAGACATTCTTGGTAGTCTCAACACTTCTAGACTGCTTTTACATCGAGTTACACGAGGGGCACCCAACGACAATTTTCGGAAAAATATCTGTTCGGAAGACGATTTGAGGTCTAGAATTTTCGGAACATTTGTTGTAAAATTTCTTGCTTGCCTGCCTCTTAGGATTTTCGAACATCTAAAAAATGGTAAAATTGCCCATTTTCAACGGATTTTTACCCTAAAAAGGTCACCTAGAATTTTCGGGAGGCTTTTTTCTGGCTGAAATTTTTAAACAGGTAAGTTTTGATCCCTAAAATTTTCGGATCACTAGACTTTCAGCTAGGAAATCCGAACAGATGGAAAATTTATAGGGGATAAAAATATGCCTATATCCACCGTTTAAATACTAAAACACGTTTAACAATGCTATGTTTAAGTGGTTTTGAACTATATTCTCGTTGGGTGCCCCTGTTACACAGAAATTTTTCACTTTCTACGAGTTTACCGTTACAATAAACGGTACCTTTTTCATGATCACCAACAACAATGTATTTTATTTAAGATCCATAAGCTTACAATATTTTATGCCCTGCAAGTAGCCATAGTGCTAATCTAGGCAGAACAAACATTATAAATAAAGGCGTTATTAAATGACATATTAAGAAAAAAGGAAAAGCAAAAAAGAAAAACCCCTCACACAAACTCAAGCATAGGGGTTTTGTTATTAGAAAAAATAGACTAAAATTACAATGGTTCATTTTCTAGGTTGTAGAGAAATAGAGAAACACTCCTTGGCAGATAATCGCGTTTTATAGTGATGTTTTGTGCTGAGTTTCGCAAACTTATTGAGGGGACTTTTGGAGCTGTCTTAGCGTGGACGTCATACAAGAAATAGCTTGGTTGTTGAAAGAAAAAAGACTGTAAAGGAAGACTGTGAGGAATTTTCCGATTTCCCTTTGTAACTCATTTTATGTCAGTTTCTTTGCGTAAATCACGCTCGAGATTCGACTTTTTAGTCTGAAATGCAATAATTCCGCTAATACTAGACATATGCAAATTTCCTCACACCCTTTTTTAGGTCTTTTATCTGTCAATCAGATACAATAAAAAGGAAGTGAATATTTAACAACGCGAAAGGGCTGGAGCTTCAGCAGTAAACTCGATACCTCTGAGTTCGAGAGCAAAAAACTTAAGCGCCTTTTGAAATTGGATGAAATAAAATCTTTCATAAGGTAATTTAGTCTTTTAGCTTTAATTTGATATATAACTTGC
>OZ037783.1:23182720-23210220 GCA_964035525.1 Porites cylindrica
CCCATATTAGTTGTTGGGACAAGGGCCTCGGAAGCAGGTGGAGGTGAGGGGTGGGGGGGTTTGAGGGGAAAGGGACGTGATTCGCTGGCCAACCTCTACCACACTTGAACGAAGCTTAGCCACTCTAAGGCCTTTTTGGTAATTCAGAAGTTAAGTCAATTTTGGAGACCACAGAAAAGACATCCATTTGTTACAGAGCCTCTTCTGTTGTAGGGTACCTTTTTCCAAAATCAGACAGAATTAATTATTAATTTAACCCTAACAGATAAGCAATGATGTGTGTACTGCTTCAATATTCACTGCAGCAGATAGGTGGCCATTAGAGAAAGTGGATGAGTATTCATTGGTGCAGTTAGCTGCATGGTCGTTTGGGAAATTACCACGTATTGATTCACCCTAACAGATAAGCAATGATTTGTGTACTGCTTCAATATTCACGGCAGCAGATAGCTGGCTATTAGAGAAAGCTGTTGAGTACATTCATATTGGTGCAGTTACCTTGTCATTGGGAAATTACCACATATTATTCACTGTAGCTGGATAAGTAATGATTTGTGTACCGCTTGAATACCTACTGCAGCAGATAGCTGGCCAGTGGAGAAAGTCATTTGCGAAATTACCACATATTAATTTTCTGTCTGATTTTAGAAAAGGGCACCTTTCTCAGAGTCCCAACTATTGGCTAGAGTAGCTATCTAACGTTCCGTTATACAGTAGTGGTCATGCACGCAAGCATTGAAGTCATTGCACGCTGTTAGTTTATTGTTTTTCTGCTCCGGCCCATATAAGCTGTTACGACAAGGGCCTCGGATGCAGGGGTGAGGGGAATAGGGGGAGAAGGGGTGTGGCTCATTAGCCAATTTCTACCATACTTGAAAGAAGCTTGGCCACTCTAAGGCCTTTTTGGTAATTTAGAAGTTAAGTCAATATTGAAACCACAGAAAAGACACACATTTGTTACAGACCCTCTTCTGTTGTAGGGTACCTTTTTCCAAAATCAGACAGATATATATATATATATATATTATATTACATATATAACACAAGCATAAAAAACGGTCCTTGTAAAAAAGCGACATTTTTATGTAAAAAAAGCTGTTTTTTTACAAATTGAACGGTTGTAAAAATACTGCTTTTTTACAAAAAGATATTTTTGTAAAAAAGCAGCTTTTTTACGTAACAAAGTTGCCTTTTTACAAGTTAACCGGTTGTAAAAATACTGCTTTTTTATGTAAAAATGCTGTTTTTGCACAAATTAACCGGTTGTAAAAACACTGCTTTTTTACTGCTTTTTTTGCCGGACACGATCACTTTAAAAGACAAGATAATCACAGAAAAACTGGAACTTGCAGACTGCATTGAAGCGTCAGCTCCCAGAGACTCATTCATAACGCTAAAAGACCACAAACCTGATTTCATGAATAACCCGACCAGCAGACTCATTTATCTATGCAAATCCGACATTGGTATCATCATGCAGCAAAAACATCCTCGACCGAATAAGCCACGAAATTGCACAAGCGACTAAAGTGAACCTGTGGAAATGTACCAAAGATACCATAGAATGGTTTAAAGATATACCGGAAAAGGAAAAACACGCATTTATCACCTTTGACGTCTGCGATTTCTGAAGACCTGTTACTGAAAGCATTAAAATATACCTCACGATTCACCACCATCACACAACAAGAACGCCACATCATCACCCACGCGAAAAAGTCACTCCTTTACCACCAAAATTCTCCACGGACCAATAAGAACGCAAACAACATGTTTGATGTCACCATAGGCTGTTACGACGGAGCAGAAACGTGCGAGTTAATAGGAGCCTACATGTTATCCTTGATAGTACCAAAAATCAAAAATGAAGTTGGTCTGTACCGTGACGATGGCCTCGCAATTTTCAAGGCCACTCCAAAACAAATTGAAAAAACCAACCAAGAAGTATGCCAAGTGATCAAATCAAATGGCCTTAAAATCACAATCGAAGCTAACAAAAAGGTCGTCAACTTTCTTGATGTGACCTTCAACCTCACAAACGGGTGCTACAAGCCATTCACGGAGCCTAATAAACTGTCCTATGTCCACCAACAGAGCAACCACCCCCCAGCACTACTAAAGAATATCCCACTCAACGTTAACAAAAGATTAACTAGCATCTCATCCAGCAAAGAAGTATTTGACGAATCCATTCCCCCTTACCAGAAAGCTCTAACAGAAAGCGGATACGACCACAAGTTAACATACAACCTCCAACAAGAAAAAGCTCTGAAAAACAAAAGAAAACGAGCAAGAAACATCACATGGTACAACCCTCCTTTCAACTAAACGTCAGAACTAACCTTGGTAGAATATTTCTGCACATAGTCGACAAATGCTTTCCAAAAAACCACCCACTCCACAAGATTTCAACAGACACACGCTAAAACTGAGCTACTCATGCATGCCTAACATGAAATCTCACAACAAGTACGTTCTTTCAAATTTCAACTCACCAACGCAACAACCTAATTCCTGCAATTGCAGAAAGAAACTAGATTGTCCACTCGAAGGAAAATGTCTCCAATCAAATGTAATCTACCAAGCAACTGTAACCACAGCGACGACAACTGAAACTTACGTCGGACTGGCAACAAACTTTAAGGAACGGTACAGAAACCATCAGTCCTCCTTTCGACGCTCGAACAGAAGAAATGAAACGGAACTGTCAAAATATATTTGGACTTTGCAAGACTCTAACAAACCTTTCCAGATAAAATGGAAAGTTTTAAAGAAACGTAAAGCCTATAGCAACATTAGCAAAAAATTTAATCTTTGTCTTTATGCAAAGTTCATCATCATTTGCCTAAACAGGCGAAACGAACTAGCGAGTTCATGCCCCCACAGAAACAGATATGTACTTCAAAACTCTAGAGTAACGTAACTAAGACACTATCCATCTGTTACCTAGATACTCTTAACGCATCCCTATATTTTACTGCCAGCTTTTAATTTTAACGGTCAATCGTTGAAGTTGCCTGATGAGTGTGGTCCTACAATTTCGGACCATACGAAACAGCACTGTCGCACTAAACGATCAATGATTAGCCCTGAAGCCTGAACTCCTGTGATTATTCAATAGTCAATGCTCTTCGAGTAAATGAATTGAGCGCTCTACGAAGTACGTTCTACCCAGAACACAAGTATATATAATATATATATTAATACAATCACTGTGCCAGTAACGATTTCCCAAATACTTTCCTTAAGGTTCAGGTGCAATCAATATAGTTACCTGAATTTTTCAAGAGCTAGTCGGTAGAGCCTTTTTTCCGAATAGCTCCTGTAAACGTCAAATACCTAATAGAAAAATTGATCAACATCAAAGTCATGAAACTGAAAAAAAAAAAAATCTTCACGCGGGGATGTATTCAACTGATTCTATGGGGTCGTGATAGGTCCAATAATTGTTGGAATTCTTGGGGCTAATTAACTTTGATTCAGTTAAAAGCATTTAACTGGAATTTTAAACGACAATCAATACTTGATATCAGGTTTCTATGGTAACTAGTCTCGTGATTGTATGTGGCCAATTAAAAGTCAAAACATTCAAAAGTTTGCCCTTAATAAGTATGTAACGTGAAACTGTGATACTCTGCAAAGATGTTGGGCACCTAAAACTGAAAAACTTGTCCCATTTGTATTCATAAATTTCATTTCTGTTGAGTCACGAAATGGACATTTTGGTCATGCACAGTACTTATCCCGTGACAAGGTTTTTTTTTTTTTTTCTAGAGAAATATTACAACGGTGAAACTCTTAACTCAGTATCTACTTTAGTTGAAGAGATTTGTCATCAACCCATGCATTACATGTTAACTAATAGTTTGGACAATTTCGTGACCGATTGTTAGCATTTGATTCTTAATCTTAGAAGATATAGTCGGTGAATAAACTTGAAATTAAACATCTAAGTCTGACAAGACTCTGTACCAGAATTATTTCCAAATCCTCAAACTGGGCTGTCTTAATTGCACTTATAGCTCCTGTCGTTTTTACTCAATATCCCATGATTTCAGGAAGAATTTTCTTCAAAATTAAACTTTGATACCGATTTCATTTTTGCCTTACATATTTCTACTTTTACATGATCTCGCTCGTATATGTTGGCGAGGCCAAAATTTATACTGTTAATTAGCTGGCACCGTACAAAATGGAACAAAATCTAGCTTTAGTTTTTTCTTTCCATTAAACTTGCACAATGTCTTCGGTTTTGATTGACCGTACAAAAATTGTTTTGCTTTTATACCTGTTTGGATAACAACATTCACGTAAAGATTGTACAGGCATGGTACTCATAATAACTATTGTTATGAAAATGAATGTAACAATAATATTGTAATAATTATAATAATAATAACAATAATAATAATAATAATAATAATTATTATAATTATTACTATAATAATTATTATATTTATCATTGCGATGAACATAGAAATTTTCTTTTTTTTAGTTTATAGACAGTTGTTTACATTTGCTCTGTTGAAAACCACCAGACCACCAAGAAGTCTTTTTTTGACTATAGTTATACTAAATTTGTACTTAATTTTCAATTTGAGAAGAGTTTAATAAAGTATTATTATTTTCAAAATTATTATTACTATTATTATTATTATTATTACTCATTCATTCAAAATGTTTCCCCGATTCTGATTGGCTAAAAGCACACGCATAATTCACCATAACCAGCTACTAATAACCAAAATTGGAAGAATTTTGCGTATAATGAACCGATGACGTCAAAAACGCAGCTTTCTTGCAGGTTAATTCACCCTTAACCGAGAAGACCTGGGGACGAGGTAGAGTTGTTTTGGTTGTGAAAACAAAAATGGCGGACTCTTTTCACGCGTTTCGAGAGAAAGAACTAGGCGAAATAATAGCTAAAAACATGGCAAGAACAGCAAGAAGACAACTCGAAAGGGGACATCTGCTATTTGGAGAATATTTGCGAAGCTGAACAACCCTAAACGTGCACTATTGAAGACGAACTTAACATCGAAAGAGGTTAGCATTTTTTAGCTATGTTTTCAAACTAGCAATTATTTTGAATGAATAATAAAAAAATTATTGAATTCGACTTTCGTATCATATGAAAAATTATGGAGATCTCGGAGGGTTTTATCCGCGTTGGCCTACGGCCTCGTTCTCAATAGTTTTCATAAGTCAATCAGCCTCATTCATTAATTGTTTATTATTATCATTATTATTATTATTATTATTATTATTATATTATTATTATTATTATTATTATTATTATACATTTAAAAGTTGTATTGAATTTGTTGCTTCGCCAATCATTTTACAAATATGTTCCACAGAAATATGATTGCCTATATATTGAAGCAACTTACCACTCTCAATACACTAGTTTCCAGTGTTCTAAACTCAGATGATTCCCTTTCCAGCAATGTGTTATTCCATACTTCACTTGTTATTGTTATGTTGACTTTTCGCATTTGACAGCTACTACCTGTGTTCGCAAGAAAGAAGATGATGATGATGATGATGATGAAGAAGAAGCACAGAAAATGCGTATATGAAATTGCACTAAAACACATTAAACAAGCCTTCTAAGTAGCTAGTTGTTGGTAGATATTAGAAAACTAATTAGGCACTTGAGGACGAGACCATATTTTTCTTTGCATAAAAAAATCACTAAAAAAGGGAAACAACGGTGACGATAACATTGATGATAAAAATATTTCAAAATGTTATGATTTCAATTTGTTAAATCTTGCGCGAAAACAGGAAATAAGTGGTAACAGCGATCCCGGGGACGTGATGAGAACGCTAGTTGTTCAGTTTTATATATGTCGCTGGCCCTTTTTTTAGCGATCGCATGGAAAGCAGCCTTACAGTTTATGTTGACAACGCTGACACGAGAAGCCTCTGATCCAAATCCATTATTAGCTGTGCATCTGTATAACCCAACATCCGTCCTCTTTAAATTAATAATATGCAGCCTGTGACCAGAAAAGTTCAACTGATCTTGTACGACACCGACTTTCGTCCATGTGACGTTGGGCAAGGGTTCACCCGAAGCATTGCACGTCAAAGTGACATTTTGTTCAGCTTCGATATCGATTTGCCATGGGGGATTCACAGTAATATTTGGAGGGACTGAAAGATAGAAAACAGTAGATATAATTGAAAAAAATACAAAATAACAACACCCATTTAACCAATGATGTAAAAAGAAAATAACACATGAACAGTACGGGGCGGATTGGGCTGTGGGAGACTATACAATACTCGTCACATCAGTTAAAACATCTGCCGCGTTACGCATACCAACAACCAGTTAACTAGTGATGTAGCATTATAACACATGGACAGTAAAGGGAGGGTTGAAGGCTAAATAAGACTACAATACTCGTCACATCTGTTGAAACACTTATAGAGTTCCTTCCTCTTCAATGTTGATTCACGAATTCGCCATTTGCAAATAAATGCGAATCCCAAAGAGAGGAAAAGTACGCTCAGGAAAAAGTTGAAAAAGTTGGCTGAAAAGCGTGACCAGAAAAATCCTCAGTTTTTATCCATTGTTTTCAACGAAATGTGGTGAGTAAAATGGCTACACATTCTTCCACTTTTACCATCACCCTTGTGATACCTCTGAGTATCCTTTGTACTTCTTTTAACGGTTATTTAGAACATTAAGTGAGGTCCACGTCAAACTGTTGTGAATAGTGTTCTGAACACTCGGCTCCTGTTGTAGAGGTCATTAAAAAGGGGCTACGAGGGACAGAACACAAACAGCCGTGTCACACAGTGAAATGCGTTTTCTTCACTACTTGTTCTTGTCTACGAACGAAAATTTACAGGAAGCCAACACAAAATGTTAGTTTACTTGTCATCATACACCCCAACTTCTCAAAATGCCACTGGTACACACTTGTATACTCGCCATCCATGACCAATTTATTCACATGTATAACTCCACCATACTAACCAGCGAAAGTGAAAATATGTGCGTGGACTGCATATGGTGTGTACCTCTCCATATTCATTAGGTAATGGTTTGATAAATAACAGTAAACAGGGATTTTAAGAGAAGTTGAAGAGGAACAGAGAGCTCTGCTTAGTTCCTGCTCTTTTCTTTTGCTTTTTTTTTTGTCTCACGCATTGTCGTATTCTTGGGTAATAGGCTCAACCAGTTTGACCAGTTTTCATTTCGGGCCTACCAGTTTTCATTTCGGGCCTACTGCTGAAAGAGCGCGAAAACTGAACTCACGTTAGTTTGTCACACATTCTCGTTAGAAGTAGGCCAGCGCGCACATTGAAACTTAGTTCTATTTCATACTCCTCGACGAGTTAAGTAATAAATCTCTTATTGGACGATTCTAGTATGTAGTATCGTAGGATATTAATTTTTACGCATATGTTCTATTTTGACTCGTCCTACGGGCTCTCCAAAATACAGCGTGACGCGTAAAAATATCCCACGATACTACACACTAAACCGTCCAATAGGATATATGTATGTTAAAAATTAACGCCGAAGTGACAATCTCGTACAATCTTAACTTCATTTTAAAAAGAAAAAATAAACAGTTTCAAGCTTAAGCCGAGACAAGAATGACCGTTCTAATTAGAGGGGCAGTGCCTCGGAAAGTTATTTGTTGTTGGCCTCACTAATCACAAAACATATAATTTGGGACACTAATGGAATAAAAATTAAGATAGGATGATGTCATAGTTTAAATTAATGCCCACGACGTCACGCATGCCGTTAAGATAGGATGATGTCATAGTTTATTTTTAGCTGGCTGACGTCATGCATGTCATATAGATAGGATGATGTCATAGTTTATTTGTAGCTGACAAGGGGCAAGTGACGTCAGAATTTCCTAGAGTTGACGTCAGCAGAAAAGGTCGAGATTATAATCTATAAACAGAAAAGTGATTTTTATATAATTAGCTATTTGCTACAGTCTTCTGATTAGATATTGTTTGCTATAGTCTTCTGACTGGATATTGTAGAAACTCTCATGTGTTCAAAATAAAAGCGGGCAAATTTTGAAGTGTTATCTTTGCAGATTACACTAAATTAAAAATCTTTAATCATTAAATTATTTTAACTAAAAATCGGTTATAAACAAAACCAAGACACGGAGGTTAACTGAAAAAATCTTTACTTCAAAAGACGGGAATAGGAGGTTAAGCGAATGCGAAATCGTACTAATTTTTCAGGCAAAACATGAAAACGAGGTAGATGCTCAGCGAAGCGAAAAACTGCCTATCAAGCAAAAATGTCATTTTTTTGTTTACTTGACTCTGTAGAAAGTATTGCACAGGGTATGAAAATTCTATAGAAAACAACAGGTGGTTCTAAAGTAAACCCTAACTCTTTTGGTTCTTAAATCAACTCCATTTTTGTTCCTAATGAGTGGAAAGTTTATTTATAAAAATAGGAATAAGAGATGCGATCCCCTAGCAACACATGTCTTCTTATTTAGCGCAAAAAATCGCATGTATAACAAAACGCATACACACATACAAAAAGTGGAGCTGAAAACTCTCTATTTCAATTTTGACTCACCATTACGAAAGCGTTTTCTCCGTTCCATCTCGAGGAAACGACTAACTATTGAAATCTCAGCTCTTGATGAGCTTATGGTTTTGTCAATTTACGCTCCGTTAGCGTTAGTCAGTTAATTATGCCGGTTAACAAGCCTAAAGTTGAATACAAACTACTTCATCTCTACAGCTAGACCCAAGGGAGCACTTTGACTTATTATTGTAAAAGCACAAACAATTAATAACTTAACAAGGATCAATTTAAACAAGCGACAAATAAATTGACAAGACACGAGATACAGTTTTAAAAACTTTATTGAAAACCAGTGACAAAAAGAGTCGAATACACAGCGATTTGGAAGGAATGGAAATTAATTAATCTTCATCTTCTTCGCCCATGGAGTACTTGTAAGGTTTGAATTTCTTATGCCGACGTTTCTTCAGCTGTTTGGCATGGGCTTTATGATCATCCAAATAATTTACAAATTGAATTCGACGCCTTTTGCGCTTCGGGCCTTGTTGTGATGGGGTTTCTACTGTGGGAGGAGGGATCAGGAGAGCAGGATTTAAGGGTGGTGGAGGGGTGAGGCTTTCTTTGTCAGGTTTTTGAGAGATAGCCGCTTGTGTTAATTCAGGTGTTACATTAAAGGGGTTGAGGGGATTCGAGAATGCTGTCGCTGCTGTCGAAGAATCTTGTGTCCTTGATGTTAAGTCTGGAACAGTGCTGATTATCTCTCCCGGTCGTGTTCTTGTATTTAATTGTTCTTTAAAAGCCAGGTATCTGTTTTGCAACTGAAGGTATCGTTTAGCTTTTTCATCGTCCCGAAGATCGTTTCGAGAAAGCACGTCATCCATGTTGCCGTGTATTTCTTGCATAGCTGGAAGAAGCGGGACAGGCGAAAGAGTTTGCTGCTTCAGATATTTTAGAAGCTCTTGTGGAATATTTTCTTGAAACCCCGCTTGGTTAAAGCCTTCTTCACTGGGTAGGACGTTTGTTCGCAACCGACAATTATCTTGGGTAGTAGTTTTCAGATCAATCAGAGGATAACCAAAAGGTCTTTTTACAGCCTCTTCGTACTGATTTAAAAAGAAATCCGTCTGCCCGGGATACATTTGCTTCGCCAGAGTCAAGATTTGCAATTTGTCTCGTGGATTCTTGAATAACACCAGATAATGGCTGTTTAGGCTTATGTTGCGGCTACCTTTCCCCTGATGAAATAGATTCTGCACGATATAAATCACGCTCAGATTGCGATGATGAGAACCACGAGTAAAGAGGTTCACAATTCGCTTATCTTTACTAGCGTCAATCATCTGATCACCAAACACGATCAAATTCCGTTTGTTCACATCAAAATAGGAATCCTGCTCCAAAGCCGTAGGAATTCCCTTGACGAATTCAATGTTTGGCATGGCGACTAACATTTGTGTATACGCAGGCTGCCATTGTGAATAACACCAAACGATCCTCTCTGGGGGAGGATAAATGGTCTCTGAAGCTTGTTGCAATAGCGATCGAACCCAGGCCGTTTTTCCGGACCCGGTCATTCCGGCAATCATGGAGGTGAAAGGATGCTCGAAGCGAAACCGCTGACATTTCTGTGAAAATATTGGAACTGTTTGAAATGGGGTGAGACCAGCATTGCGGTGTTTAGACATCACGTGCCTTTATATCCTTTCTACTAAAGGACTTTTCGCAGACAGAACAGAGCCAACTCATGTTAACTCCTCAGGAGCAGAATGTAGACTGAGAAAATGTTAGCATAATGCGCATTGATATAGGTTTGAAGGCTATACAATTCAATAGTTTTCCTCCACCACCACCACTTTCCTATTGTTTTCCCTCCACCACCCCCCCCACCACCGCCACCACATTTCTATTGTTTTCCCTCCACCACCACCACCGCCACCACATTTCTATTGTTTCCCCTCCACCACCGCCACCACCGCCACCACATTTCTATTGTTTTCCCTCCACCGCCACCACATTTCCATTGTTTTTCTCCACGACAGTCAATAAAAGACTGCAAACTACAATGATAAGTTTAGTTTGTCGCAATGTCTCGAGTTGTCAAGAACAATCGTGGTTTTCTTCAACTCTTAGCTATTTGTCCAGCTCATCAGCGACAGTTTCTTTTACGGACAGCCAGTCCACAACAACTACATGCATTAGTCCAAGTCTTATACAATACACTTAAGGAATACATTCTTATCCCCGAAGAAAATAAGCGGAACGTGTTGCCATATAAGGATGCTCTAGTAAACCTAGCAGAAACAAATGTCCCTTACAAAACAAAGAAGCGAATCCTTGTACAAGAGGGCGATGGTTTTATTCAAGACCTATTGGTACCTGCTGTTACAAGCCTAGGATTTTTGATGCTATAAAAGAGGAAACAAAACTATAAGTTACTCATTTGAAGCTACGGTCTGTCACGGGTACTCATCAAAATGAAGAGAAAAATAGATTTGGTTGAAGAAGAACACGAGAGTGAACATGAAGAAAGCGAAAGTTCCGGTGATGAAAGCGAGGATGAAGAACTAAGAATAAAAGAAGAACCAAGAATAAAAGATGTTTTGAGTCATCTTTCCCGAGCAGTGTCGGTAAAGCGTGCTTCTGATTTGCTGCATAGTATGGCCGCGTCCAAAGGTATTCTTTTCTGGACTCCCAGCGGACAATTACTTCGAAATAAACGCACTATTCCCGTCACAAACATCGCCGAGCTAGTTGAGTATCTGTTACTCCCTCATAACAATGAGGTTACCAAGCCTCGTGCGCTGAATACGTTTCTAGATGGACTTGCAGAGTTAGGAATCGATAAAGGTTTAATCAAGAACAAAAAATTGTTAAGTGATTTAATAGAAAAGGAAAAAGGCTACCGAAACGTAGAAAATACTTCCGATAATGAGAGTAATAATGAGGAGAGTTCATCGGATATTGAAAATCAGGAGGAGGAGGAGGAAGTGGCTTCTGAGAATGGCGTTGAAACTGAAGGCACCCAAGAGAGCGACAACGACACTGAAAATGATAGTGAGGAAACAGAAAGTAGTAGCCTTGAAACGTCCACCACCTTTCACTCTAAAAGTCCCTGTGGACATTGCGAAAACTCTAATATGTACTCCACATTGATCATGAAATGTCCTAACGCTTTTGGCACGATAACTACAAGATTTGTCCTATATGCGATCACCAGATCCCCGAGGAGAGAAAATACATCAAAGAGGGCTTTCTTCGGTGTCACGATTGTGGATTAATTACACACAAAAACGCCAAGACGTTGGAAACCAATTTTTATTCACCTTCTAAAGAGGAGAACGAAGAGGAGGTCTAATTTCCATCCCTTCCAAATCGCTGTGTATTCGACTCTTTTTGTCACTGGTTTTCAATAAAGTTTTTAAAACTGTATCTCGTGTCTTGTCAATTTATTTGTCGCGTGTTTAAATTGATCCTTGTTAAGTTATCAATTGTTTGTGCTTTTACAATAATAAGTCAAAGTGCTCCCTTGGGTCTAGCTGTAGAGATGAACTAATTTGTATTCAACTTTAGACTTGTTAGCCCGCATAATTAACTGACTAACGCTAACGGCGCGTAAATTGACAAAACCATAAGCTCATCAAGAGCTGAGATTTCAATAGTTAGTCGTTTCCTCGAGATGGAACGGAGAAAACGCTTTCGTAATGGTGAGTCAAAATTGAAATAGAGAGTTTTCAGCTCCACTTTTTGTATGTGTGTATGTGTTTTGTTATACATGCGATTTTTTGCGCTAAATAAGAAGACATGTGTTGCTAGGGGATCGCATCTCTTATTCCTATTTTTATAAATAAACTTTCCACTCATTAGGAACAAAAATGGAGTTGATTTAAGAACCAGAAGAGTTAGGGTTTACTTTAGAACCACCTGTTGTTTTCTATAGAATTTTCATACCCTGTGCAATACTTTCTACAGAGTCAAGTAAACAAAAAATGACATTTTTGCTCGATAGGCAGTTTTTCGCTTCGCTGAGCATCTACCTCGTTTTCATGTTTTGCCTGAAAAATTAGTACGATTTCGCATTCGCTTAACCTCCTATTCCCGTCTTTTGAAGTAAAGATTTTTTCAGTTAACCTCCGTGTCTTGGTTTTGTTTATAACCGATTTTTAGTTAAAATAATTTAATGATTAAAGATTTTTAATTTAGTGTAATCTGCAAAGATAACACTTCAAAATTTGCCCGCTTTTATTTTGAACACATGAGAGTTTCTACAATATCCAGTCAGAAGACTATAGCAAACAATATCTAATCAGAAGACTGTAGCAAATAGCTAATTATATAAAAATCACTTTTCTGTTTATAGATTATAATCTCGACCTTTTCTGCTGACGTCAACTCTAGGAAATTCTGACGTCACTTGCCCCTTGTCAGCTACAAATAAACTGTGACATCATCCTATCTATATGACATGCATGACGTCAGCCAGCTAAAAATAAACTATGACATCATACTATCTTAACGGCATGCGTGACGTCGTGGGCATTAATTTAAACTATGACATCATCCTATCTTAATGAGATGCATGACGTCATCTACGTTAATTTATACCGCACAAAAAGTTAATTAAATCCGCAAAGAACCGGCGTAAAACATCCCTCCTCCACTACTGAAACTAGAGTTAAAAACTAATATAAGATAAAATAAAATTAAATAAAGCTACTAAAATCAAACAACGTAGGCTAATTTAAATAAGTATGTCTTCAACTGCGTCCTGAACTGGTCGACAGATGTAACACCCCTGAGTTCAGGGGGCAATTGATTCCATAACCTAGGAGCAGGTACGGAAAAAGCCCTATCACCATACGTGTTTAACCTACTCCTAGGCACGGCTAGTGTAGCGTAAAAGTTCGGATAGGTAAGTTGGTGCCAAGCCATTTAGACTTTTGTAGACTAAGAGTAAAATTTTAAAATGTATGCAATAATTTAGCGGTAACCAATGAAGTTTGAACAGCATAGGAGTGATATGGTCAATCGCTTAGATAATGCAACAGTGCGTGCAGCAGTGTTTTGTATCAATCTTAACCTGTTTAACAGGTGTTTAGGAAGACCATATGACAAAGAGTTACAGTTATCGAGTTTGGAGCTAATAAACGCATGTACTAAAATTTGAGAGGTATCTTCACTTAAGTACTTCCTGATCTTAGCTATGTTTCTTAAATGATACTGACAGGAAACGCAAATTTTGTTAACATGATCGGGTAAATCAAGACTCTGATCTATAATCACCCACAGATTTCGGGCGGAAGGTTTGGGTTCTCATGAACCACTTGGATAAACTCTAGAGAAAGCGTGCAACGAAATTTTGAGCTGCTGAAAACAAGTTCAGTTTTATCCTGATTGAGTTTAAGACCATTGTTCACCATCCAACCATCAATGTCGTTGACACACCATTCGACACGACGCTTAGCCAAAGAGAGATCATAGCTACAGTCAGTTCTAAAAGGTATATACAGCTTGGTATCATCAGCTTATAAATGGTACTGTAACTTTGTGGAACTTGATGATATCAGCAGTGGGTAATGTATAGAGGAGAAGAGGGCCCAGAACAGATCCCTGGGGTACACCGCGTTCTAGAGAGCGCTGTGTTGACCTACAGTCATTGACCCGAACAAACTGCGTGCGCGACGTCAGGTATGACTCAAACCATGCAACTGCAGTACCGTTTACTCCGAAGCGCAATCTTGACAACAGTATCGAATGATCAACCGTGTCGAAGGCAGCTGACAAATCCAATAAAAGAAGTATAACAGACTCATTTTTGTCAATAGTACACAGGATGTCATTCTGGACCCTTACTAAAGCTGTCTCGGTGGAGTGAAAGTTCTTATATGCAGACTGAAACGTCTCATCTAAGTGGTGCGCCATGACGTGATCTGTGAGTTGTATGTCAACTGCCTTTTCAACAAGCTTCGATACTACTTTTAAGTTCGAGATAGGACGAAAGTTTTGGAACTGTTCAAAGTCAGCATCCGATTTTTTCAATGTGGGCGATAGTATAGCAACCTTCAGAGCATCGGGCACAACACCAATCGATAAGGACAGATTGATGATCCTCATAATAGTAGCAAGTAATACGGTAAGACAGCGTTTAAAAACCAACGTGGGTAGAGGATCAAGTTCACAAGGTTTAGACAGTGGTTTCCTTGAAACATTTTTTATTTCCTCCAGGGTAACCTCAGCAAAAGTTACAAAACTCTGCACCACAAACTTTGACGTCAGGAGGGGAAGACCCAAAGCGTATTTTCCTTTCAACAAGCCCATAAATACCTCTTTTTAGCCGAGTTTTCGGTCCGTACTGTAAATTACGGACCGAGTTTTTTTTCCATCGATTTATGGCCCAAGCGCGTAATTTACAGTACGGACCGAAAAAATGAGGCTAATAAGATGTTTATTATATGGCTTCTTCCTGTTTGGGGGACCGGAAACAAGTGCAGGACGCACGATTTGACAGTCATTTGACAGGTGTCAAAAAAGAAAGTTTTTATTGGCGCACGAAAACAATAGCACATAACAAAGGCTTTCCGAGAAAGTAAACAACAAATGCTCCATGTTAAAAAGCTTTAATCGGTCAATACTAAGAGCACTGTAAGTTTTAGCTCTTTAATGTAACGCTGGTGTATTTTGGAAACCAGACACTTTGTCTGTCTAGAAGTCGTTTCCATCTTTCCTCCGTTTGTTTTTGCTGAAAAAACACTGCAAAAGGCAAAGAAGCTTTTCAAGGTAAGTTTGTTGTCATTGTCGAAGGATTCGCTCGTTAATTGTTGTTGGGAAAACCTCTCTTTCTGCCAGTTCATTCTCGTCTTCAATTGTCACATAGTGATCTGCGTTAAAATTTTCAAACACTGACTAGAATTCTCTTCCTCGGTAAGGTTACGATTCAGTTTCTACAACAGCTTCGTACTCATTAAAAACAAGGCTACGTTAAAATTTGGAAAGGCAAAGTCAACATCCCAGTCCTCAGAGTTTACATACATATTTCAAAGTTCGTTCGGTGGAAACTAAGAGCACTATTAAGTAGTCACTCGTTAAGGTGACGCTGGAATCTTTTGAAAACTGGACATTATATGTCTGGCTCGAACTCGCTTCTATCTTTTTTTCGTTGGTCTTTGAAAACACACTGCAAATGGCAAAGAAGCTTGTCAAGATGATCGGGTGCAGGTATGTTTGTTAGCATATTTTTTGAAGGAATTACTCATTTTCTCTTAGGCAAAGCATCTCGAATCTCTGCCAGTCGATTTTCTTCTTCTTAACTGTGTACTACGATAAAATTTTCAAACACTGACTAGAATCCTCTTCGATACGATTACGAGTTAGTTTATTCATCATCGCCTTCGTTCCCAAATAAGCAGAGTTTAAAATGTTGAAGGCCAAAGTCAACATCCAAGTCTTCAAGGTTGACAGGCTTCTTATAACTTTACTTAAACATTTTTTCCGAGGTAAAGAGATTTAGACCTCCGAAATGAGCATTTTCTTTAAAAAGTTTGGTCCGTATAGCAAGTTACGGACCGCAAATTGACCAATCGCATGGCGAAAACAGACTCTGCCATATAATAATGTATTTTATCAATCTTGCTGGTAAAGAAATCGGCAAATGAATTTGCCGGGGCAGTATCATCAGAAGAACGAGGATAACGCTTGCTGGTTGATTTTTGCAATAACTTTCCAACAGTCTTGAACAATATCCTCTGATCTGATGAATGTTAATTAATGATGTCAGTGTAATATGTCGACTTTAGTGACCCAATCAAATTGTTGACAACGTAGCACTGATGAACGTACTGCTCACGATCACATAGTAACCTAGTCGAACGCCACTCCCGCTCTAACCGCCTTCGGATGATTTTCTGTACAGCCACTTCCGGTTTATACCAGGGAGCACGTGATCGTAATGTTACTGTTCACCATTTTAAAGGGGTATAGAGATCCAAAACGGATCGTAATACATTGTCATATTGATCCACAAGAGCGTTGAGTTCGACAGCTTGATAAGATCTACAAGGTTAATGGGTCATATGCTGGACCTAAAAGATTGTAAGCTAGGTTTGTCTTTGCCTTTACCAGAGTCCTTTAGATTCTAAGATGAGAACGGCTACGAGTACGACAGTTTTCAATACTAAGTAGTGCGATTGTGAAACAGGGTCATTTTGGCCGGAAAACGTGATAGTCGTCGTCTTACGTTGTCATTCTACTACGAGTTTAAGCAAGAATGTCCTAGTGGCGGAAACGAGTTATCAAATTTTAGAAGTCTCGCCACTTTGCGATCCTTCAGTTCAGATAACAGTGTTCACTTTTCTTGTGAAAACTAGAAAAAGAAAACTTTCCCTGGAGTCTATTTTTTTTGAGAATACAAGACAAACTTCATAGTCAGAGCTCCTAGGTACCCCTAGTCGTTCTCGTCCTCGAATGCAGAGGTCTCTACATCTAATCTGGACCATGTATGATTCAAAGTGCCTCATATATATGTGGAATGTTTCCCGTAATTTACAGTATTAAATTTCGATAAACCTGTTTAGTATTTACCAAATCAGTGAATAGCAATTTTCGCGTGTTTTGATTGGCTCCCGGCGTAACTCGGAATATCCTTTGCTATTCACTGTTTTGAAGCGAAGATGGCGTCTCGTTTCGGGACATTTTACAAAGACGAAGTTTCGTAGAAACAAACACCAACAAAGCGACGAACTTTGGCTTGTCAGTGTTTACTGGTAGGAAGAAAAATTATTTTCATGCTGAATTTGCAACAAAATCGTAAAAATGCACTTGACAAAATTCCCAACATGTTTGTAAATTGTGAACAAAGTTCCTACTAAGTCACGTTTTTTCAATTTACAATAAGTTACTTTTTTTTCATTTCTATCCGACTGATGCAATAAATACTAAACAACTATCCCCCGCAGGGTCGGTGAACAGCGCTAGATATATACCTGCACCACTATTCACCTCCCCTTCGGGGGATAGTTGTATAATATTCAATGATAGCTGGATGACTAAACAATAAGGGGGCTGCAAACCTTATCTCTGATATTTTGACTGAGGCCAAGGATAAAGGATAATATGGCAACAGTGCAAACTTGTGTTTACCCACCATTTTTTTTATTTACTGTATTTATTTTTTTCGTGTATGAAGTACATGGTAAAATGTGACTGTTCTTGACAGAACATCAACCTGAGAAATGTGTGCCATGGTATTGAGTTTTAACCATTTTCACCCTACATATTGTGCATAAAAAAGGTTATTATGAATTATTGCAGATGGCCTCACAGGGTTAGAAAATCCCAAATGTATTGCGAGAGAAGGAATCGAGAACAATCGTATAAAGCTGATTATTATTCTTTCAAAATATTTCCCCGATTCTAATTGGCTAAAAGCACGCGCATAATCCAGCATAACCAGCTACCGATGACCAAGTTTGGAGGAATTTTGAGATTAATCAACCCATAATTTCAAAAGTGCAGCTTCCTTGTAGGTTAGTGCACCGTTAACCGAGAAGACCTGGGGACGAGGTTGAGTTGTTTTGCTTGGAAAACAAAAATGGCGGACATCTCACTCGTTTCAAGAGTAAACAATATGGCAAGAAGAGCAAGAAGACAACTCGACATCTGCTATTTGGAGAATATTTGCGGAGCTGAACAACCGTAAACGTGCCCTATTGATGATTAATTTAACATCGATGGAGGTAAGCATGTTTTAGCTACGTTTTTAACTAGAAATTATATTGAATGAATAATATAATAAAAATCGAATTCGGCTTTCGTATCGTATGAAGAATTATGGAGATCTCGGAGGGTGTTATCCGCCTCTGACGAGTATAACACACTCGTCAATCTTCATAATTCTTCATAAGATACTCAGCCTCATTGACTAAATTTTTAATTATTTAACGTTGTACAGCTTATCGCATTCGCTAGCCCGCGAAATGGATCGGTAACATGTAAAACAAACCAACGTCAGTCTGGTTTTCGAGTGTTCACTCTCTAGTATAGTGAGTAAGATCGTGTATAAGTACATCACTGGGCAAACAAGGCAACAACGATATCGATTGAAGGCACTAGATCACGGTTATGTGCATGCGCGCCTTTGACTCTTCAGAATAAATTTGTCGGGTCAACACTAAATTCGAAATCGCCATTACTGGTACAATCATTGAAAATCCTTCGTTCTATTCAGACATCCGTCGCTTTGGCTGGCCTAGTTATACTTAGGTAGTGGTGGTTAACGTGTGTTTGTGTTGTTTGACTGGTTTTAAGTTTTCAGAAGACGCAAAAAATAATGTTTTGATCATGGAGGTTCAGAAGAGCATCGTGGCCGTCCGGCAACAGGACGTTCTCAAGAGTCTTTGGAGACAGAGAAGCTTAGCTGATCGATCTGGTATGGTTCTAGGAGTAGTGTGTGGCTTACGAAAAGAATACACGACACTTGGAGGTATGAGTTCGTTCAACTTTGATTTGATTTTTGACTCCGACCTGTAGTTATACCGCAACAGGCCGCGCGATCTTCACCGATCCGGTACACTTGAAATGTTCCTTGTATCTTTGCTTTACGATCGTATATGTTTAAGAATTGATGTTTTTAAAATAAATTATTGCCTGAATATTCTGTTTACAATCTAGTTTCTTTATATGTTCTACTCGATAACATTTGTTTTGCGGAACACTGACCCGATGCAACGCGAATGAATTTGTTCATTTGCTGATAAGCAATTGAAGTTTATGCTCAAAACGAAGGATAATCTTTATACTCATACGCAAGAGAGAATGATCTAAGAGAGCGAATCCCCCATACATGACCCTCTTCCCATGAAAATTATTTTCAATCTATTCTTGGTTCTGTGTCATACTGCGTGGTTATTTTAAGGACGCCACGTTATTGGTTGGTTAGAGTGGCGTCATGTAATTTTAAACTCTTCGGGTAATTCATTTCACTGCCGATCACGCACAGCAAGCAATATGACTTTCAAACTTGGTATTACTTTCGTCCACAAGTCAAAAGATTTCTACGTGCAAAAAGGTGCCAGAGTAGCTGCCAAAGAGCAAAATGGTCCTGGCTTGTGGGAGTTCGCCGGAGAAAGCGGTTCGGACTTGACGGAAATTCCCTGTTGAGGTCTTCGCTATATCAGTATATAAACAACCAACAACATATTGTATTAAAACGACAACTGTCTCTTCCAGCGACATCCACGCACACCCGCGACCTGTGATACCGTCGTTTGGATCCAACCGTGGACAGGTAACGAGAAAATAGTATCAAAGTGGGTTCAAACATAAATGCTTGGCCGCCAAACATTTGAATTTTGAGAGGGCGCTAGACAAATGTGAGCACATCGCTCATTATAAAGAATTGACCGAAACCGGAAACCGCGCATCAAAAGTCTTTGGCATCCAGGTTAGCGACTGTTTAACAGCTTGAAGTGTCTGACCTCGGATTTGTGTTCGCACAGCGAAATATTCGTCGTAAGCAAATGTACTGTTTCTGAACGAAAAATATTCCTGGAAAAAGAGAAAAAATATCATGGGCATTTGCATAAACAATTGAGCCAGCCACTTATTAAAGGTTTCGTGTTTTGCGCGTGATAACCTTTGCCTTTGGCTTTCTCAGTGTGTCAGAATTCAATATTCGTTACTTTAAACGAGGCTACCAGCCGTTAGAAGATCTCAATCTTTAATCTCAAAGTGAAATTTTGACTCCAATACTGCAATCCCTTTGTAAATGAAATTCATTCCTAAATTATGAGAGGAAACATGTCAACAACGGGAGTATCGGCTCCTGGCGCTAATTACTATAATGGCTGTCAAACTTCAAATATTTGGCGGCGAAACATGTCACGTTCATGTGAAAGTAGACTACGCGGGTCACGGAAACAACAGACAAAAATAACCTTCGCAGCACGCGCTCGAACTTTAAATAGATTTTAAAAAATTATCATGGGGCACAGGGATTCGCTCTCTTAGCTCATTCTCTCTTGTCATACGTTGTGTGTTTTTGTCACCGGTTAGGAGCTATTTGTAGCTATTTCTGAGGTTATATAAGGCGAACTGAGAGAACCGTAATAAAATTTTTGTTTACAAATTTTGTTTTCCGATCGGTGACTGATTTGTTAGCGTGAGTACGACCTCGTAAAAATACACCTTGGCAAATGTTTGTTTCAGAGCAGGACAGGGCTTTAAATCTTATTCTTATCGGCTGCAACATATAACTGAGGAGTAGCAAAGAATAAACTTGAATTATGAGGATATATAAAATCAAACCAAATGCCCGGAAATACTCTCGCGTCGCGAACAATGAATTTGAATTTTGTAATTTCCTTGCGTCAATCTAACTCGCTTCCGATTGGTTTAAAAACAATCAGCTAGTGTCAGAACTCACACATGCGCATTATCGTGAACCAGTCCCTTTAAACGAATGGCGATATTGAGTCCAGCCTACACAGAGTTTAACATAAAGGATGGAAAAATATTTAACAATTATTCCACGAGTGCACGTTGAATACGAGTTGGCTATAATCATGTCATATCCAACAAGCACGACTGGAATAAATGTTTACAACGCCCAAAAAATCCCGAGAATTCTTCCCGAATGTATTTGTAAAAACGACCGATTTTCAGCTTGTTTTTAATTTTGAGCAGACGCGTACAGTTACAATTTCTGGAGAGCATGGTAGAATGGCTCTAATTATTCAAATTTTCATACACTTTAGGAATTCCGATTTTACGATTGCCTGATTTGTACCACGTGTTACTGGGTTGTGACGAAACAACCACTTTGACGTTATTATCGTGGTGTGATAGCCGTGGTGTAAATTCAACACACCACTGTCATTACACTAGGATTCGGCTGACTCAAGTTTGACGATCTGTCAGATGTAGACACTGATTCCATTATTGATGATGCAATTCCTAAAAACACCAAGGAAACAACTGCAACTTGAAAGGTAAGATTGCGAATTTTAATTTTTTCATTCAAGCTAGTTGAGCTATTTTTGCCTTTTCTCAACAGTTTTGCCAGCTTTGCGCAATGAATTCAGTTTGAATACAAATGTTAACGCACTCATTGCTCTAAATTATAGGCATTTACCTGTTCTCGTTCACTGACAATGAACTTGAAATTTTCGATACCGTACTCTGCAAAGCCTCACGCGGTATTGAAATTTCTCGTTCATTGTTAGTGAACTCCTGACGGTAACTCCCGATAATTCACTCGCTGAGTCCATTAACCTGTAAGTATACCATAATGGCCAAGCCAATCAAAGCTCTAAAATTGCAGTATCCAATGAGTCAGTTTTTTGTAAAAATAAATACATAAAGGAATAATCATAATCGTTAATAGTATAATCATAATGATAATTAGAATAATAATAATGATACTGATAATGTAAATAATGAAAATAATAAATAATTTTTATACTTACCAAACACATCCACGAATATTTTACTATTTGTCATCTTCTTGATACCCAAACTGGAATTGTAACTAATTCGAAAAGTATATCTGTACTCTTCGCTATTTTTCACGTCCCATAAGACCAGTGTTGAGGGAAGTTTTGCTTTATACCTAGTTTTGAATTCAGGCTTGGAATAGGTGAACCCATTATTATCACCAGACGTCCAAACTGCTAGTCGAGTTGAACTTCCTTTACCAGGTAATTGTCTAAAATAGGAGACTGACAGAATTCTTTCCTTTATCAACTTTTTGTATTTCCAGTTAAGTACAACACGGGAGCTGTTCACTCCTTCAACAACCACAGTGAGATTTTGAGGGGTTTTTATAAGATACAATGTTTTTGAAAAGAAATGTTACAGTAATACAGTGTCACTTGATTTATCGGGATAAAAGCCTAGCCTTAGCTTGTAAAAAGGATAAACGGTTTATCTTTTTTTGAAAGTATGCCTTACAAGGCGCCAGTGGTTACCTGTCCAGCGACTTACAGTGATATTATTAGATCTTTACAGTATAATTTCTTCACAGGTTTCAACCAAACGTGAAGATGTTTGGTTTCCACGCAAACAAGAAGTGCACAATTAGTTGGTAGAATTAGAATATGCGGAGCTGTGTTTCACGACTATGTGGAAGCTTGCAATTCGTAATATTCTAGTGACAATAAAACTTACCAGACCCCTGAAGAAGAATCAAAATCACGGCAAAGCAAAAACACCACTTTGAAATCCCTAAGAAGCTATGTTCCATCTCAAATACAATGCAAAAGCTCAAAGCTTCCACCTATCAGTGCTGTATGCTACAGGGTAGTTCGACAATATAATATTCATGAAAACACGTAAATCAATATACACTGGTTCATCCATTGAATTAAGTATCCTCTTCATAATAAAGCAATGAAGCAAATATTGCTTTATCAATATAATTTAGTAGCGTTAGTAACTTGTCGTCGGGCAAAGTTGAATGGGATTTTTACTGATCACAAATTAGGGTGACTCCGTCTGTGTAGTTTGTGTAGATTTACGTCACTACATTACAAGAGATAACAGCATAAAAAAGTCTTTAAACGTTTTCCATTCCATTATTCCTTTCAATAATTTATTCATTTTCTATTTTTATGACTCCTCTAAATATGAATATTGACATGTTTCTCCAGAATAAAGTAAGAATTGGCAAGAAATGATGTAAAAACCCATGATATTGCTAGACTAGATGGAGGAATTTGGAACCTTCGAACCTTTTTGGAATGATGATCGCCCGTTCTACGAGCACATAATCGTGACTACTGAACCGCCGTCAATTTCGATCATTAGCTAATGCCTAGTGCACTTGTAAAACAACAAAGAAAGACATGTTATTTAGGACCAACGTTTTCCAAGACGCCCAATTAGGCAATTATGAATTACAAGAATTTCTCGGATAATACAAATCTGTCCAAAAATGTTTAACGCCGAAAAAGGTATGAAAGACCGTCCTAGTTATTATCAAAAAATAAGTTGTGCAAGTTTACTAGTACAGTTATGGGGGCCAAAACCATTATTCCTTACAATTTTCGGACAAAAAGTTGACTGACGAAATTTTACCTGAATAGTACGTAAAATTTTATATTTACATTTTACATTTACTGTGTACAGCCTGCCCCTCACATTTGAGGATTATTGGCTGGGTTGGTCAGCAAAACAAAAAAGTTAAATGAACAAATAAATAATTAAAGGAAAAAAGTTAACTTAATGGGCTAATAAACAGATAGATGATTTAGGCAGCTTACATAAGCTTTGAAAGTATGTAAATTAGCAGTGTTGGCTAAAGACAGAGAGAGGCAAATTGTTCCACTGAATGATTGTTCTTGGGAAAAGGATAGATACTCAGAGGACAGGCTAGTTTGAAGCGGGATGAAACTTTCCGAGTACGAGCGACGTGTCCTGCGCGTGACAGGGCGCAGAAGCTCGTGAGACTTAACAGAGAGGAGCACCCGGGTGATCTTAAAGAGGGCCATGAGCCGACTATCATTCCGACGTTGCTCTAGGATACGCCACCCCAGCTCTTCAAGTATGTTGGTTACGCTGGATGTGTTGTTGTATTGGCGCAGGTACCATCAAGACGCCGTTTGCCTTAGCTGTTATCTCGCCATTGTGTCGATCTTTTGAGGACCATATACCTAGTAATTTCGCGTATTTAACCTCCCTTAGTGGAGTGCCATGCAGGTAATAAGTATGTTGGATTGGGGTTTTAGACCGGGAGATCCGCAACACTTAACACTTAAGGTTGATTTCTACTGACGCGGTTTTGGCTACGCACGTTAACGCACGTAAATTTTTAGTCTCGTAAATAAAATATAGGCAAGATAAAAAGTGTTGAGCTTAAACGAGAAGTTGAGTGAGGTTCAACTTTTACGCTTACGTGCAACCTCTCATGCATTGCCTCTAATATATTTGCCAACGTAAATTTTACGCACGTGCGCACGAAAAATACGCGACACTGGAAATCAACCCTCAGTTTCGGTGAACTCCGTCCTCCAAGTTGCGTCCTACTTCTGTAACGCATCAAGGTCATCCTGGAGCTGTCTGCAGTAATCTTCACTTGAGATAGTCAAGTAGAGAACGGTATGTTCGGCGAATAAGCGAATGATCTTATGTTCTGCGGTAGTTTGTTAATGCATGCCAGAAAGAGCACTGGACCTATGACTGAGCCTTAAGGCACACCAGAAAGGACAGCTACAAAGTCAGACCTCTTGCAGTGCACCACCACGCATTGTTGCCGATTTTCAAGGAAGGCTTTAATCCACTTCAGAGTGCCGCCTCTAATGACATAATTCTTTTGTTTAGATAGAAGTCTGTTGTGAGGAGCCTTATCAAAGGCCATAGAAAAGTGATTATATCAGTCTGCTTACTACGTGAGTTGTCGACAATGTCAATTGCCTGCAATTCACATGACTTGAATCTGCGAAAAAACCATGCTGCAAATGATAGAGGTAAACCAGGTGTAACATGATACTCTTAGTGATGATGTGCTCAAGCAATTTACTGCAGATACAAGTAAAAAAATGGTATGTAGTTTGCAGGACTGTCGTTATCGCCTTTCTTAAAGATGGGTGTTACCAAGGCTATTATTTTTCCAGTCTTCTGTTACTTGGTGAGATGACAGGGATTTGCTGAAGATCTTCTGAAGGGCTGGTGCTATCATTAGGCAGAGCTCCTGGAGGACCATCGGAGAAATACCATCAGGTCAAGCTGCCTTGTGTGGCTTTAGGTTATCTAATAGCTTAGCGATACCAGTAGTTGTAATTAAAATGGGTGCCATAGATGGCGTACGGTTAGGGGTATGGTCGAAGAACCTATAGCGCTGACATTGACAAAGTTGCTTCAAATCTAAGGGTTGAAATTAGGAAGAAAAGATCATGGCCTAACCTCCTCAGCAGGCTTCACTGTCCTGTTTTAGAGAACGTACTAGTGGGAGAATAGGGGAGAGAATGGAGAGTGACAGTGATTACCTTCTGCGCATATTGACACGCGCATACAAATCCGATTTTTGTATGGGATAGTGGGGGGAATTTTGAGAGGCAAAAGCCGTTTACCGGGACCTACATAGTTTGTTAGTTTGTCGAAAGAAAAATGGCGTTAGAAGGATATTCTCTCATCTGAATCCTCCCGGACCAGCAAACCGGCGTACATGTATTTATATTTTTCCTATGTATGTGGCCTGATGTAGCAGGTGATCGATGGCTAAAACTAAACCCAACCCTTTTAAACTTGTTAGTATATTTGTCTTGGTAGACAAATTATGAGCTGGTTTTGTGTCATACAAGGATGGAAGAATGAGCAAACTTTATAGAAAGCTACCAAACAATCCTTCCCAAAGTTTTTCTGTCGTGCGACCCAGATCAAAACAGCACAAGCGATTTATAAAAGAGCTATTTTCACATACGAATCTTAGAGTTTTGAATCAAACGTTAAGGCATTTGCAATTAATTTTTTCTACTCTTAAAATTTCCAGAAAATTTTACTATAGCCTCCAATTTATGTATTAAAGCTTAAGCTTATGTGTGTTGATGTACTGCACGATCGAATTTTGCAAAACTAAAACTAAATATTAAGCAATACACCATCAAAACTGAAGCTTTCTTCAGTCAGACAAAGACTCATATGTATTGGTAGACAAATCATTATCTTTTTGTGTCAAACAAAGATAAAAGAATCGGAAAACTTGAAAAACATAAAAAAATTCGTTGCAAAGATTTCTCATTCGGCAGATGATTATTAAAGTTAAGCTTAATTCAGTCGTGCGGGGTGAAATCTGCACATGCAGTATGCAGGCTCTTTTAAGAGTCAAATTTAAAGATACCAATTTTACGGTTGTTTGAATTGAATTGGAATAAAAGAAGGCGATGAAAGCATATAAACAAAGGAATGAAAAACGGTAACTACCGACGGCTGCATGGTAAGTCGTGTTGTTTATTGACTTGTAAGCTAAAAGAAATCACTGACAATAAACTTTTGAGAAAAGTAGAAAACTAGCGAAGCAAAAGTCTGTATGAAAAACGACAGAATCTAGATTCAGACAGAAAACATGGAAAACCGTATAACAAACAACGCAAAAATTTCGGGAGAATAAGCAAGATTGCTGTCCTTACTTGCCTGCGATCATGCCCTTTCCCTTTATCTTTGTAATCTGCTTTCGGGAGGAGGGCATGATACATTTCTGTTACAGATCACATGCAAAAAAGCCAGAATCTGGACTTTTTTCTGATTGGATAAGAAACAATACGGATGATTTGCGCTTTTCCGATTGGCCAAAATGCCGCCATCCCTTAGTTGTTGTTGATTTCAGTCTGCATTTTTGTTTGCGTATAAATGAGCAGTGAATACACAGACGAGTTCGTTATCAAATTTCTGCCGGCTCAGTTTTCTTGAGTTTGAAGAATGTCTAAACAGAAATTTCATCCTTTGAAATATTTTCCATCTCATCGTATCAAGATTCCAATCATGAATTGATAATTTGGACAGTGAACCCGTTTGTCGCCTCTGTAACTTGTAGCCGGTATCAAAAAAGTTGCAGTCAAAAATTTACCGAACATTTGAATGCAATTTGATACCGGCTACAAGTTACAAAGGCGACAAACGGGTTCACTTTCAAATAATCAATTCATGATTGGAATCTTTAGCTGGTTTGACGTTAATTCCTCCTTCAGAAACCTGCGAATCATTCTGAGCGACCTTCGCTTTCACAACACTTTTCAGTTCTTGAAATATGGCGCTTCAGTCTAATTTTTTTTCGCTGCTTTCCGCACAAAACGAAGTCAACGAGCTTTTATCAGTAAATTCTTTATTACTTGTAGTTGTTAAATAAAGGTACGGCAGCTCCATGTCATCACAAAAAAAAAATATTTTTTTTTTAAGGAAGCGCCATCTGAACATGGACGTACTTAAAAATTTTCTTTTCCTTAAAATTGATTTCAAAAGAGACATTATTCCCGCCAAAATT
>OZ037783.1:23225220-23302322 GCA_964035525.1 Porites cylindrica
ATTTTTTGTGCCCAATCAGGAGCCAGCATTCGCTTGACCGTTTGGAAATGGTCCTGTGAGAGTCGGTACCCATGGGCTCTTCCGCCCGTGCTTGAAAACTGTAGTCGCGCCTTTTCTCCCGGCCCGACTGACTGCCCCTGGGTCTCCGAGGATGAACTGAAACAGACCCCGCTCGAGGTATCCCAATCTGCCGTTTCCCTGCTTGAAGATTGCCCGCTCAGTTTCCAGCTGCTTGGGAGAAGGAACTCGCTCCTGACCCGGACAGAGCTTTTATTCTTGATGATTTGCTTCATGGTTTTAAACATATTCCCGAGTCAAACCCCTCTTGTATCGACGACTACGAATCAGAACATTATTCAAGTGCTACGTGTCTCGACTTCAAACCGAATCATAGATCATTTATTCGCAAAGGAAATCGAATTAGACCGTATTTCCAAGGTTGATTCTAAACCCCGTTGTGTTCATGCACCGTATTGGCCGTATACCTAAAAAGGATTCTGGCAAACCTCGCCCTATAACTGATTGCAGTCGCCCGTATGGTTCAACATTAAACGATCACATCAAGCATGATTTGGTTTCGCTTCTTTTTTTATTATTAAAGTTTATGGATAAGTACAATACAATATACAATATTAGCAAACAAAGAACGACGTTACAAAACTAAAATAAGAGGAACAGACAAGCTACAACTGCTACGTGGGATGTTGCAGTTATTAATTACAAAAATATGAAATAGATAGGTAAAATTAAAAAATAACCATATAACAGAAATAACTAAACTAGTTAAGCTTGTTTACGGCTAAAGGCTCAGGGATTCACGGACACTTGAAGGCTCTATAGATAATTTGTATTTCAGAAAAGCTTAAAAGGCTAAGAAACTATATGGTTCGCTTTCTTTGGCTGCGGTGTAGATATCAAAACGAGCGACAATCAGGCAAAGATTAAACGTATGGAAGGATCGATTCTCAGGGAGATATCCGTAAATCATATGGTCATTGGTCACCAAGAGGTAAAAAGGTTCCAGAAGGAGTGGACATGCTGGCATTCTACAAACAGATGCTCTACGGTCTGCTTCAATTCACACACGTGACAGGAGTCACTGTCAGTAGCTTTGGCCTTGACAAGTTTGTCGCGAGTGTACGGGATGAGATGGTTTATTTTAAACTGAAACATAGAAAGCTTTATCTTTTTTTGTGAGCTTGAATGGAAGAACGTATAACGCCCTAATTGTCTGATCTGTGAAGCCAGCCTCAACAAGACGAACTTAATTCTGATCAAGGTTTTTGGAGAGATTTAGATACATAAAACGCGCGTGATTGCAGGCAAGTGGGACGTGAGTTCTTAAATGGATGAACTGACTCATCCGAAACTACCAAATGATTTTCGTTATCACGTCTAAAGACTTTCCTCAAATGCTTTGGTATTGTGTTATACAAGCCAATAAAGAACAGAAAGTTTGTGGCTGCATTCAAGGAAGAGTAAAAAAGTAACAACTTCAAGAACTTTCCTTCCTTGTTTAGGATGTTCTTTACGTCAGCATCATACCATTGCTTATAAAAAAACAGATTTGCCGCCGATGGTGACTTCATGATTATTCCACAAGATCTCATTTTTGATTTCGTTCTTTGTCCTTGCAGTGTGATTGGATATGCTCTTCCAAGCACTGAGAACATTTCGGTAAAAAAGCGGCAGGAGAGGGAGTTCGGGCAAAGTTCTTAACGAATAATTAGCAATTACTGGACAAGGTTGAGCAAAATATCGTAATTTGTCAGTGGCGAGCAGATCAATTATTTGCCTCAGCCTTCGGCTTCGGCAAATAATTGATCTGCGAGATACTGACAAATCACGATATTTTGCCAAAACCGAGTTCAATAATTGTTTTATCATTCGATCACTGAGTTTGTTTTTTAATACATAATATCTTCGGAAAGCGGTTAGCGCGGGCTGCCTTCCCAGAGTAATGACAGAGATCAAATGGTTTCCTTCTCATTTCAATAATTTACTCTTTCGACTTTAACTTGTAAATACAGTTAACCGTTCCCTAACAAAATGTATCCATCAATTAAACTCATGAAGATTTTAAGAATAAGTTCACAGTCTTCAAGAACTTGAAATCCGAAAAAAGGTAAAACGTATTCATTCAATAATGAGTAGCATCAACAGGCTGGCTGAAAATTTACTTTTAAGACTAAAAGTTAAAAGTGCAGTTGTAACAATTGTTAACTGTCTGCTGTGTGTTAGATTGTTCGATACTAATGTGCTCTTCTTGAGAGGCTGTGAGAAGTGGTTGCAGTGCACTCTCTGCGGCAGGATTCTCGCTATGGTTTACGGTCTTGTTATCGTTCAGTGATTCGGATAATGTCTCCGAACTTTTCCTATTCGTGCTCAAGCTTGTTTGGGAAGAATAACTCCCGATACAACTTTCATTCCTGTGACCGGACACTGCCATTATATGTCGGGCTTCGAGTAAACATGCCAAATCGCTCTCTGCCAAGTCGGCGAAGCGATCTGCCATGATCGCAAGAAGGAGCAAGCGTGGTTTCATTTACGCATAAGCAGAATAGTATTGCAGCCAAAAACAGTTGAACGACATTGCGCATGAACACACCATTATCTAAGGATGTTATTTGCAGTTCACGTGGTGGGCTCTCGGCCAATGAAAAGGAAGAAGCATTTGCATCGAATGATAATTACATTTAAACAACAACGGGCCACCCACACTGTCTAAAAGGCTAAACGGGGTTGTCTTCCAAGATTGCGCTTGAGGGCCTAAAAGACGTTTTACCCACCCTGCCTTCAAAGATTTCCCTATTATATCGAAATCAGGCATGCTGAGTCCGCCGTCTTTTATCCTTCCAATCATTGTTGAGCGCTTGATTTTGGGTGGTTTGTGGTTCCATATAAAGTTGGATACAGATTTGTTCACTTGATCGACAAAACCAGTGAGAACGCTGAGAACAGAGGAAATGAAAATTATTTTTGAAAGAGCTAAACTTTTGCTAATGGTTATTTTTCCAAAGGGTATTAAATCCCTAGAGGACCAGACATTAAGACACTTTTCCAGGGCGACAAACTTTTTTTCAAAGTTATCCTTTTTGAAGCTTCTGCATCACATGAGATTCATTTCGCATGAACTCAGTTGACACGCGGTGTTGTTTTCTTCTCCAAACTGTTTTCACTCGATTGTTGATATCGAGTCAGCTTAGCGTTGGGTCCCGATGCCCTCACCCTCAGTCCTAAGGATTCAACTGAAAATAATTGACATGCGCTAAAACCACCTATTAAAATTTTCTATACATTTGTTTTAAAAAAAAATTCTTCCTGCCGGGGAAAATTTTCCGGGAAAAAATTGAAGACACACTTCGAAAATCTAAGGCAAGCGTTTGGAGAAATTTAAGCACAGGTAGGGTCCCCCAGATTTCTTAATAGAATCGTTGCTGTGTAGCCTTAGTTTACGATTCATATATTTTTTTCAGAACAGCCGTTTTACGAAAATTATTCGACATAAGATTCTCATGAAACACTGCTATTTCTCCCTCGGTTGCCTACCCGACAAAACGGCTTTCAAAACCGTGACAAGGTCTATAAGTATAATAATCATAATGGCTGTACAAACTTTCAATATCGACAAGTCTATGGTTACCTGTAATCTGCTGACCTATTGTAGATCGATCTCTGTGAAAAAAAAAAACAAAACAAAACAAAAACAGCCGGATAGTACTCGTTTTTGTCATATCTTATTCTCTGATAGAGCTCTCGGCGGTTTTTTAGGGCATAACCTATAAAATCATTGTTTTTTCACGATTTTGCTTTCTGATATTATTTTGAGTAACATTCTTATTTTCCAATAAATCTCTCACATTTTCCAAAAGTTTACAACATCAAGAACAAAAATTAGCGAAGAGAGTTAAACACAATAGGCAAAATATTTAGACGAAGTCTAACTTAAGCTTCTTTGGTAGGTGTTTAGATAAAACCGTTGGGCAAACTGAAAATGACTTAGAACGCGGTTTTGTTAAACACTAGCTAAACTACGGTTTAATGCTCTTAACCCATAACCCCTTAGATAAAGCAAGTAACTAGACCAGAATTATTATGGGGAAAAAAGGGGTAAGGGATGAAGTACTCCAAATATGGACAGCAGGTCACTGTTCTCTACATATTGGTGTAACAGTCCGAAATCTACAAGGGGAGAGGTGATAATCCTCTCTAGGGAGTGATAATCCCCCAGGATAGTGAGAGGTGATAATCCTCTCTTGGGGGTGATAATCCCCCAGGATAGTGAGAAGCTAGAAGATAATCCTCTCTAGGGGTTGATAATCCCCCAAGGTTGTGAGTGGAGGTGATAATCCCCCTTGGGCACTGGAGAGGTGGAAAGACCTCTCTAGATGTCTAATTCCCCGGTTTAAGGAGTAACAAGAGTCTATGGGGCAAAGTGTGACCTGTATGGGAGCACTTCATCCCGAACCCATGTTTATTAATTGCCAACAACTCTCAATACAGATATCATCACTAATTTAAGCTAGGATTGCGTGCTTGCTGCCCGTCAGGAAAAACCCTCACTTATTTTTGAGGGAAACCTGAACCCTCCCGAAAGCAGAGCCAGACACTTAACATGAACCTCGAGGGAGAGAGGTTAGACGAAAATGTATTAATAGAAGTTGTAAGTAAATGACAATTAAACTTTCATCAACTTAATAATCAAAATAAGGCCCAAAGTAACTAAGTGCACAAGCATGTTACGATGCCGGGTACGATGATTCCCCTCAGTAGAAAACCCACCTCTTTTCTGCCATATCTTCTTGATAATTGCCAATTGATTCAAAGTGTAAACAACAAAGATCAGTAGTTCGTATGACTGCAAAAAGTATAAGCAGCTTCTTAAATTTTTCAACAAGAGAAAAGACCTCATATATAAAACCTTAAGAAAACCAGCAGAGAGAATCAAGCAGTAATAAGGGAGGGTGGGATGGGATTTTGTTCCACGAAGAGAAGAATATGAAGTGCTATTTTACTGAGCTAGGCGCGAAAATATAGGCATCAACTGTACATGTGATAGCTGGCATCTAATTGGCTGAGCGAAACAATTAGTGTGACAGGGGTCACTTCCTGCATGTGGAAAGGAAGTGAGCTGATTCCACTACTGGTAAGGGCGGGTTTATGGTTATCACATTAACTTCAATTTATCCTGTTGTATAAATTAGCTTAAATATTTAATAATGTTTCGATGTCGCCATGACACCAGTATTGAGTGACAAGATAAAAAAACTAAAATCGGACTAAATATATACGATTTAAAGTGGCAAAAATTAAACTCGAGAACAAAAGTAAAATGTTCGCACGTATAAATGAAAATTAAAATTTGTTAAACAAACAGTTTTTTCCTGACGGAATCTATTTTGGCACTTCTAGAGTTAGGCGAAGTTGGTGCTAAACTGGGGTAGCAATGGAAAATAAAACTGTCTGATTTACAAAATGCTTTTCATTAAAGAGACTTTGTTGAGCATATTATCACGAATTTTCGTGTGATAATAAAAGACAACAACAAGTAACTCATACAAACACAGTAATTTTTTTCTAGGATTCACACTGTGGAACTATCGCAGAGCCTGGGTGATATGACGAATTAAGCGGATCGAGCTCTTCATAGCTCTGCATATCTTGAATAAAACGGACACAGTCGAAGACTTTCTTCAGATGATCTTCAAGATTATAATTCAAACCCTTCAGACTAACAATACATCAGCTTCTCAATCAGAGATAACATCATAACAATCAGAGATAACATTAGAGATAACATCAGAAAACATTCAGAATCTTCGAGCAAGCGTAAAAGTTTGTGGGGGATGGGATTTTCCCAAAACGAAAACACCTGACACTGACGTCATACTCGTTTTAATATTCATTTATGTTGTTCTATTGTTCCTTGAACTGTTCAGTTCTTGACATCCTTGAATACATCCGCCAATAGTTTCTTGACAACATAGCTTGTATAAACTGGTCTAAACGATGCAAAGGTTTATTATATTTGCTATTGCTACAGGGGCGGATCTAGGGGCAGGGTGCAGGGGGTGCGCACCCCCCCCCCCCCCCCCCCCACCCTGAGATGACCGGCGGTTTTCTAATACAACTGGTATTCTGCGAAAAAAAAAACTATGTGGTTTATTGGTGTTGAAGTAGAGCAAGAGACGAGTGCACCCCCTCCTAAAAAAAATCCTGGATCCGCCCCTGTGCTATTCCGTTTTTTGATATTTATCCCATCAATCATTCTAATCAGAACATTCGTTTTTGTTAATTTTGTTCTTTGTTCACTGTTTTTTTTTTTCCAAATTTTCCGAATATATTTTTAAGTGTGTGAGAACTTTGAGTATCAAAAAACCCAACGTATACACTTCCCATGGCCACGAGATGACTAGGAACTTGCATGCACCCTTTACTTGAAAGGTTGAAGTTCATTTTGTTACAAGCAATACTAAATGACTGAATAAAGTTCACCTATCCAAAAATGTTGTCTTCACTGAAGGTAAAGAGAAAGCGACGATATATGAGAAGAGATGGAGCATATTTTGATCTCTTTGCCATCGCAATAGTTACCACTTTCTTTTTTGAAAATTTCTTCTGTTCAGTTAATTGTCTTTCTCATGGACAACTCATTCTATTTTAATGACCAATCTCAACAACTTTCATTTTCAAATTTTAGTGAAGTTTAGAGACGGTCATCTCTAAAAAAAGTAGGTAAAATCTAAACCTGTAGAATTTCAGACAAGTAGAAACATTCCATAATCTTCACATAACAGCAATATTTAAAAACAACAACAACTACTACTACTACTTCTACTACTACTACTACTACTACTACTACTACTACTACTACTACTACTACTACTACTACTACTACTACTACTACTACTACTACTACTACTACTACTACTACTACTACTACTACTACGAGTAAGTGGCAACCCGTTCGCTATTTACAACATGGCTGAGAATTGAAATTAGGGCAACCAACGAAAAAAACTGCTTCTAGTGGTCAGACCTGGGACTCGAATCCAAGATCACTCCGTTATTTAAACATTAAAAAAACAAAACAAGGTTTATGCACATTAAATGCCGATTTTTATCCTCATGTAAAAGATCACGACAAATATCACTACTGCGTTCAGAAAGTTGTAATATATACTCAAATGCATTGGCTTACAATAGACGATTCACTGTAGTCCTTTTTTTCCTTGTTTCGTAAATATAAAAAAACCTAGCTTATATGTTAAAAAATTCTAATTTTAATGTCTTCCAGACAGAAATCTGCGCAGTTTAAGCTTCAGTTTGACTAAGTGATGTAATTGTTTATTGTCAGTTCTTTTGTTCCAATAGTCACACAACCCTCCACCAATATCATTCCGACGAACTACGCAATCCTTTATTCCAGATAGCCACCATCAGTTACTATTCAATCCCATCCCCGGCATGGACGTTGGCATATAGACGGCCATCATACTGTCTCAGGTTGACGTACGTCTGTGAAAATCAATCAAGAATGAAGTTAGCCTAAGTTTTTTTAGCTGTGACTTAGAAATGTATTGAAGCGTTATCATGATGCACTATGGTGACGATTATTACTATAATTACAAGTAGTCCATTATTATTATTATTATTATTATTATTATTAAAGCTTAATAATTGCTATGTCAAATTAAGGTCAGTAGTGCGATTCGTCGAGTTCATCATTAAAACAAAATTCGTAAAATGTAATTCGCCTCATTTCCTTTTTCATCTAACCGCGAAATGTGAGTCGCACGAAATATGCGCGTTCCATTTTCGCAAAATTAAGTTCTAGTCCTAAGTTCATTCAAAACGTTCCTTTGTTTCTGATTGGCTGAAATCCCCCGGCTAATTCTGCATAAAAAGTAGCTACCGTTGACAAAATTTGGAAAACGCTCGTCGATAACAGAACGACATCGAAAAATAAACGAAAACATATGTGCAGGGAACAAAAAGACCAGTGGATTTTGAGAGCTAAGTGAAGTGGAAAGAGACAAAAAAGTGCCTTAAACCTTAGCAAGAATAGCACAAATACCACTCAAGAGGTTGCAAGTGTTATTTGAAGAATGTCTGCGAGAATATAAACATCCTCTCGTAACCTAAAAGTAACGAGGAACGGACCAAGGTTTTGAAGAAGGGAATATTACATCAAAGTAAACATGAAGCATGAAAGCTATATCAAGGTGAGCAGGTTTTGAAATTAAAATTTGTTTGGATGAATAATAAAGAAATTATTGGATTCGTCTTTGTGTGATTTGAAGAATTATGCAGATCCTGGAATGTGTTATCTCCCTCGACCTTATTTAATACTGTTTGTATTTACAAGAAAGAGGGAACCACTTTTAATCATCTGCAGAATACACTTATTTAGGCAGGTTAACTCTTTGGTATTTTTTACGAGCTGTTTTTGTAGTATATATTCTAACATTAATTCCAGATGTCTTTGCAATTAATTTGTCTTTTTCTCAGTAGTCTTAGGGCCTGTTTACATGGAGGTGAGGGACCTCAGATAGGCGAGGTAACATGCGGCGGGTCACCCCACCTATCATGGAGACCTGGCAGCAGTGTCGTGGATTATGTCATAGGCTCTAAAGCTATACTTTAAAATGTGCGATACTTAATCGTTAACTCCCTAATGCCACATTTGTCAGATCATTGTCATGTGACTTATGCTATTAAAGCTATTCTAGCCGGCAGTCCAGTTTCCTCTAGCTGCTCGAACGGATGCACCTTATCTGAACATAATAGACTATTATGGGATACCAAATTGAAGAATAAGTTAAAAGAATGTCTGGAATCACAAATAGTTCAGTCTAAACTACAAGCGGCCTTAAGAAACGATAATGATGACACTGCGGCTGAATTTATTTATTGAAACTCTGGTGGAAGCATGTAAATAAGCCGGCTTGAAAGTCCAACGTAACAAAACTAAAGCCATATCACAAAATAACTGGTTCGATCTGGAATGTGAAACTGAAAAAGAAAACCTGAAATCCCTTGGGGAACAAATTTCTCAGGAGCCAAATAATTCCCAGCTGAGGCACCTTTTACAAGACAAAAAGAAGAAATTTAAACGGACATGCAGACGGAAAAAACGAGAGTTTGGCAGTAAGAGTATAGGCGATATTGACCTCCGTAATCCTCAAGATACCTGGAAACAGATAGGTAAAATTTTTAACATTAGAAAACGACAACCACATGGAACCGAAACAGTAAGTGCGGGACAGTTTTATGAAAAGTTCAAACAACAAAACGCGACTCCAACGAACGGCGTCCAGACAGATCTAGAAGATACTGGAGTTATTGAGGAAGAGGCAGGCCCCCTAGACTATGCAATATCGGAAGAAGAAATTGATTTCGCAATCAAAAAACTGAAAGTAAACAAAGCCCCAGGGTGTGATAAAATATCAAATGAAGTGCTACAAGCAGGGGAAGATATCATAAAAGGTCATCTACTAGAGTTATTCAATCGTATTTTAAGTTCAGGTAAATATCCTACGCTCTAGAGTTTTGGCCTCATCGTCCCTATACATAAAAAGGATGATCGATCAAAAGCTGAAAACTACCGAGGCATCACGTTGTTCTCTGCTTAGGTAAACTCTTCACATCCATCCTCAATGATCGATTGTATGATTACATGACCAAAAAAGGAATTCTAAAAGCAGAACAAGGCGGCTTTAAAAAAAGGCACGGTACAGTAGATAGCATCTTCATCTTAAAAACACTCATAGATAGGTTTGTTAAATCTAAACCACAAAAACGCAGAAACTTCCTTTTCTCGTGTTTTGTAGATTTTAGAAAAACTTTTGATCGCATACCCAGGCAAAAATTATTCGAAAAACTCAGAAAACAAGGGATTAAAGGGCTTTGTTTAGAAATAGTAATGTCCATGTACTCAAAAGATAAATCAGCAGTCAAAATCAACAACAAAATGACCGAAGCTTCTCCGTGTTACACTGGAGTTAAGCAAGGCTGTATGTTATCACCCACTCTTTTTAATCTCTATCTAAGTGATCTACCCGAATTTCTAAATTCATCAAGCTCAACCGATATTCTGCTTGATGACTCTGAAAGACCTATAAACTATTTATTATATGCGGATGTCTTAATGATCTTTTCGCGGTCAGCAAATGGCCTACAAACACTCCTCAACAAGTTGGAATCCTACTGTGAGAAAACTGAACTAACTGTAAATCTAGACAAAACAAAAGTCATGATCTTTGATAATTGTGGCAAGTCCTTAAATAACTACTCGTTTAAGTATGGAGTAAATAAACTAAACAATGTTAAATTTTATAAATATCTGGTAATGACACTGAACCCGTATGGAAATTTTAGTTTAGATAGAGAAGAATTAAAAAAGGTTGGGCTTAAGGCACTTTATAAACTAAGGAAAGAGATGGGTGACAACTTTAGAGAAAATATTATGCTGACGATTAAGCTATTCGATGCTCTGATATCCCCATACTTCTCTACGGAAGTAAAATTTGGGGTGTTGACTGTAACGACCAAATAGAAAAAGATCACGCAGAACTGGTTCAAATTAAATTCTTGAAATGGTTGCTAGGCGTAAATAAATACTGCAGCAACAATGCATGTAGGGCTGAAACAGGAAGATTCCCAATGAAAATTGAAGCACAATATAGGAATTTTAAGTTTTGGCTAACTCTAACCAAACACCAAAACACAAATTATCACAGGTGGTTTATAATGATATGAAGTCAAGAATGAATAAGGAATTATGGACCAAGAAATCAAACGCGTATTAGACCAAATAGGGCTGGGATACCTCTGGACAAAAGCACATGAAAATGACATAGGAATCTTGAACATTATCAAACAAAAACTGAAAGACATCGAATTACAAAGATGGTTAAGTGACGTAAACAATGACGTAAGAAAAGACGCCAACCAAAAGAACAAACTACGAACCTTCCAAAAATTTAAAACAATAGAATTATAAATTATAAATGTGAAGATTATCTCCGTCAGGTCACCAACGTCCAACACCGGATAACTCTAACTAAACTCCGTCTAAGTAATCACAAATTGGCGATAGAGACAGGTCGGTATGTAAGACCTTATAAGAAACCGGAAGAGAAGATCTGTCCTATCTGTAAAAAAGACGTAGAAGATGAAATACACTTTTTAACTCTATGCCCTGCCTATCAAGAAAAAAGAAGTACTTTATCTGAATACTTAAACAAAGAAAACAGAATATCAGTAAACAGAATGGCACCAGATGATGTTTTTCTGTTGTCAATAAACCCTCCGAGCAAGAACAAACCAGTGCAAAAGTTAATTGCAGAATACGTATTCGACTGCTATGAGAAAAGAAGATCATTAGTTGTTTAGGTTAACATTGATTATAGTTCAACTAGTGTACAATTTGTGTTATAATTTTAAATTATTTGGATAAAGTCGATATACATAGGACTGTATAACACTCCAAATAAAACATTGTCTTGTCTTGTCTTGTCTTGTCTTGTCTTGTAAAGGTGATCAAATTAATATGAGAAATTATATTGACAGGCAGGTTACCCTACCTAACCGGGGGTCACCTCACCTACCTGGGGTTCCCCCCCCACCTCCATGTAAACAGACCCTCACAAAAGTCCTTCACTTGGCGGCTAGACTGTCAGTCCTCCACCCAATGTGTTTCATTCCTTATCTCCAAGTTAACAGATACTTGTTGTCTTTGTTACACAACTGTACTGGTCCGATAAGTGGCGAAACAGTCAAATAATGAATCTTTTCCTGTAAATATAGTACCACCTTTATCATATCGCCTTATCATCTCTCACCTTGTGTTTTCTCTCCATTTCCTTCATCGTCTTGCGCAGGTTTTGAAATGTTGGCCGATCATTTGGTTCTTCTTCCCAGCATTTCAGCATGACCTGGTACCTGGGTCATTTTAAGAGAGGCCAAAGATTTTCTAATGTTAAGTTAAGAAACAGACGTGAAGTGGATGATTTCCACTTTCGTAATGTCGTGCCTATCCGTAGGTAAAAAGCTTTAAGGGGTTCATTTGGAGCTGGAAAGCCCGGAAGGAAATTAAACAGAAGCGCGCCAAAAGTTAGTGCTCACGTGGAAGGTGATTGCTTGAGGCAATACCCCCTTGAATAAGTAGCCTCTTTTGCTAGAGAAACGGTGATAATCAAAACTGAAAATCCTTAATGGCTAAGTTATTATATGATAAAATAAACTGAGCCTTTACTCACAGTTTCTCATCCACGTGCTTTGGTTTCGGCATTCTATATCCTTTTTGAAGTCTTTCCGCGATTTGACGAGGTTTTATACCTGGATATGGAGAACCTCCTACGGAATAAAATTCATTCATTGGAGAAAAGGAGCGATACAAATGTATTATGTAATTAATGACTGATGCAGAACTCAGGTTATTAAACTGTTTTTAAAACAATATTGTGTTTTGTTTCTGTTTTAATCTGCGCTTACCTACAGTAAGTAACTCGTAAAGGAGAATACCATAACTCCAACTGCAAATTAAAAGGAATGGGAGATGTGAACATTTGTAGTTAGCGACAAATGAACAAGGCTATTTCAAATGCCTAATAATGTTCACTACTCACACGTCACTTTGTGTTGTGTACACTCCATACAACAAAGCCTCATAAGCAGTCCACTTTACAGGCAGGCGACCCTTGAGAGTTAAAAAAAAGAAAACGATTTTAAACGGAATAAGGTGTTCTCTTCAGGGGGGGGGGGGGGGGTGGGGGGGGGGGGAGGTGTTACCTGCTAATTTTATCGACGCACAAAAAAGTTTGCAGCATAAATCTGAAGTTCAAAATTTTTGGAAGTTTTCTGTTAGAGTCTTTCTTGATGTGCTTTTTCGTGTGTTTAGCTTTTCTAAAGCGTCGTCTTTTAATGCCCTGACATTTTCATTCATAACCTTTTAAACCTTGGGGACGTGCGGAACGTTGCCACGACAATTTTGTAATTTTACATATGAAATTATATATTAACGCTGAAATTTCCAGCAAAAATTAAGGAGTACTTGTCCCTTAATGATATTATAAGAAAAACGTAAATATCATTATCATTGGTTAAACATCCAAAACAAATTGACTTCTTTAATTTATTAATAGAGATTACTGAGCAATCTTCGTCACTTAAGAATTGCTTACCCATCAATACACAGCAGGCTGCCATTATTTTTTATTTTCTGATAATTAGATAGCTTTAAAATTTGATGTCTTGCATTTTTGTGCATATGTTGGTTTTTATCCGCTGGGCATTAGTTTCCTGTCGTTCGCTTGCCGGGGATGATCATTAACAAATAGAAGAACCTTATAAATAAGAGACACTCATTTGCCTTTTTATCAGAGTATCGATTCCGGAAAGTTTACAAACTCCCAGTTTTATACCCACCCGACTTTTTTTGGTGTAAATGTCATCCTGATGCACATCCCTTGCCATTCCAAAATCTGTCACCTTACATTTCTCTCCTTCACCAACTAGAACATTTCTTGCCGCCAAGTCACGATGGATTACCTAAAAGAAAACATAAGACTTGTTATTCCTTTATCCGGCTATATTGAATGCTTAATATATGATGTGTCCTTTTCCAGGCAAAAATATTTGTCAAATCTTTTGTCGTGATTTTATGAAAAGACCTGTGTCCTTCTTCGACACTAATAGAATACGAATTGAAATATCAAGATATATATGAAATTGAACGTGAATGAACAACCTAAGCGGTTGTAAATGAACCTTACGGCTATAAGGCTTTACCGGGAATCGAACCCTGACCTTTACGATGGCAGGAAAACGCTCAATCCATGGACCTAATTAGCTCAATCGGCTTGATTAGCTCAATGGATAGCAGAGCGTTGCGTCCAGTCATTGCGAAGGTCAGTGTTCGATTCCCGGTCAAGCCTTAATTTTTAGATTTTTTTTTTTCACCTCTTAGGTTGTTCATTCTACTGCGAAGATCACGTTCACCTTCATAATAATAATATAACAAAGCAAAAACAGACGATCAAACCTTTTTTGAAGACAAGTAACACATTCCATCAGCGACTTGCCAGGCAAATTTCATCAACTGATCCGAAGATAGAGTGGTCTGTGGCTTGATATCAGGGTCCTTGAAGTACGTGTCGTTTAGTCCCCGACTCTTCCTCAAATAGCCCAGCAGGTCACCATACGGTACATACTCAATAAGGACTAACAGGGGATCTGCGGATATTTAAAAAAGCTAATAAGGTAAACCTCTCAGCCTTATGAAGATGTTTTCAACAAGTAAAAAACAATCTGTATTTAACTTTCAAGCACAGGGATATATAAACGTTTCTATTTATATATACACGTGAATTTGTGAAGCCAACAAACTTTCAACCAGGGAGAATTTCGACTAGCCGGTAAAGTGGTTTGAGTATGAAGTTAAATTGCGGAGTACTTGGACAAGCCAGCGAGGTGGTTTGTGAGTTACTTCAACTACGATGTGCGTAAAATCCAGTGAAGTGGTTTTGTGGAAAATTTCAAACCACGGGGTATTTTCACGGGCTAGGAGAGTGTGAGTTATGTTTTGTACAAGTAAGTGAAGGGTTTTAGAAAATGATTATTGTTTTTCTTTACATGCTAGCCAAGTTGTTTGTGAATTACTATTCTGTTTGTTTATACGGTAAGTCAAGTATTTAGATGGCGAGTGATATAAGTGTCATATAATTGTAGCGGGGATTTGTGGATCCCACGTCAAGCTCAGCGATTTCTCGCGAGCGCTCCTTCTCGAGATGTTTCGGGAGGCGCTTGGGCGCGTGTATTTCACTGGGACCGAGAGTACTCGTACTGTACTCGCGAGTTGATGGTTCTAATTACAGTGAACTGGTATTTGAACAGTAATTGAGTTCATTATTCCTTATGCGAGTGATAAATTTCTCTTGCGCAGGCTGTACAGGTTCAGAAAACTGTGGAAAAAATCCAGAGAGAGTTTGATGAATGGAAGAAGAGGTCAGACACCATTGCAGTTGACACTGATGATTCAACTTTGCAATTATTGATTGCTAAGCCTGCATGTGTCTTTGACCATTTTGCTGCCATGGGTGCATTGGAGGATGTTGTAGTTATTCGAAAACATTGCGTCAGTGCCGATCCCTCTTGGCAAGTCGAGCTCTCCAGGACATTCTTGTGAAGCTGTGGCATCAAAAGAAGAAGAGGAAGAGGCTAAGGTGGTGGGAAAAAATCAATCAGGGAAGGTGAAGCTTGAGCAGTACGTTGGCTGAACGCGCTGGGCTCCATATTGCTCTCTTCTCGTCGGGAAATGCTTGATGATGTACACTTTACGTGGAGAAACATTAGAACTTGTGTACCACAGGGGTCCCTGTTAGGTCCACTCCTGTTTAATATGTATGTCAATGATCTTAATTATTTTATTACTAATACGTCTTTGAGGCTGTACGCTGACGACACCACTGAATACGCCTCTGATGTCTCACCAATGGTTTTGCAGTTTGTAATTAACTCCGATCTGAGAGTGCTATCCAGATGGTTCAGAATGAATTTTTTTACAGATTAACGCCGTTAAAACGTAAGCTGTTACCATTAGGCCATCATCATACGAGTACGAATTCCATCTTAATGATTCTAATGTTGATATGAAGGATACACTTTAAATCCTAGGAGTTGTCTTAAACAGTAAATTAACATTCAAAGCGCACATAAAGAAACAAGAATAAGGCCTGCTCAAAGGCTTCGGCCCTGCGGAGAATACGTAAGTTCATTTCTAAGGACGTATTAGTACGTCTCTACAAGGTTTATTTTCTCTCTCACCCAGAGTATTGTAGTCCGCTTTTGCTGGGAGTAGGTAATTCCGAGACTACCAAAATGGAGACGACTAACTATTTTTCATTAAGAACTATGTTAGGCTATTCGAAATTTGTGTCAAACGACTGGAACAACGTAGCCAATTCCAATCTTTAGTTATGTTGTACAAATGCTTGTACGACAAGGGGGCACTTTATATACTTTTAAGGATGTACCGCACAATTTACGTGGGCTTAGCACAAAGCTGAATTTGCCTCCCTTTAATCTGTCGTTTATGCATCGATCCTTTACATTTTTAGCCAGCAAACTTTGGAAAGCGTTACTTCCAAAAGTTAGAGAATCACAAGACATTGCGTCGTTTAAGCGATCTCTTAAAGCTCACATGGCTTTAAGTGTAGGGTTTGTAAATTCTGTAAATAGCCTTATTTTTAGATTCTACTTTTAGCCATTTGCAGATCTATTTATAGTTAGTATTTTAATAGTAGTAATGTATAGATTACTAGTATACTTTTCCATTTTGTTTTAATTTGCACACACGTACACGTTTTAAGGGGAGCTTTGGTGCTCCTGGGTGTTACGTGTCTAAAGGATTTGATTTGATTTGATTTAATTTGGGTTTGTGGCCACCTTGGTCATGGGCGGGACTGCCCAAATAAGCACGCTAATATTTATGAATAAATAACAATTATTCACCGAAGTGGAGGTGAATAATGGCAACAGCTTACGTTTTAGCGGCGTTAATCTGTAAAAAAATTCATTCTGAGCCATCTGGATAGCACGCTCAGATCGGAGTTAATTACAAACTGCAAAACTATTGGTGAGACATCAGAGGCGTATTCAGTGGTGTCGTCAGCGTACAGCCTCAAAGACGTATTAGTAATTACAATTTAGTGATTACAATTTGGCGCGCGATGACCGAACGGCCGCGGTCGTCGATTTTTCTTAGCGACAAATAAAACTTTTGAAGGCGTTTGTTTAGCTCTTGCGGGGAAGTTTCTTCAAAAGGAGTTGTGAATTCTGTTGGTATTTAAAATAATTCTGTAAAAAGATTATTACATTTAGTTTTAAGCTTATTTATGAACAAGTCAACTAAATAAAGTAACGCAAGACTTAAGCTTAATTTGCGTTTGTAAACAAAAAACTTTTTCACTGGTTTTATCGATAACTATTCAAGTCAAAAAGACAATGCTTTACCTGTTAAAACTTCCAAACCGAACTTCGTCACCTTCTTCATGTATTTTGGAAATAGCTTGCTTGATCAGTTGTGAAATTTCTTAGTTTGTTACGGCAGCAAACCGGGAAAGCATTTTGCTCGCAACCTACGCGAGTTTGGCGTCGCTCGCTCACAGGAACTGGAGGTGAATCAGTGAATAGTGCAGGATATTCACTGATTGAGTAGCCAATCAGAGCGCGCGAAAAACACTATCCACTGTTTTAGTATTTACTAAACTTTGTTATTTGCATAATGTTTTTCCTAGTCTCGTTTTGCTGGGCCTTTCTTTACTGTTTTGTCCCTCTATACCCTGGGGGAGGAGAAGAAGCTCTAGAAGCGTTTTGTCTCTTAGGACTAGTTTGGAAGTAGAAATGGTGGTCACTATCTCCGAGATTGGGTGTTTAGTCATATCCCTTTCTGGTGTGTTTTCTTTTCGTTTTCCTTAACCCCCTGTGAAGCGCATCAAGTTTGAACACTTCATACCCTTGCAAGCGGAACATCAGGGTTTGGCAAGGGAAATTAATCCTCGGACGTACACACAAATTGATACCCCCACTGTGGTACAAGGGGGAGCTGATGAAAGCCTCCCCTGAATTATTGATATGTAGCAGTATTTGGAAACAATTTTTCCTTCAGTGGAGAGCCTTTGATCTTCTCTACAAGATGAGGTATATTTTATGAGGTATATGTTTTCGTCTCGGGTTTGCATATATAACTGTCTCGTATTCTCCCAACCCCTCTCGTATTTATATCAGGCTATGCAAAACACGGAAAACGTTTCTATTTCGTAAATATTATTGAGGATCTGTAGTTTGGGGTTGAATGACAAGGATGGTGGCTTGTTGATGTCACCCCTTCCTTTAGATGGGAGAATGCCCATTATATCTATCAAATGGTGGGATTAGGGTCGACAAACTTCTTTAGGAATCTGGGGATAGCATGTTTATTGTATACTAATGATCGTCTTTATGGAGAGTCATTTGCTACCGAGGACTATTGGTCTCGCCCCAGCATTGAGCAGGACGAATACTTAAGTTTCCTGGCGACGAAAGCCGCTTTGTTCGTCGTACTTACGTTTACTGTCAATCTTGGCTATTTCCTTGGATTAAAGAAATGCATGTTTGTTCCTGCAACAATTATCGTATATCTTGGTATGCTGGTAGAGTCTGTGGCTCGAGCCTTTTCGAAAAATTAGGTCAGTCGACAGCGGGCATCTTATCGTTCGAAAGTTCGTCTCTTTGAAATCAATTCAGAAGTTGATGGGAAAGAGTATTTCGTGTTCGCTTGCTTCTTCTGGGGCCAAGCCTTTTATTAGGTAGATGGCCGCTTCGATTGCAGGGCTTCCACAGGTTCCAAACGTGTCCTTGAGATCTGCTCTGCGAAAGCCAGGAAATCAACCAATTTTCGCGTTTCATAGATGATTAGGACAGTTTTATCCCTTGGAGGCATGAAAGGCATGTGGTGCTCTTCATCTCTTCAGATGCTTCATCTTACCGCTGGGTGGCTGCTATCCACCTCAAGTCTTCTGATCTCTCCATCGGCGACTCCCAGGATGATGAGTTTAGGCACATCATATTCAAAGAAAATGATGTATTCGGCTGCCATAGCGTCTGAATCTCTCGCATTGGAAGGTCAACATTGTAGGGTGGACGTTCATGTTGATAGTCAAGTTACTATTCACGCTTGGAATGGCCAGGGTACGCGCTCTCGGTAGTTTACACTAGTGGCAAAACGTATATTAGATTTTGTTACGCGGAGGAACCTCGCTCTAACCATGTCCTATGTTCCGTCAAGGTTGAATACGGTGGATTTGTGTTTACTTAATCTTTCCAATTCCGGTGCCATGTTTTCGTCTTCCTGTTGGGATTTGGTTCAATCTCAGTTTGGCAATGTGGGTTTCATAATTTGGATCTTACGTAATTAGATTCCAACACTAAGAGCAATAATTCCGGAAATACCTTGCGTCATTTTGCACTGAGCTTTACTCCAAACACTTTGGGAGTGAGCGTTTTCAATCAAGATCTCTCACTCTGTGATAGTGTTAGCTAGGGTTAATGCATAATACGTATTCCCACCCTTAAATTGCATTATTTCTCCATTGCTGCGTTACCTTAAGTCCGAAGGAGCGATCGTAACAGTAGCGTATTCTAAACAACCTCCTCTACCTGCTTGGTGGCCATTAATTAATGCTATGGCCCAACGGAAGGTTTTATTGGCTGAGCAACTTTCGATGCATCCAGGTTTATTTCCTTCAAAGCAACGTCTCAAACCTGGGCCATTACCTTGGAATCTGTGGGCTTTTTGCCTAGGCGGAGTATATTAAGTGAATGTCGTTATGTTTTTCTATCGTTCCCAGCTTGTGCCCTTGGTTCCTAGATTGTTCGTGGCTTGAGTGGCTTGCCCATCGTGCAAACATCCAAATGACCACGATCTTCAATTTTGTTAGCGTTGTCGTTATAACCATGATACCCTAGGCGTTTAGCTTATGGTACGTTGGATTCTTTGGTAGTAAAATTACGCGCTATTTTTTCTCAAGCAGGCTAAGCATTGGGGGACTCTGCGGAAATCCCGCAGCTTCTTTAACCGTTAAATCCTATTTTATAGCGGTTAAGGAAGAACAGCTACTAGCTAGAACTGTTCCTATTTAAGCCACACCATTCTTCATTCAAGACCTGGCGGCAATCTATACCTTGAAGCGACCGTTTGGAAGAATTTCCAACCCTACTCAGCTTTTTGTCCTTGCAAGAGATCAATCACATCCTAACGAAAATCTCTTCGCAATGGTGCTTCGAATCAGTTTGGCATTAAGCGTTACAGGGAAGCTTCATCGTTCCCCGTTGCTACCTTTGATCGGTATATTCCAAATATTCCAAATTTCTGGACATGACAATCTAAGCTTAACACTTAGGACAACACGGATACAGAAAAAACTTCCCCTTTCCGTTTTGTCATTACTATTGACTGTTTAATTGTCTGTGCTCCACAAGACGCGAGTGGCCGATTTCCTGCCAAAAAACCTCGAGTTGCATTTCGGTTGCCATACCTGTTGATTGAGTTATTTTACATTGGTAAGTCTGTGGTGCCGATTGACGGACAGGCTAGGTCGAGTGACTACAAGTCACTACCAAATTTTCTTACCCACGGTGCTCCAGTGCGAGTGAGAGAGCCCCGCTAATACTGTTAATAAGCAGAAAAGGAAAATATGCGATCATAAAGTCTAACCAGAATGTCTCCATAAAGCAACGTTCACAAACACTTTCCACCTTTTTTTTTCTTCTCTTCCCAACTACATTATACAAGAAGAGATACGATGTTACAGTACTCGTTAATGAATTCTTATTCTCTTACACTCTCAGTTACGCATGCCATTAGCTTGATCACGTGGGGATGAGGTTTCAGTTTTTTCATCAACTCAAGTTCTGAAAGAAGATCCTTTCTGTCTGAATCCGGTGCATTTGCTACAGAAAAAGAAAACCAAAATAGTCCATAATGTGTACTAAAGAAATTGTTTCTTGAGAAAGCGCCGCTGTTAATATTAACTAGGTTGAAATATATAGATTTCGCCAGGACTAAATGCGAAGCTCCCATTAATAAATTTATAATTTAAATCAAACAAAAAGTTTTAACATACAAATCAGTTAACTTTAGGGAACCTTTCATACGACTTGTGAGGGAAAAGCTAAGCGATGTTAGAGAATAATTATTGAGGACTGGACCAAATCTTACATCAAGTTAATGGCCTTGTATGTACATCCAAAAAATAGCAATCACCTTTGATCACATTTAAGAGGCTGTCCGCGTAAGAACCGATAAGGCAAATTTCGGTGTTTCACGGATTGCCCTGATTTTTTCAGTGGAATATAACTATCCTATCCCATGAAGAAATATCAATTTCATTCAATTTTTTCTCTTTATTACAGGGAGATTTTCTAGGTGACCGAAAACTAGCCAGTTTGCCGTCAGACTGGAGGTGCGATTTTGCTGAAACTTTACGGCTCTGTCAAACCTGCCTTACAAAGCCGAATGAGCTAATTAATTTACACACAAACGTTTCTACTCTGATTAATAGTTTAATGTTTTAACGGTTGCATTCTGTGGAGAGTTGGCTGAGATATAAATTTTTTAAAATGACCTTTAATTTGCTCGGCAGGAAAGGTAATTTGCATAACTACATGTCTGAAAAAGAGGTGGGAAGAAAAAAGGCAGTTTTGAGGGTTTTTCAAGCCTTTAGGAGTGTTTTTCGGGATTCTGATGAAAGATAGTAATTGAAAAAACCTTTTCCCAGCTTTTCGGAGTTTTCTGAACGTGTTTTAAGAATTTGCTAAAAACGAATGATATGCACCAGAAATTGTGGAATCTCATAGCGCGTGCTTTATTCCAAAGGATAACATAACTTTAAACAAGACTCACGTCCGAAAACGGTTAAGGAAAGCAACGAGTTACTAACATTATGGTGTACACAGTAAGAATTTCGGCAGGCCAAAGAACTAGAGTCGTGGATATACGACAAAGCACAAGGTCATTTACCTGGTGATAACTTGCTCAGAGATGTCAACACTACAGTCGCCAGTACTCAATATGAGTACAAATGTCAAAAAATCCAGTAGGCTTGGTAGAGAAAATAACAACGTTTTCCAAAAGATAGAACGGCCGTGAAAAAATATTGAGCCATGTGAATAGCCGTCCCTGTTATTTGTACAACGGTCCGCATCTGATCGACTAATTTCCACACCTATAACGTTTCTAGTTATTACCAAACGTCCTTAGACCCTTTAAATGTTGGGCTTTTGAAAACATATGAAGAAAACGTTGTAGTCGCTTTTTCTCGGGCATCCCCTAGACACACCCTATTCCATAGGTAACTCGTCTCGAGTTATTTTTAACACCACAGATCTCAAGGGGGATTAGACAACAGCCAATCACATAGCGCGAATGTGTTCCGCGTGGATGACCCACGCTCAGAGGCACGCGTCCTTCACCAATTGACGCAGAACAAAATGGCGGAAGACGCGGAGAGCGATATTGCTATTCGTTTTGTCCACGGAAACGACTACAGAGAGATTTCTGCTAAAGCTGTGTCAGCGAAACGGAAATTAAAAAAAAAAAAACGCCCTTCCTCTCTTGTATAAGAGCTAACAGTACAGCAGGGAAATCCTTAACACACTGAATATTCTCCCAGGATCATTTATAATTTACAGTTTTAAGAGAGCAATTTCTGGTTTGATATTTATTCTTTTATTAGTCTTTTATTATTTAACAACAATAACACTTGGCGTCCTACTTGCTTTATTGTACAAACGACCGGTTTCAATAGACCGGCGAAATTTCTCATTTCATTTAAGCACTGAGATTACGACAACTTCGAGTTAAACTGATTTCACGGGTTGCCAAAGAGTCCAGCGATTCCCTTTTCCCAGGTGAGCGCCGATTAATTTCGCTTCAATACTCAGGAATGCTCTCGATCTCTTTACGCTTTCATTGCCTTTCGCCCGACATGTTTCGCACGGCGTTTAGTCATGAGAAACCTCCACGAAACATTCACGCAGCGCGCGAGGTAAGATTATCCCGATTCTAAAAATAACTCGAGACGAATTACTTATGGAATGGGGTGTGTATGGGGGATGCCTTTTCTGCCCCCTTTATCCTCTCTTGATCGAGAAAAAATATAATCCTTGCATTTCACATTTTTAAGGGGAAAAAACTCTTCTTTCCACCAAAAAAAAAAAACACGAACCGTGACTTAGAATCCCCTTAAGGTCTGTTCTTTAGAGGAAAAAGCTGCTGGATGAGATATGTTTACGTGACTTAAAATAATTTAATTACTGTGGGCAAATTCGAATTTGGATGCACTCGCTCGTTCACTTGATTCTGAAATTACAGAAATTCAGCTTGGACCATCTGGGTTGTGTTTTATTTATCCTGGATATCAACAGTTTTTAAAAGCGTTTTAAAAATCCCGCTTTCTCTAAGAGTCCTTCAAGTGCTTCCCGGGAAAATAATTGCGTGAAAACGGAAATCAACCGTGGTAAATAAATTTACGTGTAACCACATGTCACCTCGATAAAGTATCCCGAGTAAATTTTTACCGCGGCAAACTTACCACGGAAAAGACCTTTTACCATGGGTGTGTAACCGCACATTATATGTTATTTTGACAAGTAAAAATGTTATGTTTTCGCGGGAAAGCTCACCTTGTGTTTCATTGGTGTTTATATAATAAAATAAGTTTCAAAATAGTTATCGACATCCTTCATCCCTCGCTCTCAAAAGTTACTTTGTGCAACTTTTCAAAATAAATGCGGTAATAAGCACGTTAGACAAAGGAGCCTGTTAGTGGATTCGTAATCCATTGTTTCGGTTTAAATTGGCCAAATCCTATAAACTTAGATCAAGAACTACTGCCTCACCTCTCAGCATTTTTGCCGCCACTATGATAATTTCCTGATTATCTCTCATGTTCGGCAACGTCGCCTTGGCAACGTCAGAGAAGGCGCCTTTGCCGATCACTTTAATAACCTCCACATGTTCTCTACTGATCTCCCAGCTTCTTCGCGAGGGATGAAGAGGCATGTAATCTTCCCCTCCCGGAATCTCGTAGGTAAAATTGGCAGCTTGCTCTGCTGCGCTTGATGGTTGTTCTATTGGCTCCACATCTTCTATGGGTTTCTGGTAACAACAGTTATTAGGGAAACAGTATTTGTTTTTCTTCAACGAATATGACACCTGCCCGGATGCGACTCATTGGAGACCTAGTTTTTTTCATTGCTGGCGGAAATTAAAACCCACCCTGGCCTCGAGCTTGTAAGAGGGTACGATAAAAAAGGAAATGGCCTTAACCGGCTACTAGCATGCATCCAATTAATTTTGAAAACAGCTTAGAACGTTTCCAAAAAGGACCAGATAGAAGGGTATAACGTCTTAAGATAGCAGACTAGAAGAGAAAAGGAAAGAAAACGAGAGAGTCAATCACAATATTAAATCTTTAATGTAATTACACATAAACATAAGGTATAACGTTTAAGCTTTAATTTCATGGCAATCATTTTTATTTTCATTTTAGTTTACAGGATGGTCACTTACCAAAGCAATAGTTTCTCCGCCTTCCTGTTCGCTAAAGTAAAAGTTTTAATGTGGTAGTTAAATCATTTATCTTGGAATGTTTTCTTCTTGTACTTGCGAAATAGTTGAGGTTAGGATATGAAAACACGCATGTTTCCATCAAAATTGTCGGAAAGCTTGATGGAAAGAACTCTCAGTTCAAAAAAGCTTTTCAGAAAGCTTTTTATAACCTGAGAGTTTGTTGTAAAACAAATAAAAAAATAACGCGCAAGATTTTGTATAATATTGCTGCAAGCGAGTTTAAGGCGACTTTGCGCGTCTGTTAAACAACCAAACTTAAACAAATCAAGCTGTTACAGGTTGTAGAAAGTAGTTCTATGACTCCTTTTTGCAAAAACGTTTTGTAGCCTGCAACACCTTGATTTAGACAGGTTTGATTCGTGGCTGGTAAAAGGCGCAACATAGCTTTTGCACTCGTTTTGAAGCAGTTTTGCAAAAAAACGTCGCGCGTTTTTGTCCCAGAGTTTTACTGCAGTTTGATGTTTGGTTTTCTCAGTAAATAAGAGAAGCTTCAAAGTCAGCAGTATTTTAACAGACTTAAATGCACTTATTCATTTTAATTGCTTTCGTTTAAGGTGGCTTAATTTCTGGCTACAGTTGCATTAAACTATAACAAACTTTGTGTTATAACTTTTTCGGTTTTAAAGCGATGGGTACGAATCTTTTAGAATACCGATTGCCAATTGTCACATCGTAGTGTGCTTAAAAGTGTTAGCTCCTTAGCTTTTTATGCACTATAATTTGCTCCAAGCCTTGCACAACAGTCCATGACTTATCCATCGACACATTTTGGAAATTAAAAATGTCATCTTCATTGGCATGTTGAGGCATGCATTTAGACTGGGAATAGCCGTCTCTGTTCCCTCCTCGCTGCTAGAGACGTTTCACGGGAAAGATGTCATCGCCTAAATGACAAAAATCCCCCACTGATTACTTGAAATCTTTTTAGAATCTGGTCAGAAGCTCTGATTGGTTGACGAAGTAACTCTGTTCTTTTCAGCTATTGTTTACGAATGACAAACAAAAGGTCGCAAACGTCAACGTAAACACGGTGAATCTACCCCAAAACAGTCATTATAAGTGGAATATATTCTTCTTTAAAAGAAGCACGTGAGTTTTACTGCTGATCGTTCGTTCACAACACAGCTCAAAACTTTATTTACAATACAATGATTTTTACTGCTTTGCGTTTCTGTTCATTCAAGAACTAGGTATTGCATTGGGATTTCCAATAGAAAAGTAGAATTATTTCATGTTATTGCCACACGACAACTCTCAATTTTATGTAAATGCACAGGCACATCTTACATTAAAATAATGTCCTATAAACTCAGAGGACAATTTTACAAACTGTAGTTGAAATTTGTGTTAAAATAAAGGGTTTTTTTGTACCCTAGATTAGACTGGTTTAAGATTGCTCACTGAAGAGTTTACAAGTACTTCGCATTTAAAATATTAACATGAAAAATGAATACTCACTTATCTGAATGCAACGAGCCTGAAATAAACAACACTTATCTTAGCAGAGGTTCACTTCATAAAACAATCTTTAAATTTAAAATACAGTATTTCGCAAAATTTTTCTAGTTGACTGTTGAGATTTTGGCAAATTCTAAGTTTCATCAGCATTATTTTCGGGTTGTGATTGTAGATAAAAGACCCATGCAATGTACCTGGCCCAACAAAAATAAGAGGTTATATGAGACCAATCAACATGGACGGCTTAGAAGAAGTGGAGATTTGCCATAAGTTAAACCCCACTAAGAGCTTTGGTTCAAAATCATCGAAAACAAATACGCCATTAGGGGGCTCAACATGTTGTCGTGAATATAGTCATGACTACGATTTCTTACCTGAACGAAGGCGCATTTTCCAAAGTACAACAATGAGAATAAAGAGTATGATCGACAATAGAAGAATTACACTGATGTAGGCACCGTGAAGCACTCCCGTGTTATTACTCTCATAACCTGGAATTTTTTCAGAATGTAAAGCGGTAGTTTAAGAAAGAGACAAAACCGCATTTTAATTTGAAATTGAAACGATTGCAGTGCCTAGTAATTTATCCAGATATGTTGACTATTATTAGAAAGTGATTGTCATCGATGACTGCTATTGAATCTTGAATGTTGACATGGCTTACCTGCTTGGGTTTTTGGCGGTTTTGTCGACACTGAAAACGAAAAACAAAATATAATAGGAGTTTACACTAGATATGAAAGGTTTCTTTGCTACTGTAATTAATCATACATTACAAGTTCTTTGTTAACTAAAGAAAACAGCACAAACTTCTCCTAATAAGACCTTTTGATATAATTTCTTGGCAAAGAAAAAAATTTTAAAAATGGCTGAACGAACAAGCTTGTCGAGCTCGAAGTCTGTTGTTTGAAAAGTGGCGAAACTTGGAGCAATAGTGGACAACTTTCAGTATTCGTTGTGATTGTCAGAGAAATCTCGCTAAAAATAATTATTTATACACCTACCGTCTAGCACTTTTATTCGCTTGATGTCCTGTTCCAGTGAACTCTCTCCATACTTGTTGGTCGCGGTTACTACAAATTCATATTCCTTCCCCTTCTCTATTTCAACGGCATAAGAACGGTTATAGACATCGACTATGGTTGCAATTTTCTTCCACTCATCATCATTCCTGAACCTTTGGTAGACGGAGTACTCTATTATTACCGCCCCATTGTTATCTGGTTCTTTCCATTTTAGAATTATTCCATCAGTTACTTCGACAGCATCAGGAACATCTGCGTAGAAAGGAAGGAAAGCTGCGAGTTGAATTTATAAATATCAATTGAAAATGAGCAAATACGTACATGAAAAAACAATTTCATATTCTTCAATTCCAACGTTACTCTTCCAGCCATAAAAGAATAATTATCGCCTACTGTCAACGGAATTTTGTCAATCGTTAGAGAAACTCTGTATTATTATATTTAGAATCTCATTCAAGGAAAAACGCAAACGGCAATTTCAGGTTGCCATTCAGGGGCAGATCTAGTGGGAGGGTGCAGGGGGTGGGCACCCCCCCTCTGAGATGACCCGCGGTTTTCTAATACAACTGGTATTCTGCAAAAAAAAAAAAAACTCTGTGGTTTATTGGTGTCGAAGTAGAGCAAGAGACGAGTGCACCTACTCCTAAAAAAAATCCTGGATCCGCCCCTGCCATTTGTGTTGGGGTTAATGTAATAAAGATTAAACTGCAATGCAAGTACTTAAAAGCAATAAATAAAGATCACGTGTTATAAATTGACGTTGAACGTTTGCAGTTTGTCATAAACTTGATTCTAAATTTCTCTATCGTTTTACAAACTATTACGCCAAAGCCAAACGTCGAACTTTTCATGAGACGAACCGAATCGCAATTTGGGTCGACCTAAATTTAGTTAGCTAATTAAAAGTTAGTCTGTTGGGTCAGTTGATGAACTAAAGAAGCAGCAAGCCAATCAGACATCATCACCTGAAGCAGACGGATAGAACGATTTGGTTGATCCAAACTTATTGCAACGAAATTAACTGAGACAGACGTCAAACGTTTTCATGAACTTAACCGGCCCAGTTTGGTTCCTCTAATGAAATTTCGATGTTCTCCTTAACCATACCAAACTATTTAAGGAAACAATATTTTTTAAGAATTCCTTATTAAAAAATTATGGAATAATTTTCCCAAAAGCTTGGGACCTGACACTGCATTCAAAAATCGTTGCAGAAAGTATTTCAAGAATCTTTTCTCTTTCCTTTCATACATTGTAATCTATTCTTAAATTCCGTGGACTAGCCTACCAGTCCTTTCCCAACTTTCCTGCTGCTCTCTTTGTGTTTTGTACGGAATGTTTACAGTGAAAATGGATTAAATTAAACCAAATTGAAATTGTTCCAATTAGGGAATAAGTCTAACAAAATCTAATCAAAGCTTTCTTAAAAAGACGAATGAATTCAAATTTAATTAAGAGTTGTAGTACCTCCTAATACTGAGATTCTCTTGATCTTTTTCACTTCTTTTTTACTTTCGCCACATTTGTTTGAGGTAGTGACCACAAATTCGTAATCTCGACCAATCTCTAAATCGACAGCAATCTCACGAACTGAGACACTAGTTATATCCTGTACTTTAGCCCATTCATGCGACTTGTCTCCATCAGTTACAATTCTTTGGTACACAGTGTACTTTGTGATCGGCGCACCACTATTCTGTGACTCCTTCCACTTTAGATTCACTTTCACATTTTTTGTCTCAACCGGTAAGTCGTTTATTAAGGCGGCTTCTGGAATACCTTGAAATATGGAGAAAGGGTATGATAAGTAAAACTGCCCACCGTGCACACTGCTTAAAATGTTACCTGCCTCAAGATGTTTAGCAGAACATGATCAAAGCGAATTTGACCTCACAATCCCCCCAAAAAGAACTAAAAAAAAAACATCTATATCGATCCACGTATAGCGTTTCCGATATGTTTTCAGTTTTTTATTCCTTTTGTTATCGATTTTGAGAGTGTATCGCGTGAGATGACATTAAGGGTCGGTCATATAAACGAAGTCTTATTTACGCAGTGGTTTAAGAAATGATTGGACATTTAGATCTCTTTCTTAGTGGGTTAATAAAAAAAAAGAATCTATTGAGTGCTTTTCCAGCCTAGGCTATGTGCTTTTTTTGAAATTGTTCATAATAAATGGTGTTTTAGATAACAGCAATGAGCGAACTAAAAAAGGGCTTAGAACGAGGTTTCGTTGAACACGGGCTAGACTCCGTTTAAATAACTGGCCCTAAACGTTTCATAGAAATATCAAGACAAGCGTTTACCAAACGCGTACGTTGAACTAAAACTGCACAAAAAACGCTGTATTGAAGATCACTAAGATCGTGGCAAACATTTATTAAACAACTAACCTATCAGTCCTACATGGACCGTCTTGGAAGCCAGGGTGAAACCATTTTCAGCTGTGCAGTTATATAGTCCAAAATCTACACTCGAATTCATTGTCAAGTTAACGGTGCTCTCAGTAGCTTTGACCGAACTAAAGTTGGTTCCATCAGGCTTGTACCAGGTGAGCGTTGGTATAGGAACAGCATCTGACTTGCAAGTCAACGTTACAGTGTGCCCAATACAGGACATTGGCGAGGAAGAAGTAAGGCCTTGCATGACGGCTGGGTCTGTCAATTATCATCGGAAAAATATGTTATTATTATCACATCGTCAAACCATTCTTACCACCTATTTCAGGGAGGCAGCGTGGCCGAGTGGTCAGCGCGTCGGACTCGCAATCCGGCAGTCCCGGGTTCGAGTCCCGCTCTGGCCACTTGCTGGATTTGTGCTCGGTCGTCCCGAGTTCAAATTCTCGGCCACGCTTGTAAATAGCCAACTGGTTGCCTTCTGCCAGTTGGGGTTTTTAATCCCGTTATGTTGTATTTGAATTATTTGTTTCTAAATATTTGAGTGGAGTGCCTGTAAATTAGCTGACTAGCTAAGTGCACCTTCCACTATAAACATGCCTTTAACCTTTAACCTTTAACCTTTATGAGTGGTCTGGACTTTGTCAGGAATACCAATTCATTTTTTATCTATTTATTTATTTTAACATGCAAATAAGGCATTCAAGCGGGGATATAAATTCACCGCCTATCCAGTATAGTGAAAGGAAATAAATGGGCACGAAAAAGGAACTTTTGACTAATTCGGAAGTCGTCTAACTGACACATTGTTTGGTAATAAAATGACTCACGCAGGATGTTTTTATCATAATTTATTAAAATGTGAATAAGGGCGTTCAGCTACTTTCGGTCTGTTATATAATTATCACTGCTTTAGTTGCAGATGCAAGGAAGGATATTATCCTCTCCTGATATTCGGACAGGGTCTTGCTTTTCCATGAACCCAAGCATAATTCAACGTTCTTCTCTGACTTCCTTAGAGCTTTCTTCTGATGTGTTGATGCTGCCAGTAGTAAACTCTTCATCCGCCCCGGCCTCCTGCTGTTAAAGGCCTTTAGTGGATGGCGTACTGGAGAACGGATTGCCAAATTAATTTCCTTTAGTTAGCTGAGTGACTTTCGAGTGATTGCCGGGCTAGTCCACACCAGGTCAACATTCAGGGTTTTACGATATCTGAGAAGATGCTGCCACCTACAAAGGGTTAGGCCCTCTGGTGTGCGAAGGTACGGTGTCAAAGAACTAACAGCTGTTTATCTCCAAACAGCAGCCAACTCGAGGTCACATTCGAATGTGTGGAGCTAGATTGGAGCTTACAAAAACAAAGTGTTTAGTAAAAACTTTTAAATCTGAATCTGAAGCAAGAACATTTATTTAGAACTGTAAACAATAGCGTCTCGTAGACCATGAACTTAGAGACAAACAAAATAGATTCTCTCCAGTCAAGCCCTGTACTGATTTTTTTTAAACGCAATGTGTTTTTTTACAGTGTGGCACTGTTGTAGAATAGATTCCTCGGCATATTAGAGCACTGATAACACAGTCATATAAAATCTTTAATACAGATATCAATCGTCTTTTATTCGTCTGATACCACCACCAGGAAAAAAAGAACACCAGGTTTTATGTTAAATCTCGGTAACTTGTGTTTCTATCACCGTGGCTAAAAAGAGTATACAACACGTCACTGTAGGTATAGGCTGGAGAAAAAATTGTATGTCTGGCAGGTGTCTGGTAGGTAAGACTATATCAAAGATGCTCGGGTACCAATGCTATTCCACTCCTTGAATTAGTTTCAATCCTGACATTATAAGTTGATATTTTGCGGATGCAATGTCGATCGACGAGAGCCAAGCAACAGCTAAAATCAAACTAAAGAGGAGGGTTATAAAACATTAGTAAGGTACAAAAAGAAAGAAAGACCCTGAGCTAAAACAACGAAAACGTAGATTTCCTAAAAAGCACGTCGACATGGGAAAAGAATGGCGTGACGTATTCCAAAGAAGGCCGAAGTAGACCGATAAAGTTTTAAGTTCTACTCAGTAATATACTCACATTTAACGGTAAGTTCAAATGTTTTTTCACCACTTCCTGCAGAGTTGTTGGCTCTACATATGTATATTCCTGCATCTGCCTTGCTTATAGAACTGAAGATGAGATAAGCCTTTTCAAATCCAGAACTCCTAACTTGAGTGGTACGAATACTGATCCACACCACATCTGATTCTGGTGTCCCTGTCGCAATACAGCTTACATTGACGGGACTCCCTTGACTGTAGCTTATATTTGCGGTCACTGGATGTGTGATTCTTGGTATTTTCGAACACAGATGAGATGTCAACTCATTTAATGGCGCTTAGTTACCAGTTTCTGGCGGTAACAAAGATGGCTCGTTGGAGGGTCAAGAATGAGTTACTGTTAGAATTTTTTGCGATCAAAGTGTGGCTTGTGAATTTAATGGACCGGTGGAAGAGCTTCGCCTTGTGTAGTTTAAGTGCAATCAAATGAGGCAAAAACCATAAAATAATTATAACGCACTAAAAAGAGTTATATTTCATTACATTACATTACAAAAAATGGATGAAAGCTTTAGCAGGAATACTTTTCCAAATACTTGATAATGACTCCCAACCGCTGTCACAAAACATGAATTAACAATTAGCGATCATTGTCTAGAAAATGACGACTATTCTGTAGCTATTTACCTCCAAGCAAAATTTCTACCGTAACAAACAATGAAGTGTAAAAAATAAACGAAGACTGTTGATTCCGACAACAGCTAAGCTTTGTCTGTTATTAACCTGCATTCACCGGTGTATAACCAGTAAACAGTTTTTTTTTTTTTCGCAAATTTACAATGTCTTGTGCTTTTTTATTTAGCTAATAAGTTCATAAATTAGCAGTAACACTAAATCAAATGGTATTTCAAAACATGTTTTCAGATACTGAAGAATTGGCAATTCCCTTGGAAGGGTGTCCCCGAAAAAGCCGAAAACATTAATGCCTTCAAAGTTTTATTTGTCGGAAAGAAGACATGACGGCCGTTCGGTCAGTGCGCACTTAAATATGTAATCGTCAGTAGCAATAATAATCATTATTGTTTTCATTTTCTGCGCTCAATTATTTCACTGTTGTAGTACACACTTAAACAATTAGTTAAGTATGCGGCTCGATAAACCACTTTGCTGAAGAATTTTTATTCATCTACAAAAATGTATTTTGTTATACCTGAGGTCTTCACGAAGAAAAAAAAATTCTACCTTCATAGTACTCGATCGAAAATATCTGTATGAAGAAAGTGTACATCACCTTCAACAATCAGTCTGGCGTAATCAAATTGACCACTATCTTGTACATTGTTTGCATATAATTGACACCCATAAGTGTTTGTATCATTGAGCGTAATGCCACTGAGATTGAAGATGACTTGACCAGAGAATGAGTTACCAGTACGGCTTCCAGATACTCGTCCAGTAAAACTTTGATGTACATAGACCGTTTTTCCAAAGGTGTTTAGAAATAATATTCTCCCATTTTTCTCTATTGTGGCTGCATTAGTTGCTTTGAAACCAAATTCGATTCCCTCAACGTCTCTGAGAATCTCCAGGTGAAGCTCACAGACGAGCTAATCAGGCTTCTTACAGTAATTCCTTGATATGGTAAAATTAACTGTATTTTGCCAACTGAAAAAAAAAAAGAAGGAAAACTCAGATTTTTTTTTTTTTTGGTGTTCCAGACCTCGGGTCAATTACACTGTAATTAAACTTTTGCAAGTGTTATTTACAAGTGAAGCCATTGTTTTAAGGTGTTTCGATATAGTTTTTCAGAAGCCATACTGATATTTTTCGCTATCCTTGTCTGATCACTATAAAATTTTCGCCAATGATTGATTATAGATTGAAATTTGTCAAAATGTACTAGGGTTTGGTAAAATCGATATTACTATGACAACAATAAACTGATAAATTGAAATTGATAAACGCCTAATTGTGCGCGTTCTAGACCAGCTACTGAAAATCTAACACTAACAACTTAACGTTTAGTGTTTAGCAAATAACCTTCGTAAGAAGCAAAAAATTCTGTATGTTTGAATTCGACTGAAACGAAAATAAATATCAAACCTTAAATTTTCAATAGACATATATCCATGACTAGTATATTTCAGTGTGAGTATTGTCAGTGCTTTACATTCAAAAGATGCGATAAATTCAAACTAAAATGTACTAGTCATGGTATGTATGGTATGTACAGTGCGCATTATTTTGGAAAAATTAGCATAACGTCCAAACCGTGAATGTTGTAACGCATATTTTTGTTAGGTTCGTAGGATAGGTTTGTCTTGAAATTTCCAAGGTGTTACAGTGAATCAATCTTAATGAAAGTTCAGACATTATTATATACATTATCAAGATTATGTGAAGAGATTTTAAAAAGAATTCGGTCGAGTCGTTTCAGAGATATACAAAAAAGCGCTAAAAGTCCAAATTTTGAATGAAGTTGCACTTGGACAGGTGGTGAGAAAACGGGTTAGTTTTAAAGATCGCAAGAACGAAAATACACCAAAATTTCCTAGCATCAAAATATGATATTAAGCGGCATTCTGCCGCTACTTAAGAATAATTTGAGTCATCTATAACGTTTTTATTAAATAATCGATCATGGCTATTGAAAATTTAAGGTTTGAAATATATTTTCGTTTTAGTCGAATTCAAACATACAGAATTTTCTACTTCTTACGCAGATTGTTTGCTAAACACCAAACTTTAAGTTCTTAGTGTTGGATTTTCAGTAGCTGGTCTAGATCACACAAAATTCGACTTGTATCAATTTGAAAGTTTTTTGTTTATTGTCGTCATAGTAGTATCGATTTTACTTAAAACTACATTTTCACATATTTCAATCCATAGCCAATTACTGGTGAAAATTTTATAGCGATCGGACGAGGAAGAAAACACTTAAATTTTAAGGCGATTAAAAAATATCGGTATGGCCTCTGAAAAACTGCATCGAAACACCTTAAAGTCTTAAAGCAATAACTACACTTGTAAAAGTTCTATAAAACTAACAACTAGAGTGAAAAAGGCTAGTTTTTTTTTAAAAAAAAGTTAGGCTGACCAACTCAATATAATGAAAATTGTGTCACATGCATGTTTGGAATTAAAAAAAATAACTCTCCCTTTTTTCAATACCGCATTAAATTCCTTTCAATGAATAAATTCTTTTCAATTGTTAAGAATATACAAGGGGGGGGGGGGGGGTGGTTGTCAACCCCCTCTGAGGTTTTCCTGAGTTTATTTTTTTTCCCATGAGGATAAAACATCAGCACCTGACGCTCTCAGTAACTGTTCCTTTATCTCTCGCGCATTTTAAGACAAGTTCAGTGATGGTCAGTTTCTATGGTTACGAGATTTGACGTCATAAGTAGGAAGTGGTCAAACCATTTTTGAGTGAAAATACTTTTTTTTTTTCAACTTCTATCTAAAATAAAAGTAAATCTTCAGGCTAAAATCATGAAAAGTGCCCCCCTTCTACGATGGTGGGGATATGAATTTGTGTGTACGTAGGAGGGTTAACCGATGAAACATTCGTTACACTGACGATTTTGCCTGCTTCTTAAATGAGCTACGTATAAATATTTTTTTTGGATTTTTTCAAATATTAATAATAATTAATATTTATCTTTTTTATGATGGCGTTCATTTCAGTAATTCTTTCACCTATACACCCCGCAACATTCATTTATTGTGCCCCGCATAGGGCAGATACCTATTTTTGTCTTAAAAGCATCTGAGAAGTCGATTTGTCGGGAATTTTGTCTGGACAGTTAGAAGTTTGTTTCGCTGTTTTACCAGTTCCCAGTCCCCGCCACGTAGCACCCTATCCATGCTAACAAAGTGAAATGGCGGCCAAAAGTTTTTTTTTATACGAGATTTTGTAACCGCTAAAAAATAAAAATCTATGATTCTTCCTGAACGCGCTTTAAAAGTAAATGGCGATAAACGTGTTAAAGAATTTCTTAGCACTCTTGAATCTGCGACCTCTCGGTTGGACATCCGTGAGTGTTATGTATGGCAGTCGAGAGTAAGACGCGAGTGCGACAGTTTGATATAGTTTCTGTAACGCAGCCGGCAAGTTACTCATTTGCTTATCATGTCAATACAAATAATATAATATACCCTAAAAAGGAAGTTTAAGAGGTTGACCCTATGTAAATAAACTTCCAAAAATAAAAATTAAAAATATATGCAATTTAAACCAGAGATCTAAGATGGATAAAGACCTAAGAAATACACATGTACGATTTAAGAGCTATTTTAAAACGTCTTAAATTTCCTATCTCAACAACATTGGCGAGAAGGTCATTCCATTAACGAATAATTTTAACAAAGAAAGAGTATTTATAACAATTGCAGTTAGCCGATTTAACTTGCAGTTTGTGGTTGTGATTGGACCTGGTACGTTTTGAGGCGAACTTAAAAAAATCGGAAAAACAAAGGCTATTCAATCCGAATACAAGTTTATAGCATTCAATCAAAGAAAGATATAGCCTTCTGTGAAAAAGATTTTTGATGTCAGTTGTAAAGTTAAGTATTTTGCTCTATTTTGGGAAGGTAGCGAACGTTTAAGTGAGGATTCGAGGGAAAGATAATGTTCTTCAGTTCATGTGTTTCGCAGCACTGTCGTTCAAGGGGCCCAACCAGTTATCAGCTGTGGATCATGCATGAACACAATCGATATGGAATCTTGTCACGAGGAGACAATAAGCTTCAAAGGGCTCCAATCAATCAACTCAGCAGAATCGGTTTTAGCAGCTTACCTTCCTGTTGTAGTTCACTACTTTTCTTAATGAGGTGAATGGAGCAAAGAGGCGAACAAACTGAATCACAATTGAGGTCATAATTTGGCCCGGCAAAGAGGCAAATCAAGAAAGCGATTTGCTTACCGAGGTGTAGCCTGCGAACAGCAGACGCAATTCCGGTCGTCACTTCTCTCCCTCCCGAAATAGCGTCTGCGAACCCGAGAGGCAAAACGATTTCCGTGACGTTAAGTCTTTTTAGCCGATCAAGGTTTAGCTCTTAAAATTAAGGAACTAACTCCAGAGACTTCTCGCAAGATCGTGCGCGGTGGATATGTTTACAAGTCGAAATTGAAAGGACGACGTAGCTTGTGTACTGTAGCCGCCCTTTTTCCTCAGAACGACGCGTTTACGAAAGTTAATTTGCCAGGATTGTGGGACTTATTGATGAAATAATCATCAAGAGGATTCATATTGAAGAAAAGATTAGAGGGCATTTTTTATCTATGTGCCTACGGAGTCAATGATTTATCATACCTAGTTGTTTTGCTCATATTCGAAACGATAAACTGGGTCCTAATGAAAGTAGACGCATCAAACCGTTTGTTGCTTCTGTTCCTTTCTGGTTCCTCGCAGGAAAGTATGCTTTTGAGAACTCTTCGATAGTTTGTCGTGTGCCGCTTTAGATATTTTTTTAGTAGATATCCTTTATCTTTGAAAGCTAGGACGTGTGGTTATCGATTTCCCATGCGTGGTTGCTTCTTGGCTCAGACAAAACTTTAATTGATCAGATCGAAAGCATTTTATATTTGTTCTGATATTTCTTTAAATACATGTTCTTTTCAAGGTTTTAATTTCCATAGTTTTTTGTAAGATGAGTTGAAGCGTCGTAGCTGAAATGTCATCCTGACTATGCGTCAATTTACTGCTGTAACTATTTATTTCACGCTGGGTCTGGCCAAGGTTTATAATATTTCAGATCATTGTTGTGGCGATACTAGAATTATTAACGAGTGATTGTCAGAGATTTTCTGAATCAGTGAAGGATGTGTCTGTATAATTGATTCACCACCTTTTGTCAGCGCTGGTTAAATTGAAATGAATAAGTCAGAGCGCGATGTCATTAAGCTATGTTACTTTCCTTTCGCTGTAGCGGTTATTTTGTCCAGGTTTTGTTTATGTCACGTACTATCGTATTTAATAAAGCGAAACCAAAGGCCCACATCACATACATAGCTTAACAAGCAGTTGCTTCATAAAGAAGTCAGCATTCAAAGTCGCCGGAAACCTTGTTATGGTCGTGAAATTCACGTTCCAATACGTATTTGGTAACTCTGGCCAAAATCCAAGACACTTCAGCGCGCGAGGTCGCGAGGAGTCAGTCCTTTGAGTCAATCCTTTGATCTGTTTTGCCAACATCAAAACAAAAGATTTTACGTCATGGAAATCGTTTTGCCGCTCGGGTTCGCAGACGCTATTTTTCGGAGGGAGAGAAGCGACGACCGGAAATGCGTCTGCTGTTCGCAGGCTAACCGAAGTGGACAAAATGAAAAAAGTGACTGCGACTGACTGACAGAAGTTATACCACTGACATAAGTATCTTTCGCATGCCATCGTAGGCATCAGTGATACGTCGAAAACTAATAGGCTATGCTTAGTCTAATCTGGTTTGTTTTAAAGACACACGAGCTTGTGCGTTTACATTGTCTACATCACTCGCGTGAGGACCGTAGCCCTGAATGCATAATTAGGTTTATATGCCGTTACGCGTCCTACACAGACTCGATAGATAGCCTAAGTAAAAGTAATAATATACACATACCTCCAAACGGAAGAAAGATCAGTACGAGTAGAATAAAATCCGTAAGGCTTCCAAACCAACCTTTGATATACATCTGATATTCGTTGCAGTCATGGGCAGAAAAAAAATATTTGCCATTAGCTTCCACTCACCAAAGGCGAAGATTGTACCGAGGCAAATTGGAATCAAATTCCAGCTGAAGCATAAAGGTCAGTATAACTAAAATAGCATCCTTGGCGGAAGTTAGCAGTCACATCATTAACTATGCCTTTCATTTGTTCAATTTCTTTATTAATTTATTATTATTTTAGTGTTTTTCTATCTAAAAATGTATTTTTTCCCTGAAAAATCCTCTATTTTCACTGGCATTTAACACAAATGACATAAAGTTGGACGCCCTTTAAGAGAATTCAAACTTTGGTTTTGATTAGCATATTTGAAGCTTAAGTTTGTCATCTCTGAGGGACGGGAGCGGACTCTCTCCCCTTCCCACCCCTCCTCAAGTGAGGGGCTGCAAAACGACTGAAATTTTAGGCTTAAAGAGCTAGAGTGAATACAAATACGAGGCAACTTTTAGTAGCTCTTTAGAGGTCTTGAGCTTTAAAATGACACTCGCCCTCATTTTTTTCTTTTTCTCCCTTTTTTCGTTCAAAAGTGATGGAGAGTCACTTAAAACATGAAGTATTAAAAATATTTTTTTTTAAATCAGAAAATGTAAAACCTTTTTCTTTTAATCCCATCGCCATGTTTTCAAGTTATGTATGATTTTAAGAAAAAATAGTCACAAGACAAATCACGTGATTTACTGAAGACGACGAGGTCTTTCGGCCTTTCGAGCTGTAACCAAGTAATCAGATCTTCTTGGTCACAAGCTACTTAGTGAGGGATGCTACAATTGGAAAAATTCGTAAAGTAAGCGGTAAAGCCTTTTCCCCTGGCTTTCTGCAACTTCTTCATTTGTCCTTTCCTCGAGTCGTACAGCAATTTCGGGATGTCATCGTAGACATGGAATTCCGTGCCCTTCAGGTGTTTCCGGGCTTGATCCATCACTAGTTCCTTATCTCCATAACTTCGTCTCTCGATTTCTTTTTTTTTTTTTTTTCATCTGCAGATGGCAAAGAATCTTTGGAAGCTTTTGACCGGTTTTTGCGTTTTCCCAGCATTAAAAAAATCATGATATAAATTTTCCACAATGATTCAGGGAGCTTGGCGAAACACGTTTCACCTCTACCATGTTACCAGTCCCAGTCATCCACCAAACATTTGCTCAATTGACAGCAGATTCTGAATTGTAAATCATTTCTAACGCCTTTTGAAATAATAGGGGACAAAACTCTTGAGGGGAGAGGGGAGAATTTTTTTTCTATTTACCTCTACCCGGAGCGTCCGTACGGACGTACGGTGACGTCATAACCAAATTTTCTCGGATGGATAGTTTACTAAGTTTACTTAGGTATGGAGCTTCACGCTCGCTCGCGCGAAGGTTCCGCTATTAGACCCAGGCCTTAAACTAGTTGAGAACAACAAGAATCTTTTGCACCATCGAATGAGCTGCTATAAATAGATATACAAGAACCTTTTTTGTACCTCGTTTAAAATGTTTTGGCTACATTCTGCTGATCAGTGGAGAAGGTTCGCGCTTGTATTATGTAAAAGACGGCTGTTTACCCCTTCCAACTGCCACCGCAATTTACAGATAATTATGGTATATTCGGAGTTACAAGTAAGAAAAGATAAGGTTAAATATAAAGTTAAATCCAAATAATATCTCCTTAATGCAGATTCCAAAGCCGTTAGGTGTAGAAGTGGTTAAAGGATACCCACATATGTACAAAACAATAATTGAAGAGAAACCTCCTTGTTCAGATTTACTTTCTATTGTTCTTTTCATAAACCTCCAGGATGACAGATTTAAAGTTGTAACAGAAAACTGAATTTTGGTCGAGTCCGTAGATGCGTATTTTATACTTCGATAAAAAGCTTTGTGTATTTTTATTTGTAGTTGTACTGTATTTGTATTTCATTTTCTCCATTTACTTTTGAGTACATTGGTTTTAAAAGACAACTGAGTTACATATAAATGGAGAAGGGCAAGATATACAGTGGATCCTCTCCTTTGGACAAAGGGACACCTCTTTTCAGGGGACACAAAATTTGGTCCCGGAAGAATGTTCAGTTGTTTGTCTGTTCAGGGGAAATTGACACTTTTTCTGGGTCCCAAAACCCAATTTTAACCTCCTTTCAGGGGACACCTTAGCACTCAAAAAGTGACAGACCACAAAAAGGGTTGATGAGTTTCAATGTTCACCAGTCAAATTGGCTACAGCTTTTAACTGACATGAACTATAATCTCACTAAAATCGATGTACTAAGCTTGTGGAAATTCAACACACAACATCGAACACATGCTTTTTTTAATAATTATCTAGCTGCTTGAAATATTGACTGCAGAAGATTTCCAGGCAGCACAAAGTATATATATATTTTATTTTTTGGTTAAATATTGACAAACTCCAGCCCAGCCTCCATTCAGGAAACACCTCTTCTTAAGTCCCGAGGGTGTCCCTTGAATAGAGGTTCCACTGTAGTAGAACTTATTATATGCTGTTTCAATTATAGATCAAACTTTATTCTTCAGGATAAAAGAGAACATATAAACGAGAGGAAAAGAGAAACACCCAAGTAAGATACATGTAGAAGGTACCAGGGTCTGTGTGGCAGCGATTAACACACAGAATTGATTGATATAACCAACCTGGTATACTGATCAGGACTTCTGGATCCCCAAATTTCCCAACAAACAAAATAGTTTTTCGAAATTTTCTGAAGTTTTCTGATTTTATTGCGAACCTTTCGCAGAATTGGAGATGTGTGAATAAACAAGTTTTTGTAATTGATTATATATTTAATTTTGGTACAGAAGAAGCTATTCCGAACCGCGCACATTTCGGTTTAACGGTAAATTGAGCCAAAGTATGAAACTATTTCGAATCGCCTTTTTTATCATCCTGAGTAATAAACGAAATTAGTGTATGAACACTCAGTGATCTTGGCGTTTTAAGCCATCTGATTGCTTCGCTATATCGGACTTTAATGCGGTGAATATAAAGGAAAACAAAATCGGTGAGTCGTAATCTCGGTGTTTTGCTTAGCATGCGTAACAGGCGTCGAAAAGTATAGGGGATAGGGAGGAAGGGAGAAAGGGAGGTTGATTGGGGAGGAAGGGTAAGGAACGCGCGCCGCTACTTTTCTTTTTCCCCGTTTCCCCGCTTTTCTCCCTTCCCCTCCCCCTTCTCCTCCTCCTCCCCTCCCCTTTTTGCGTCTGCCACGCACGCAGCCTATTTTTTGTCGGGGTGTTTTGTGAAAGTTTTAGAGTGAAAATGCCACAAACATCCTAGCGTTATGGTTTTGAAGGGAAGAAAATGCTTCAAAGAGTTTATACAGAGTGATTTATATTGTGAAGTGATTTTCTCTATAGCGCTCTAATCAATGTTTAAAGTCAACCATAAAGGTCAACGAGGCCGGTTTGGGGACTCAGGATTCCCTTACAAGACTTCTTTTTCCCAGAAAATTGTATAAGGCAGCAAGTAAACAAGACCAAAAACACTACAGAAAAACAACGCTCGACTCGATCGGAGCCGCCATTGTTATCCATTGCAAGAAGCGACAATGGCATTTTTCATTTGGCGAATTGACAGAAACATAAAGTTCTACATTTCTTCTCAGATGAAGATTAATGTAAGATTTTGACGATTACTTTTAAATCGGTGATGCTAAAGCCTGCAAAAGGATGGAATCTATGTTTTCCCAAGTTTGAAAATACTGTAAAAGTCTATTCTCTGTGCATCTCTTTTTCATGGCTTCATGTTCATTCCTGAATTAACCCGTCAATCAAACTAATGGTTTCCCTTCTGATTCTGTTGAGATCATTTTGCGTGTATAAATTATACTAAAACATTTTTTTAATCTCAGTGAATAGTGGCCTTAGAAATATTATATTTGTCACTATTCACCTTGATTTTAAATAAATTTGATATCAAACCAATTAAATATTTAACCGATAATTTCATAATTTCTTACAAATTTATCGTTATGAAATAATAAACTAGGCGAATGAGTGTGCAGTACGATACTTACAGTTTACTAGTAGTATTAGTTGCTTTTCTGTAATCCCAACAGAGTTGTTTGCTTTGCATATGTACGATCCTGCATCTGCTTTGCTGATTGAGCTAAAATTGAGTGTAGCTGCTTTAGAGCCAGAAAACTTTACTCTTCCATTATGAATCCAGCTCACATCTGGGACTGGTTGGCCAGTGGTTTTACAGCTGATAGTAACAGCCTCCCTTTCACTGTACGTTACATTGGCTGAGGTAGGATAGGTTATAATCGGTAACTCTGCAAACAGTGAGGTAAATAAAAAGGCCAATACATAAAACGTAAATTGCGATTGGAGATCCCCTTTAGGAATAAAACTTTTTAGCGTACAACAGTTACAACATTGTGATCTTTAGTAGAGCCTGTTCAAAAGAAAGATTTTGTACCTTTTGTTGCCCCAGCTGCATGCTTTTATCGGAACGATCTGTTTTGTTTATGATTTTTGGAGCAATCACGGCAAGATGACACATTTTGTTTATTATCAATAAGGCAGGAAATAGTTAACAGAATTTTCATGGAGTGCCGATTTTCAGTATTTCAGTGAAAGTAAAATAACTCATGAGCCGAGAAAGGTAGAGCACCTAAAGTGGAGCTCGATCGCGTACTTCAAAGTGAACGCAAAAAAACTGGATAAATTATCTTAACATTGTGACCCGGGCTGGCTCGCTTTACCGAGAATGCAAAATTATCTGCGGTACGAAGTTTAGCAGATATTTGTTTCGTACACGTTCTTATATGATTAACTACGTGTATTATAGTGTCTGTTTGTACCTCCGTATTTAAGTGGTGTTAAGTATTTTGCATACGATTATTGCCCCCGTGGGGTTTCGCCCAGCACTGGCAAAATCCCGTGGAGGCACTCTTACTAGTAGCTCGCGCGTATATTAAGGAAAGCAATTATACATGGATTTTTGATAACCGGATTTGCAAAAATATCAACTCATTCTACTACTTGGCAATTTAAAACAATAGAACTCATTCACAGGCCGATTAAAAGCCTTTATCTGACGCCGGGCAGTAAGTTAATGGTCCCTTGAAGCATTCCAACGACTCCAAATTTAAAATGACGCAAATTTTAGAACATTTATTCAGTAAACTGACTTCGCGAAGTTTCCAACCGGTGTCATTTCAGTCTAGAAATTTTTAAATTGAGTGAACTGCAGCAAAAGAGTGACTGGTTAAGGCTTGCATAGCAACTTAAGTAGTTAGCAAAACACGGTTCGATAAACAACAGGATTCCGCATGGAATAGCAACAAACTGGATGAAACGAAGTGCACAAATTATCACTTTTTTTATCTGAAAAATCGACCTATGGTTCAATACCATTAGAGCCCGCTGAAACTAGACCTAGATCCAATTTTCCTGAGTCGAGAGTCGCTTTTCCAAGGTACAATCAGCTAAGCTAAACACGACGAAACAATATTAATGGCTGGCACAGGTCAAACCACAGTTCAACCACGCGATCACATACCTGTCAACACCATGCGGAAATCACGCAATCACACACTTTCGCGCCGCTGATAAGACTATCCACAACCACGCATAATCTTCTCACGTTTAACATAAGCGAAATATCATCGAATAAGTAGGAAAAACTCAGCCTATTGCCAGATAAACACTTCTGGAGTTTTCTCTTACACTCGTCTTATTCGAGTTCCTAGATGTAGAACCACAAGTCTTGCTCTCACCTAATTCATTTGACTCCTAAGAGCCTGTTCCCGAGGCCAAAGACATAATGGTCACCTTAGAAAAGCGAACAATATCGTACCTTTCTGTCACAGCCCGGATCAGGGTGATTGATCCGTTTAGCCAAATGGAGGGAGAATATAATACGATATTGGACGATGCAGACTCTTCGAATCGTAATAACTTTGTCCTATCTCAGAGCTTTACATGATGTTCTCCGGGAAGTTTCTCAAGGTGACCAATATCTAAAACTAAACTGCTAAACGGCACCGAAACCAGTTTTAGGTTCGCACTGATTTCGAATAACTGTCACTTGTGTTAAACAAAGAATTGTGGGTAAGGAAGAGAATAGGGAGGGGGTGGGGGGGGGGGGGGGGGGTAAGATAGTAATTCTGTCTACATCAACTTCTACACAAATCCCTAACTAAACACATAAGCAAACAACACAGTAAACAAGCTGTTAAGTTGAGAAAATTACAAAATGTTTGCTAACCCGGTTTTCATAACTCCAGGTATAATTACAGTTGAAATATACAGTCAGTATGCCCGAAAAAAAAACTCGATTTGCTTGAACAGGGGACCGCAAGGAATCGTTGGGTAACACGAGGAGCCGCAAGGGGTGATATTTTTGCACGGCATCTGGCGGCACATCAAAGAATTTGGAATTGACGGGCAAATTCCTAGAATATCTTCGCCAGTTAAGCTAGAGAAAAGGTGTTAAAAAAACCTCAGGATCCAAAACAACACGTCAATCAAAATATCACTTGGACCTTTTCGCTAATGAAGAGCTATCACGCGGCTAAGCTTGAATTAGACATATATTGAAACAGGAACTTGTGTCAATAAAGTATCAGAAGTGAGCGGTAATCGCTCCTGGTTAAAAAATTGGTTCACAGGGATATGCATCTCTTCTAGTTAAGAGAAGGGAGTCAGAACTGCTTTTCATGCAGGAACAGGTTTTCTTCGGGCTAACTACAAAACCTCAGCTTATTTCACTCCTTGACATTGTCAAAGCGCATTTTGTAAAGATAACTTTTTCCGCTTTATGAGCTTTTTTTATATTCTATTCCATTAATGTTTAACCTCCCTCAAAAAGCCAAGTAATATAAATGCTGTTGTTAAAAAAAGCGTTTTACTTGTTTACGTGAATTCGCTACCCAAAGATCACTATGCTGAAAGGACAGGGCAAAATTTCCAGGAGAGAGGCATTAATTTTTTTTCCCACGAGGTTACAAAGAGAAAATGCAATGATTATTATTAATGTAACCATCAGGTATACTCTACCCACGAGTTTACGGACAGCAAATGCAGTGATTATTATTAATGTAGCCATTGGGTATATTCTACCCACGAGGTTACAAAGAGAAATGCAATGATTATTATGAACGTAACCTTCAGGTATGTTCTACCCACGAGGTTACAGAGAGAAAATGCAGTGATTATTATTAAATGTAACCGTCAGGTATATTCTACCCACGAGGTTACAAAGAGAAAATGCAAAGATTATTATTATCGTAACCTTCAGCTATGTTCTACCCACGAGGTTACAGAGAGCAAATGCAGTGATTATTATGAACGTAACCTTCAGGTATGTTCTACCCACGAGGTTACAGAGACCAAATGTAGTGATTATTATTAAATGTAACCGTCAGGTATATTCTACCCACGAGGTTACAAAGAGAAAATGCAATGATTATTATTACCGTAACCTTCAGGTATGTTCTACCCACGAGGTTACAGAGAGAAAATGCAGTGATTATTATTAAATGTAACCGTCAGGTATATTCTACTCACGAGGTTACGGAGAGCAAATGCAGAGATATTATTAATGTAACCATCAGGTATGTTCTACCCACGAGGTTACAAAGAGAAAGTGCAATGATTATTATTTACGTAACCTTCAGGTATGTTCTACCCACGACGTTACAGAGAGCAAATGCAGTGATTATTATTAAATGTAACCGTCAGGTATATTCTACCCACGAGGTTACAAAGAGAAAATGCAGTGATATTATTAATGTAACCATCAGGTATGTTCTACCCACGAGGTTACAAAGAGAAAGTGCAATGATTATTATTTACGTAACCTTCAGGTATGTTCTACCCACGAGGTTACAGAGAGCAAATGCAGTGATTATTATTAACGTAACCTTCAGGTATGTTCTACCCACGAGGTTACAGAGAGCCTGCAAATGCAGTGACAATTATTAGATTTTAGTGCAACTATCAGGTTGAGTTCCTCCATTAAAAGAGTTTTTTGCTAGGGTTAAACAAGTTTGGCTTTCATGAGTTTCAAGGTGCAAGAAATTATCAGTATAATTATAGCACACAAACATTGTCATCTAATTTTTCGCACGTAGCCGCAATAAGCCAAGAAATGAAGCATATATAACGAAAAATCGTTCTCAGATGATCTCCATATTAAATAAATTATACTAAACGTTGCGAAATAAATTATTGTTCGTATCCATCTTATCCATCGTAAAAGCGACGGGTCATCGCATGACATCCGGTATATTAAACAGAGGTAATACTCACGGGTTTCACGAGTTGTATGCACTATTTTTCGCCGAGAAACAAATTTAAACTTCAATTCTTACCTTACAGTAGTCCGTTCTTTTACCTTGCTTTCGACAACAAATCTGTTAAAGGCGAACAAAGCGATTCCGGCACTCTTCTTTATGATGAGTAGCAAGCCGCAGGAACTGAAGCCGCTTGACTGAAGTAAAATCCACCGATATGCACGGCATTCTCACTACAAATATAAACAAACGTTGCGGAAGGAGGAGGAAAAAATGCCAGATCTTCGCCTTGGCAATGTATTCCAGCTACCATGCCGGCGTATCTCCAGAAGGTCGACTCGAAGTGGGACAAACCTTGTGATTTTTTTAGACGCCCTTTGGGCGCAAACTAATTTATTCTGGCGCGAAATGAAGATTAACAATAGGTATACTGAAATCTAATCCACGACAAGAAGACTTTCGCACTGTAGCGCGACATATTAAATGCCTATTTTTACAAGTACGCGGAGAAAGTGGTCCACTAGTTTAACTTTTTTAAGATGAACTTACTCCACAAAGGCAAAATGAATGTTTTATCTCTATGTTGTTTACGTGCCGGATTAGAAGGCAGAAGTAAATTCATCATACAGACCCCATCAAAATGAAAGTACACGAATGAAACGGAATAAGTCTGGAACGGTTTAGTTTCTACTCGGCCGCTTCTTTGCTTTTATAACAAAAATTTAATCTGGCAATCTGTTTTAAACGTTGGCATATCAACGCGCACAGTCACTGAATGAAAACAACAGTCACGATCACGTTCTTCGAAACCGACCAGACGCGCGCGACCTACCACTGTTATGGTAAGCAATTATCCTGAAGGTGTTAATGTTCCCGTGACAGTCTTCGCACTGAAGGTGTAAATGGTAAACCGAACGGTCGCTTTGATCATCAGAAAGACCTGTCAACTTTGATGATTTAACTGATTAAATTACGGGACAGAAATTTTACTGCTTGCGGCTCATCGTGATGACCGTGCCTATTGTTCGGGCCCCCAAGTAAGAGTCGTACGGTCATACTTCGATAACCTTTTGCGTTACGCCGTGATCAGTGACATTCTGTGAAACAGCTGCTTTGAAAGTTGTGGACCAAAAGACACACGTTAAGAGCAGATGATGTTATAAAGAGCGTATAATTGTGTACATATAAACAGTTTAAAGAGTTTAAATCTTTGACTGGAAACAATTTGCCAGACACTCTTTCTCCCTCTTCGGCGAATAAGTCTCAGTCCAGAAACAAACAAGACAAGGGAATCAACTGCTAGCTTAATACTAGCAGAACGGTGGGAGATTACAAAAATTCGCCAACAATTAAATTCTGTGCTGACGTATTTCCTGCTCACAGATGTCCTTCTATAAAGTTTTTAAAAAGGACTAGAATGCACGAGCGTGAATTGATCAAACTTTGAATTTGTGAGGCTTAAATTCCGGTAAATAAAATGAACTGTATGTAAAAAGTGAATGAGAAATAGGGAAAAATTCCAACTTCTCATTAATCATTTTTTTATGGTTTTTGGAATAAACTATTCTCGAAACTGAGAATGTTTTGACCAAAGCTGTGTAAATAAAAGTTAATAATCAGTGCGTAACCTTGCGTTTCCTGTTTTTATCCCACCTGTTGTATGAAATATGCGTGAAGTCTTCATCATGAATCGGCATATTTCAAAGAGCGACACAACGACCAAGAATACTATAGTTAGTAGAGAAAACTGGTAATGAAAGTCGGCGAGCTTCAAAGACCTATATCTATGTTTTGGTTTTTGCCTTGTCAAGTGATCGCGACGGTGCACATTTTCAAACCATCATGGCGTCCATCGAGTAGTTTCTTATTAGCTGTGCATAATTTGTTTAGATTTCTCCGTAATTTACATCAGTATGTGGTTGTCATTTTGCAAGAAATATAAAAGTTATGCAAGGGGCTAATGGCTCAGTATTTGGCTGTGGTTTGTGTAGACGAACGAAGGGAATTGGTATTTGGAAGCTGCCTGTAGCAAAAGACGAAGCTCATGGAAAATGGCGAGACGAATGGCTTGGAAAGATAAAAAAGACAAGAGAAATGGATCAGAACTTCAGCGAACAGTCAAAGAGCGATGCAATATATACCTGTGAGAAACATTTTGTGCCAGAAGATATCGAAATATGTAAGTACATGTTTGTACACTTGTTTTCGTTAAATTGTCGGATTTGCTTTGAACTGGGTTTTCATCGATTTTTCGATCAGTGTTGCTGCTGTTTGAAGTTCGTTCTCAATGTGGATATGGTTTTAGTTTTGACCAACTCGAAGTCAGTTGGCAAATTTTATCCTTTCTTTGATAGATCACCCTGCGAAATGACTAAAAAGAAGCCCAAATTTGAAGCTTTGCCGAAGTTGAATATGCCTACGAAAAGTTATGAAAGAGGCAAGCCTTACACCACGTCCTGAACGTTCGGTTGTAAAATGTAACGAGGGGCCTTTACCACAGCTGCTACAATGGATTTTCAGAGCTCTTCCAGCGAGTTAAAAGCCTAAAAAGCCTTGGTAACTGGACTCTGAAGATCTTTGATGACAGAATAGTGCTTAAGAAAATGGTGGATCTGTACGTGCTGCCACATTTAGAAATTATTACGGATGATAATCTTGGCTTTACTGTGAAAGTTTTTTGGTTCCTATTTCCCTGAAGATCATCCCTTATACCTGGATTGTCGTAGAACAGTTCGAAACATCACTCTCTCTAACGGAGCTAGGGGTACATATTGTGCGATGGTGTGTCTACAATCACGGAACTTAATGGAAAATTGTATCATGATGTCATACCATTGATTCATGACACATTTGGAGAAGAAAAGGAGCATCAGTTCCCACAAAAGGGATTTTCGAGAGCAAAAGGTTGTTTTCTTTTTGTCAGCAAGTTACCCCTTTTATGAATCTCTTCTGGCAGGAACAAAAAAGGCTGTTTTCGAGAAGCAGCACAGGAGTCCGCTACCATCCTATGATCATCCGGTTTTGTCTTTCTTAAATTTTAACCCGGGTTTCTTTTTCTTTTCTTCAAAAGCATTTTCCAGGATAATTTTCTCTATTTTTCTTATAGCCCCTAAATAACAAGTTACCGTGTGCACAATATTTTTGCAGGTTCTAATTTTTTGACATTTTTGCGGTTTTTCCAGCGATCCGCAAAAATAAATTTCCGCAAATATAAGTTACCGCAAACATTTTTCCCACAAAAATTTGATTTGTTCCAGAGTAAATATTCTCTAACCTAACATCAGTTAATTAATGACTGTTTTACCGCTTTTTGAATAGTAAACAAAATATGTCTTTTTTAACAGAATTCCGAAATTTTATGGTGCTTTTTTGTTTGATTCTTTGTTTTTGCCACGATAATACGACGTGTTTAGAGTACTAAAGCTCGATCCGAGAATTAAATCTCTGTCAGTCACACACTGAGAAAAGAGAAAAAGAACCAAATTAAAAGTAGTCCGAGTGAAATTCTTGAAGGCAATCATTTCTTCGATAAAGTTAGGTCATTGAATTAATTCATCGAGTTCAATCTAAAGGGGTGACGGTCAAGCCTGCTCGAAAGACACAAGACATTGTAAGCTCACGGTAAGCTCACTAGTCGAGTCACCAACACAGTTATCTAATGCTGTAGACGACATTCAAAGACTGCCATCTGAAACTGTAAGGTCTGTAAGTTCGTTTGTTGAATCGTTAACATCTAATACTGAAGACGAAATTCAAGGATCGCACACTGAAATGGAAAAAATTAAAAGAGAGCAAACTGAAAAGGAAGAAATTCAAAGACTTAGAAGAAAGAAAATGAAAGATTACAGATGCAAAGAGAACTCGGCTCTTTGAAAAAAGAAGTGAATAAATTAAAGTACAAATTGGAAAAAGAGCGACTGTTCAATATTGATGACTTCAAGGATAATAATGCAGATATCACGTTTTTTACTGGTTTTCACTAGCTAGATTCTGGATGCCACATGAGAAGATCAGACTCAAGTTTAGTTTACGGCACTAGCTCTCTTGGTGAGCTCTTGTTAACAGCTATACCTAAGCAACTGATGAAGGATCCAATATTTTGGTTGTGAAACCGGTCTTTCAGTCATAGCTAAGCAGAGTGTTTCGTTCTTCTTAGAACTCATGATCAACAATGACACACTTACAATCTTGTACCAAATAGATCAGTGTTATTTTGCCTTCACTGCAGAAAGCCTGGTTTTGTACTTACATCTATGCGATCTTTTGACTCGAACAAGTATATTCTCAACCAGCTACCGATTGCAGATTAATGGAAGGAAAGCTTTCCATAGCACTCTTTAGTCCTAGTTCGATATCCTTTAATGACAACGCAATCCTAAGAAATTTTATTCTTGATCACCTCTGATTATAGAACCACGCTCGACTTGCAGTCGAGCATGTAATTCTGATTACAGCGTAACCGAGCCAATAAAATAAACTTAAGCTTAAGCTTAAGCTTAATTTGAAATACCTACATTTGTAAATAACAAACCTTTTGCGGGTAGTAGTATTAACAAATAATAGCATGATTTGTACAATATATTTGGCATAAATACCACTCGTGATATTTCAAAATTATCCCCGCAAATTTCACTCGCCTTTTTTCCTGTAACAATTTCGAAATATCACTCGTGGTATTTATGCCAAATATCACTACAAATCATGCCTTTACCTGTACTACTCGACTGTACCTGGAAATTTATTTTCCTAAGTTACTTGTAAACCATAAGTAATAAAGAACACATACCCTGTACTTGGGGTTGAACTACAAAAAAAAAAAATAGCGAGATACCTTGTCTGAGTTGTATCGTGATTGAATTCTATGTGGACAGTTAACTTGTATATATTTTTTTTCACTGGGAGACTGCCCATCTCAAACAATTAATGCCTGGAGTGGTATGGGGGAGGGAAAAAATTCCATCTGTCCTCCAGTAGTGTGCCAACCCTAATCTCTAAGATTGATTATACATTGTTTCAAAGACAGATAATTTGTTAGTCGTTTACACTTGATAAACTACTGTACGGAAAAGCAATTTCCTTATTTCAGCGAGGCTGGCCTCGGAGCACTCTTGGATAGACCAATGCAAGCAGGATGTTTTGAAAATAGAATTTCTCCAGTTCCTGGAGTGGACTTCCCCAAAAACCATCGTTAAACTCGACTAATTCATGATTCAACGGAACTGAAAACAGCAAATGTGACTGCTTGTACTTGCTACAGAATAGTTGTTGTTGAAGTTGGTAGAAGTACTTATGGTTTGTGTTCAAAACAATTTTCTCCTTATTTCGTTTGTAAATACCAAGTATACAGAGGGTATCTTCTCAGGATTCGCCATCTTTTCATGTTACTTTCTTGATTTCCACTAAGGGTCCTTTCTCAGTAGGTACTAGCACCTAAGAAAGGGTGAGCTTCGGAAATGAAAAAATCCACATTTCCCCAAAACATTTCCTGTCTTGATGAACCTTTCTATGATTCTGGGCTCCATATCAATGCCCTCCTTCATGAGCTTCGTTAGAATATTTTGCTTTCTGAAATTGCCTTTGTTGGGCTTGTACTTCAATTCAGTTCTGAATCGCTAGGATCCTGTGCTGCCGGTTCTGGGCCATTATTCTGTGGGGGAACATAAGGGAAAATAAAACTAAGACCAATATTTTTTCCCGTTTCCTTTTCAACTATTTTCACCTACTAATAAAAGCTCTTGAGCTCAGAATCGGAGATTGTTCACTCATGAGGAGCTCTGACATCTTTCTGAGGTCTTACAGATCGTTTCTCCTCCTTAACATATTCGTGTTTTTGAAACTTCAAAGACTGTATGGGTTCTGCATTTATTTTTCTTTTTTTCGGTAAATTCCATCGGCATGGCTTTGAGGTGCACAGCATATTAGTTTCTTGGTGACTCACAGGCAAGCAGTGTTTGCAGCACTCGTGAAAACTTCATTGTTCTGTTTATCCTCTATTGCAAACAAAGTCGCAGCAAGATGGTTATATCGGCCATCTACTCTAGCCGGGCAGCCCGGACGGTATACACCTTTTTTAATCAATGCATTATTTTCATCCTTTTTTGTAAACATCTGTCGAACGTGGCCAGATTTATAAAATTTGTATCCTTTTTAAATCTGCTTTTCGGTGGCCAGCTTCTTCCTAATTTCGACGTCTTCAATTGAATACTTCCAAATCTGGCTGAATGATATTCTTGGAAGCCCCGAAATACCACACTCGAATCCATCGGAAGGAAAGTCAGTTTGGATTTCGGGATCGACTTCATCAGCGGCTCCTGAGTTTCTTCTTTTCTTTTCTAAATTCAATCCACTATCTTTATCAAGCCCATTTTTTATGTAATCATTCACTCTAAAAGTCAAACAAAGCATGCAGTAACATTTTGTGATTTTATTTCTATCTTGGCGTTGTCAACAAGTATCGTCAAGAAACTGCATCGAAACTAAAACTATAATGGTTCACCTTTCGACAAGTTCTCCTCGTTTCTCTGTAACTTTAGCTCCGCGACAGGAACAGTCACCGTTTAAGAACTGGCACAGTACTAATTGTTTATCTGATCAATCGCCCTCGTCCCCCAAAACATGCATCTGTAATCTTTCATTTTCTTTCTGTTCAGCTTGTCTTTGAATTTCCTCCTTTTCACTTTGCTCTCTTTTAATTTTTTCTCAATTCAATGAGCTATCCTTGAATTTCGTCTTCAGTATTAGATGTTGACGATTCGACAAGCGAGCTTACAGACCTTACAGTTTCAGATGGCAGTCTTTGAATGTCGTTTACAGCATTACTTAACTGTGTTGGTGACTCGACTAGTGAGCTTACCGTGTCTTCATCTTTTCTCCTCTTGCGGGTATTGAGTAAGTGGTTTTTTACTATCTCGCGACGGGTTTTGCTTGGCTCTGTCCTAGGAAAGATCGAAGGTAATTGAGTCCTCAACATTCTTTCACTCCGGGAAAGTGCAATAAACATTTCCGAGTATTCGGGGAAAATTCCTTAATAGTTTCGTTTCGCATTAGCCTTCTGTAAGTCCTTCAGGATTGTTTTGTTTTTTGGAAGGAAATGCCATTTAATTCCTGGTGAATTCTGCCAGGAATTTACACAATTTGGCACGCAGCAACTTGTTTTCCCATGACGTTTCCACTTTGTGCAAGCTAATCCTCCATTTTACCGTTCCACAAATCAGCCCCAACACGCCTGCTATGCGAGCCTAATTCTTTACCAGGATTATTTTGAACTTCGGAACGGAGAATTTTGCGTTCTTTAAACCTGCTAGTGATTATTCCTACTTGCTAACTTCGACAATTAGTGGCGAACTCATAAGAGCCACATGCAAGTCCAGAAACAGAAAGAAAATACGTCATTTTTTGGTAACGGCGGTTTGAGGGTCTGAGTTTTCGAGTCAGATTTTGGGGGAACTGAGTTTTCTAGTCAGACAATTTTTTCTATTTTTTCGGAGGGGTGGGGTTGGGGGGTGTTTGCGGTTTCTAAGTCTAAGTTTTCTAGATTTTGGGTGCGCTGAGTTTTGAGGTCTGAGGTCTGAGTTCTAGACACCCAATCATAAATGCATTAATTATTTGTTTTTCTGTTGCTTGGTGATGATTTCTTTCCTTGTTAAGACTTACAGATGTGAGTACCTATAGACAGTACACTTGTTACATTCTCAAGTTCATTAGTAGCTGGGAAGGAAAATCAGAATCTCAATCCCGTCATATAAGACGGAGCATCCACACAAAATACCGTATTTATTCGAATAAGCGCCCACCTCGAATAAGCGCCCATCCTAAAGGCAGAAAAAGTTAATAAGTGCCCAGCCTCGAATAAGCGCCCACCCCCTCCTCCTCCCAATCAAACTTAAATAAGCGCTCACCCCCACCCCACCCACTTGAGTGAATAAATTCTAATAAGAGAGGACGGAGTTTTCTTCAGAGTATTTTACAGAAACCTTGCTTTGTTACTTCTTCGCGTTTTGTTATTAGCATTTATTGTTTTGTTGCAAACTAAACATACTTCACTTGCTGAAAATGGTGAAAATTTAATAAGCGCCCAGCCTCGAATAACCGCCCACTCTCAAGTTCCAAAAATTTAATAAGCGCCCAGAGCTGTTATTCGAATAAATACGGTAAGTAAATTGTATTAACTTTGAGAATGTCTATCAACAGTTAATATTGTTCCAGATTGGTTTGAAACCTCTTTATGTTGCACAAAAAGATCAACTAATGGTATAGTGCATATGTAGCAATATGAACACAAACGATGAAACAGAGGATTCACCACGAAGTGAATAGTATACGAATTTCCTTTCAAACCTCACTGAGCACGAGAACGACGGAACCCTTAGAACTACGATTATTTATTGACTACATTTAGAGTTAATTCTCTGATCCACTGCCTCAAATGAAAGTATGATGACATAACCATGCTACATTGAAAATTAGACTAATCATTAAATCTTGATCTCTGTGGTATGATGAGTGCCTCCTTTTCTTGTCTTTGATGTTGACTGGTGAGGGGCTTGGAAATAGCCTAAAGCCGATCAGTACATTGGAGAATAATATGAATGGATATATTCAACCTAACCTGTTCACAAAAAAACGTCGGCTGTATGGTATTATGGTACAACACATTTCACTAAAATTGAGCTGGAATAAAAAAATCGAAATTTTGGTTCATTTGACCTTTAAAACGATCTGCACTTTGTACTTGTACAGCTGTATTTCGTATTTCTCGCATTTTTTTTTTTATTTTATTTTCCTAAAACAAGAACGCAAAGGTGAAGGTACTGTAAACAGGGTTCCAATGAGGGAAGAGGGAAGACGAGTGTCGAGTTTGTGAAATGATGTAGAATTCTCGCAATGTAAGATCCAGAATTAATTTTATCAAGCAGTTGCTGAGGGAACAGTCAGAGCTGGACAACAAGGGAATGTAGCCTGAGTTAATATTAAGAATTCAACTTCGCAATCGTGCGTGGAAGGTTTATACTAGAAAAATTAAAACTATTTACGAACTCTTGAAATTCCTATAAGTACATTCTTATAACGTGACAAAAGGGCTGAGAGTCGAGGATCTGCAAGAAAGCCTTTATAAAGTAAGTTCCCGGCGGTTTTATTACCGGCAAGAAGAAATACTTGAGCAGAAATTCTCTAAGGATTAGATCGTCTCGTCTTCAACAACCTAGTCTTTGATAATACCGGTCGAACAGGAAATGACTAGCACATAGGTAACATGATTTTTCTTTCTTCTAGCGAGTAATTAAAACAAGCCGTTGGAAGATGAGACTTCTCAAAACCGGTCCTTAAATTAAAGCTTATCTGCCAAGAGGGTCTTTTCCTTTATGTGGTTGCTTTCTAACTGCTTTCTTCTATTTTCCTTTCGAGCTTAACTTGAAACCTTTAGTTTCTAATTCTAACTATAAATTCTCGTAAGCCTTTAACTTTGCCTCGCCCGCCTTTCGCGCTTCTCACGCAGCAGAACCAACCTCGTCCCCAGGGCTTTTTCGTTAAAAAATGGGTGGGGCGTGAAAAAGGCCCTGGCATCGGCTGGTCACGTGTCCCCTCGTACACCCTAAAATCCTGGGTGTAATAAATTAGCGCTATGTGAAAAGCTAAAATTATGCGTAACCTCACAGCGCGCGATCTTGGGCGGCCTTTTATATCTCTTGACGATTAACGAAAAGTTTTACAAGGTTTCCTTTTTGTCACAGATACTGGCTATGGTAATTTTTTGCTTTCCTCCGATTTCTATGAAGGGGACAGCGAGCGGTAACATTTGTAAAACTTCCTTTATAGAGCGATATAAATGACAAACAAGCTATCGTACATGCATAAAGTTTGTACTGGAAAAGTTCGTTTTCGCGACTCTTTTGATATTTTATTTTATTTCTTGCGAAGTGGACCGCCGTACACAACCTAGTTCCATTCACCTTAACTCTCAGCCATATCATCATAGCGATACACGTTGGTTTAGACTTATCTTGTATGACCTGCATTTTTTAAAAAATTCATTGTCGTCTGCGAAACTTGACCGAAACCGGAAACCGCGCATGATAAGTCTCTGGCACCCCGGGTATCAAACGACTGGTAACAAAGAAAGACTTGGGTCCATTTAAAATTGACATAGCTGTAGTTGATTCCAATCGATCGGTCAATCTTTCCTTTAATATAAGGAGAATCCTTTGTACTTATCCTCGGAAGAGAAAAGATAGAAGAGATCTTCAAATGTTTCAGATCGGCGACCTGTCATCGTTCCTGGCTGGATGGCTGACTTGCATCTGGCGCGGAGATTTGTTTGTTTCATGGTCGGGTTGTAGAGAAGACCAGACTCCATAAAGTATGTATTAGGCCATATTATAGCGCAACCATGTAAGAGCAAGTCTATGAAAACAGCGAAATTTGGGCCTAGTCTTAGCCTACCTTTCCTTTTAACCACAGGTTGTGGCATTAGTGGTGATAACATCAAGGAAATGCCCTCATCTAGCTACATAAGTACCTCTATGGGAATAATCCAGAAAGGGCTTGGTAGCTACATTCTTTTCTGATTTGATACCATACGGCTTTGTTGGGAAGGTTGCATTGACTACGGCTGCAACATACTGTGACTGAAAATTACTACCAAAGGCACTTACCAGACATCAGAACTGGCTGGCTGGACGGGTCATTAAAACCACCATTGCCAAACATTACCATTTAAGAATAGACTTATCCGGCTGGGTAGGTGTGATCTATGGTTAAATTCTCTTTAGATTAGGCAAGGCTGATCGGACATGTGAGGGTCGGTAATTTATTTCCCCAATATTTCAACTAGACAAAAGTAGTCTTCCGGTACATGTGTAAAGAGGTAACTATAAAATCATATAATGGATTAAGTCTCACCTCGTCTGTTTATCCCGTCTGTTCAAAAGTTTTTCCTTGTTGGGAAGGGTTGGATTGAATGTTATTACAAATGATACTCTGTCAGATTCCTGTCTTGTCAGATATTTCGAAGGCGTGGCTGCGTGAGATTCAAGAGCTAGGGCAAAAATCTTGAACCCTGTGGGAACAGACGAGATGAAACTTAATCTGTTTAATACAAGTTTTACAAGTTTCCGTCTATTTTCTTTCTCCACCAACAACATTTTATTTTTATATCTGCATTTATTTATTCTAAATACTAAAACCTTTTATTCTATTCTCACTTAGCTTTTCTAGCCCCTAATAAAGACTAGTTTTGTCAAGTCAAAATATTGGGCAAATAAATTACCAATCCTTAGCTGCCTGATCACCCTTGCCTTCGATTGTAAGTGTTATTCTATATTCTATCCTGATCTACACCTAGTCTGCTACACAGCCGTTTTTAGTGTCCTCACGCAACGCTCCTCCCCACAAACGGCCGTTAGTGCATGGGGAGGAGCGTTGCGTGACGACTCTAAAAACGGCTGTGTAGCAGACTAGATCTTCACCAAGATCCAGCTTTCCCTCGCTCCTGCTTTTCCTAGAAGTCCTTGCAAAAATTGGTCGCAAATTCTCTTTAGGACTGGACTGGTCTGGCCAGTCATTTCTAATAATCGCGAAGCGCCTATAAAGCCTCCTCTATACCAACAGGCCTTGTATTCAAGATTGCCATTGTTCACTGATAACTGAAAGTCCATGCTATTTCATAAACTTGTCAGAAACTGTGTTTACCATCTTCTAAAAAGGTTTTATTTTTTTTTTTTGCAGATGAGAAGAATGCTAAAGATTTTTTACTGTACCCACCTCTAACAGCCAAGTTCACAGTGTCATATGTTGCCATCAAATCAAGATTTCTGGGATACAACACACAGCCATAGATTGTTTCATCTTTTTTTTCTGATAGAATAAAGGGTGAAGATGACATGACTATAAGAGGAATTGCCTTTGCGACTTCCAACTACTCGTCCATAGTATGTTGATGAGCTTGAAACTTGTACCGTGGCTGATTTTGTTACCTCCAGAAGTATTGTCACAAAATATTTGTTTGTTGTATCCCATACTCCCCATGAAATCCGTCTAACATCACCAGAAAAATTCCAACTGAAGTTGAAAGAGGAGTTAACCAATCCAGTCACAGTCTGACCACTATATTTTGATATAAACTGGATCTGGGTAGTTGCTACAAAAGTGAGTTAAAAGAATGGTTGTAAACAAACAGCAGAAACAGGTCACATGTAAACTATGTACTGGTACAGGGTGCTTTGTCAAGAGAGTCTGCAACCTACCCCATGATTCATTTTCACTCGGGGTACAGTAAAATACAGCCTAAGAATAATGCATGTGCAAGACGTGGTGCAAGACGTTCCTGTGCAGCAAGAACACGCAAGCCGCTGCAAGAAGTGAAAATGTCGTATTTTTTGGATTACTTGCAAAACGTTAGAACTTAAGAAGTTAAAATCTAACTGCAAGAAGCGGCAGATGGCTATAAAAATTATCGCGGGCCTCAAGAAAGTGCAGGGAGTTGTAAAATTCAGGACGTTTTGACCACGTACCAGGGGCAGACCCTGGGACTTTTTATTTGGGGTTCCAAACGTTTGTTCAGATAGGACTGTTGAACTTTTTTGTGACAAATAACTCCCCCCCGCTAAAAAAAATCCACGCCCTCCTCACCGGGCGCCGTTGCACGTTATTATTCCTTGGCCAACACTCAGGATCTTTAAATAACTGACGAGAAAGTTATGCCTTTGTAATAACATCTGCAAACGGTTTGACTTTCTATTCTTTTCGGATAAGGCAATAAATCGTAGGCCCCGTCTCACCTGTCCTTGCACATGTAATAAAGAATCTGTGGGACATTAAAGAACCCACACACTCTTCGTAAAGAGTAGGGCACATGCCCGGTGCTAGTGGTTTATCTCACTTTCACACTCATGTATGAGGGCATCATTACTCATTCCTTCATTACTTGTAAACTGCACTTTAAGCATTCTGGCAAAGTTCCCCAACCAGTTTTGTAAATTATTCCTGAAAAGCCCTGAGGGGAGAGGATAATATGATATTTGCCTTTATATCTGAGGAATACAAAACTTCTCGCGTACTTTCGAAAAGATATGTTCACGACCAAGGTGACCGGTCAATTCATGTGTGTGGCGAATCATCGTTCTCGTAGCAAAGCTAGTGATCCTTTGGAGGATGATCTGATTTGTAGAGTTAATGGTGCCTGGTAGGGATAGCACACGCCTTTTAACTTTCAAAACGCCGTGGCCATCAAGTACGGGATACAAACTCGCGATTTTACTGGATGGCTTGAAACTACCCTTAGATTTGAGATCCAGAATTTTTCACTGGATAACCATGGCTTAGAAAACTGCTTTAGCTTGCATTTTGAGAGAGTTTTCAAAGGAGCGTGTTTGTAGACAAATCCCGACAGTGTGTTATAGAAATTAGAGAAAGAATTATCGACATCGAACTGGTCATCAAAATTAGTTTTTAGAGTTAAACATATTAACGGAGAAACCAGAAAAATCGCTGCGCTTTTGCCTTCTCGACTCCGGCCCCTTAAAAGTGTGAGGGAGACAAAAAACTGTGAAAAAGTGGTCGCTGATATCAGAGACAATTTTGCCACTGGTGATATTAGCATCAGCTTTGTTGGTCAAATATTGACTATTAAGGTGGCAGAGCTGTTGTGCACAAGTGTCGGTTTATCGATGGTTGGTATAAAATATAATGGAAATCTTTGCAGAGAAAGTAAAAATTCCTGAGCATAATGGGAGTTTTCGGCGTGAAGGAGGTTTATGTTGAAGTCACCTATAACATAAACTGATTTGTTTGTTTCCCGAAAATGAAGGCTCAGATTCGAAAGAACTAACAGGAAGATTACAACCAATTATAAGCAAAACTAGTATGTTGGGATACATACAGTTTAGTGGCAAAATGCAACGTACGTTTCATTAAAAAAAAAAAAAAAATCAGCCAGTTGATAAGCAATATCCGATCCTGTACATGTAAGAATTTCAGTATCAAACAAGCGTCAGTTGTGATGGGGGAAGGGGTCCCGATACTTCGGACCCTATCCCTGGATCTTCCACTGCATACTGCGATAATGTCGATTTATCAAGTTACAAGTTAGACTATCAGTACCACCGTGGTTGTTAGTGCTTGGTGTACCCTGAACCTCCGTTATGGCAGGTGGATTTCGATCTGAAGCATTATTTTCATTATAAGACGGGGAAACTGTTCCCTCGGTAGTTTGCTCTGGTACCGATTAGCTGTTGCGCTGTCTGATTGTAGGCGTTCGTATTAATTCTACTGTCCCTATTGATATTGTTAAGGTGAAGCCTTTATCTGAATAGCCTCTTTAACACTGTCTATATGAGAGTACCGGTGAGGGTTTTCGTCAATAAACTTAACCTCTCCGAAAAGAGGATAAAGCCCGAACGTATTTAGCCTGCGAACGGCAGACGTTTCTCCTCGCTCATCGCCGCTGGGGAAGGTTTCGGGAGGAGGAAAATCTGCGACTCAGCGACAGAAATTCCATACTGATGACGTAAATCAATGTTTACTTAATAAATCCGGTAGTCATGAGGCTCCAAATGCAAATTTGCTCAATTTTGGAAAAGTGTTGTGTTCATCTGCGAATGAGCTCCAGCAAAACTTAAATGCTTCTCCTAGCTAGAGAAGACCATATTTCACAAATATTAACTGTTTTGTTACAGATACATTGCGTTTACATTTGACCTTTGTCGGCCGTTGTCTGTCATTCGTAAACAATAGCTAGAACAATGAAACTTCTCCGTCGACCAATTAGCGCTTCTGACCGGATTCCGGACAGAATTGCGTCATCAGTATGGAATTTCTGTCGCTGAGTCGCAGACGTTCCTCCTCGCGAAACCTCCCTCAGCGGCGATGAGCAAGGAGAAACGTCGGCCGTTCGCAGGCTAGAACTTATTGAGGTATTTAGAAACGGCTTTAAAAAGCGTGAAAGCTGTATTTCCCTATCGCGCTCCTTAATCCGCTGATGCATGCACCTTAGCTTCCCTTTTCACTAATGTATGCATTGTACGCATTCGCTAGCAATCTTACAGACTAGTCCATCAAGTTTAGGTTGAACTTAGTGTGATGTAAGTGTTGTGTCGGATTTCAAAAAAAGAGATGGCATGCTATGGTGTTGTAGGCAACAACTAAGGGGTAATAAAAGTAATGACTAAGAGAGATAAAGGCACCTGTTATTTTACTTGACTCTTCAACTAATATCCACCATCATTCTGAAGACTTTCCTGCACCATCTTAAATGGTTTAGATCTAAACGTCTTGCAGGTTCAAGCTCAAGCGTCCCACAAGTAGCCGCAATATGTTGCAACCTTGCGTGTATATTTTGGATTGTGCTGTAGCAAGAAAATGCCAAACATTTGAACACACTTGCAATTATCACAATCACAAAACTCTTTACACTGCAACTTTCGAAAAAAATGAAAAAGTGTGCTTTACTTGCCTGAAAGTAATTTCTGACAACTAATGCCAGTCCTTTCCTTATCGACCTACATACATACATACATACACACATACTTTATTTGTCATGTAGGTCAGTGAAAAAAGAGGCAGCTAAAGAGCTGATGTGGACCTACAAACTAAAAAGTATCTACAAAAAAAAGTAACTAATAATATTAACAAACCAATGAATTATTTACAATGAGTAAGGAAAAATAAAACAATACCTAGCAAGATAAACAACAGTTGACTGTTGCCTTAATATATATAATTTACAATATCTTTATTTATTCCCTGTAACCCATTAAATGTTATTTTATCTAAAATGTCAGATTTTTCTTTAAGAGCAGATTTAAAAGAACCAATATTGGGTTTGCTCTTTAAGTACATGGATAAGTTATTCCATAGAATAGACGCACGATGAGAGAAGGAGGATCGAAGGAAGTCACTTTTAGGGCAACGCACGTATAGTTTCAGACTGTCCCTGAGATTTCTTAATGGAGAATGTTTAATAAATAAAGAATTTATACCAGCCGGAGCCCTGTTATAAAATGCTTGATAAGATATGGTTGCAATCCTCTTTTTGTACATGTATGATAAAGACTTCCATTTTGTCGCTGCCAGGACCTCAGTGCTAAGAGTAGAATTCTTTATGTTAAAAATAAACCTGGAGCTTCCACAAAGACTACCACAGGGTATGAACAACAATAAGGAAAGGGAAAACATATTTTAAGAACATTCGCTGCTGAATGACTGAGGACAAGTTGATAAACTGACAATTGTGCTGATTGACATAAAACAGCCGCTGTCAAAAATTTCCAACTCAGTCGATCTCTTAATGTAAGAGGAAAGCTGATTCCACAAACGCGGAGCCTTGTAAGTGAAACAAGTGTGATATTATCGATTATTATGAGGTAGTTGTGTTCACTGTTCCTGAAATTGTCATAGTTGGGCCCATTACCTTCTATATACTAAAAAGGGAGAACAAGAGATTGACAGCACCGTCTGTGTTCCAGTGATTGCTTGTTTACAGCAGACAATATGGGATAATAATAATATCTAAGCTGTTTTCGAAATTCAAAAGGACTTTTAAAGTATAATAGTTTGCAGATTCAAGTTTCTTGTTCAGAGTTTTGTTAATCCCTATAGCTAATAGTAATGGACTACAACATTCAAAGTGTGGAAGTATATAAGCCTTGTACAGCATAAGTGAGATGTCAGCAGGCGTCCAGCTTTCTAAGTCGCCTCAGAGCTCCAACCTTGGCATAGACCATCTTTAAAATAGTTGATAGGTGATCTTAAGGACAACTTATCGTCGATATGAACTCCAAGTATATTCAGGAAGCCATTTATTTCGATAACAGAGTCATCAATATGAAGAGGAGGTTCATGAGAGTAATTACCCAGGATCGTCGTTTGGGTTTTCTTTCCACGGACGGACAAGTAATTTGAGGTAACCATGTTGAAAGATTCTCAAGATCTTAGTTAAGAGATTTTTCCAAAGCTGAAATGTTGGTATTGGATGCATAGGCGGTAGCGCGGCTGATAGCCTTTGTACAAGCCCGTTTCCGTGGCAAAATATAGCGATTGACAATTGTTTTGAACGGATAGCTCGAGCTGTTCAAACGGACTGAGACAATTTTCTTCGAACGGATGAAAATTTGTTTCCGACGGGCAGCCTGTGCCGCTCGAACGAACACCAAAACTTTGGAAAAGCCCCGCTACGCATAACTTTCAGTTATTTAGTGTAACGCGAAATTCGCACGATTTTTGTTCGCGCAAACGCGCAATGCACCAAGGTTGGCAATAGGTCATGCATTAAAGTCCCGCGTGCAGATGTGTTGGCGTGCTCGTGTCTACCAGAACGGATCTACGAACGAATTGTCACGCAAATTGCCAGAGTAAGAAAGATGTCAACCTCCTTGGAATTTCAAGCTATTCCAGAAAACATTTTAAGTTTCCTCTAAGATAACGTTTGATCTTAGTTTAAGATAGGTCACTCCTCTTAAACAATATTTTTATGTGTGCAGCTTAAATGACAAGACGAAAAGAAAGTTTATATCTTAAGTTTGTTTGTTGCATCGTATAGAAAAAGTAAGTACTCGTCTCAAACTTAAGATAGTCTTACTTTAGGACTTGATCGGCGGCATGTCTGAACGAAAGATAAAGTGGTTTTAGGCGTAAATTGAAAAAAATTGACCCTCTTAGGTAATTAAGACGCTGGGAGTCATACTTTAAGATCTTAGGTTGTAAAATCTTAAATGAAGAATAGAGACTAGTGCTGAGGTAAGATAAGTTCTTTGTACTAATTTAAGACGGGTCGTCTTTCGTAAGATAAAAAACCATGTTAACTCTGTTCAATCCGGTCGGAAAGGAAGCTTTGAGGCCCCCCTTGTTAAGAGGTTAAACAACCTTAATACCCTTCAAGCTGGGACCACCAAACTTAGCGACTTCCCTAAAATTTATCTGACAACATTCTCAAGTCATCGTGAAGTGTATGTCAACGTTGATGTTACCGTGGCAACCAAGTTTTGACAGCCAAAACGATAAACGATAAATGTCATTTTTCTATTTTCACTGATTGAATTATTATATCACACTTAATTAAACATTATTTTTACAAATTTATTGTATCTGCTAATGAAATGCAGGGTTTTAGTGACTAGTTTGATGAATGAAACATGAGTTTAATATGACTAAATGGCAGATGCTGTAAATTTTCAACAGCGTTCTTTATTCTAGTAATTTCATTTATTTTGCTTTTTTTTTTTTGCTTCCGAAGCATTCTTATATATATATATTATATACTCTGTTAAAAATACCTCGATTTCTACGAAACAGTTTAAATATGTTAGCCAGCTTCCTTGATTCTGTCAGAGACCTTACGTTTAAGTATTTGTACCTGGGCTGGCCGAAGGCTGGCTCAGTTTATAAAATACCTTCGATTACCAATTCGGGGAGTATTTCTAGCAATTCGTGGTGGGGTATGCCGTGCGACTATCTAAATTCTGACCTTAGACCCTATTTCAGACCAAGAAGAAAGGGGGAATCCCTCTGGAACTTTTATGTGAACAGAATGAACGCTCTCAACTATTAACTGAGTAATCCGGGAGGTATTCCTGGGAATTCGTGGTGGTGGTGTGTTGTCCGGCCTATTGTAGCTTCAATACCTATAAGGCAGAAGTCAGGGGGTACTACTACGATGAGTACTTTTTGCGGTTTCCTTCACTTTTTGTTGAAGTTGAAACCTTTTATGAGTTTTTTCCATTCCAGTACGCGATTACAAATCCTTTAGTGCATGTGGCTAGTGTCTGAATGCGTGTCTAATCTCATTGAAGAAGGATGTCTCTCAAATGTACGTTTGTGTCGTACGTTCGTAAAATTACATCTACGTTCGTTTTGGAACCTCTGTTTTCCGACAGGCTATTGGTACACCAATGGGCACCAACAGTGCACCTTTGTTGACTGATCTCTTCGTTCATACCTTCGAGTACGATTTCATGGTCAAAACAATGAATCAAAGAAAGACTATCGTCAACTCGTGGGTACGTTGTTTAGAAAATAATCAATTAGTTATCACCTCTGGTTTTCCCACAGTAAATTTTAGGAAATGATAGAAATTCAGATTATAAATATACTATCCTTGTTCTGAAAACACAATACTTTTCTTGCTGTTTATTGCACTTTATTAACAGTTATTTCGGTATATATTTCAAAACAAAAACAAAAAACAAAACAAAACAGCAAAACAAATAAGCAAGCAAAAAAAAAAAAACAAAAAAGAAACAAAAAAAGGAAGAAGGGAAAAAGAAGGTCGTTAGCAGGATTGGAACCCGGTGCCTTCGAGTTAACCCAACCTCACATAGCCACTACGCCATTGAGGGTGACCACATGCATACGCGAAAAGTCTTAAATTTAATGCGTTTTCCATGGAACCTCCGCCGGCAAACGATCGAGCCATAAAAAACGAAAAAACGACTCAAGCAATCGGATGAAATTAAGGCTAATTGAAACCAGGCTACTGACAGTAAAAAACAACGTAAACGCATTTCATGGCAATAAAAGAACATATGTGATACAAACCCGACACAACTCCTCCGCGAAGTAGGACGCAAAACATAAGCTTATGTTTTCTTATCTCGATTTCCGCTGTCATTTTAAAGCTAATGCTCAAAATCACATCCATTTCCCCCCGTGACCTTGGGGAGTACTTAAGGTATTTAGGTATTCTAGGTATTTTATTTATTTGCCACACGATTACAATAATTACAAAAAGATGCCAAAAAAAAAAAAATGAAGGAAGAGATGGCGAGGAGGCCTAAAAGAAACTATAGAGCTTATGTTAATTAGGCCTCCTCAATTACGACGGATACAATATAATATGAGGTGAAAAATTAAACTAATCAATATTACGGAAGTTTACAAATGTTGAATATTAAAAGGCTTTTTCCCAAGATTTTTCTTGGAGTATACTAATAATTATTACAAATAAATGCCTTAAGTGCTCTTTTAAAGGAGAAAGGTGAGGAAGCGTTGATGATGTTGGTGTTTAAGGTGTTGTAAAATTTAGGTCCTTGATAAAAAAACGGAAAATTGTTTGGTTCGAGTACGACAGAAAGGCAGACGAGATTTACACGAGTTTCTTGTATTATACGAATGAATTTGACCTTGTAAGGTAAATTTACAATGAAATTTTAATGGTAGAGTATGGTTTTGATAGGAGTACATGAATAAGCCTAGTTGTATCATAGTTAATTGAGTGGAATGGTTATGAAACCCGTCAGACTCCTTTGTTATATGTTTTTGTGGACCTGAAAGTGCACAACGTTCAAAAGAATTCCTATCATTTTGATTGTATTGACCAATAAAAACGTTGCATTAATTTACTCCGTAACAATTTGCCAACAGAAAACAAAGGATTGTGCACTTTCACGGTGCTTTGAACATAAACTGCAGCACTGTTGTTTTTATCATTGATGTTTGCCGCTTTTCATAACCAGTCTCCTCTAATAACTATGGTTGTATTAAGTATTTATCATGAAATTTTAAGATACCAAGATTTTGAAAGACTGGATCAGTATGTGCATCGAAAGTTGTTTTAGCTATAGTTCTGATCACTCGTTTCTGTAAAATCTCAAGACGAATAAGGTTAGTTCTGTAAGTAGAGGCCCAAACTAAGTTGCAATAAAAAAGGTATGGATAGACTAGAGAAAAATATAGTGTTCGTAAGGTTTTCGTGGATAAATAGAAACTGGATTTACGAATGATTCCTGTGCATTTAGAAACTTTATTGGCGACATGTGAGATTTCAGATTTCCAATTTAAATTTTCATCCATGATTACTCCCAAGAAAACTGTTTCTTTTACTTGATCAATTTTTTGATTATTAATTAAAAGTTGAATAGTTTGATTTGCACGCTTTTGAGATGGTTTAAATGCAATGAATTTGGTTTTTTCAAGTTTAATGAAAGCCTGTTAGCTCTAAACCATATTGACAACTTATTTAGCTCAGCGTTCAGTATATTAGTAAGGCAGTCTTTATCCTTGTGAGACACAAATACGTTTGTATCATCAGCAAATAATATCAGTTGTAATATTGTTGACGTGTTGATTATATCGTTGATGTAGAGCAGAAAAAACAAAGGCCCTAGTATTGAACCTTGGGGAACGCCACACATGATATTAGCACCACGAGGAGCCGCAAGAGGTGATATTTTTGCACGGCATCTGGCGGCACATCAAAGAATTTGGAATTGAAGGGCAAATTCCTAGAATATCTTCGCCAGTTAAGCTAGAGAAAAGGTGTTAAAAAACCTCAGGATCCAAAACAACACGTCAATCAAAATATCACTTGGACCTTTTCGCTAATGAAGAGCTATCACGCGGCTAAGCTTGAATTAGACATACATTGAAATAGGAACTCGTGTCAATAAAGTATCTTAAGTGAGTGGGAATCGCTCCTAGTTAAAAAACTGGTTCACAGGGATATGCATCTCTTCTAGTTAAGAGAAGGGAATCAGAACTGCTTTTCATGCAGGAACAGGTTTTCTTCGGGCTAACTACAAAACTTCAGCTTATTTCACTCCTTGACATTGTCAAAGCGCATTTTGTAAAGATAACTTTTTCCGCTTTATCAGCTTTTTTTATATTCTATTCCATTAATCTTTAACCTCCCTCAAAAAGCCAAATAATATAAATGCTGTTGTTAAAAAAAGCGTTTTACCTGTTTTCGTGAATTCGCTACCCAAAGATCACTACGTTCAAAGGACAGGGCAAAATTTCAAGGAGAGAGGCATTAATTTTTTTTTCCCACGAGGTTACAAAGAGAAAATGCAATGATTATTATTAATGTAACCATCAGGTATACTCTACCCACGAGGTTACGGACAGCAAATGCAGTGATTATTTTTAATGTAACCATCAGGTATGTTCTACCCACGAGGTTACAAAGAGAAAATTCAATGATTATTATTAACGTAACCTTCAGGTATGTTCTATCCACGAGGTTACAGAGAGCAAATGCCGTGATTATTATTAAATGTAACCGTCAGGTATATTCTACCCACGAGGTTACGGAGAGCAAATGCAGTGATATTATTAATGTAACCATCAGGTATGTTCTACCCACGAGGTTACAAAGAGAAAGTGCAATGATTATTATTAACATAACCTTCAGGTATGTCCTACCCACGAGGTTACAGAGAGCAAATGCAGTGATTATTATTAATGTAACCATCAGGTATGTTCTACCCACGAGGTTACAGAGAGCATGCAAATGCAGTAACAATTATTAGATTTTAGTGCAACTATCAGGTTGAGTTTCTCCATTAAAAGAGTTTTTTGCTAGGGTTAAACAAGTTTGGCTTTCATGAGTTTCAAGGTGCAAGAAATTATCAGTATAATTATAGCACACAAACATTGTCATCTAATTCTTCGCACGTAGCCGGAATAAGCCAAGAAATGAAGCATATATAACGAAAAATCGTCCTCAGATGATCTCCATATTAAGTAAATGATACTAAACGTCGCGAAAGAAATTATTGTTTGTATCCGTCCTATCCATCGTAAAAGCAAGGGGTCATCGCATGACATCCGGTATATTAAAAAGAGGTAATACTCACGGGTTTCACGAGTTGTATGCACTATTTTTCGCCGAGAAACAAATTTAAACTTCAATTCTTACCTTACAGTAGTCCGTTCTTTTACCTTGCATTCGACAACAAATCCGTTAAAGGCGAACAAAGCGATTCCGGCACTCTTCTTTATGATGAGTAGCAAGCCGCAGGAACTGAAGCCGCTTGACTGAAGTAAAACCACCGATATGCGCGGCATTCTCACTACAAATATAAACAAACGTCGCGGAGAAAAAAAGACGAGGAGGAAAAAATGCCAGATCTTCGCCTCAGCAATGTATTCCAGCTACCATGCCGGCGTATCTCCAGAAGGAGGACTCGACGTGGGACAAACCTTGTGATCTTTTTTTAGAAGCCCTTTGCGCGCAAACTCATTTATTCTGGCGCGAAATGAAGAATATGTATACTGAAATCTAATCCACGACAAGAAGATTTTCGCACTGTAGCGCGACATATTAAATGCCTATTTTTACAAGTACGCGGAGAAAGTGGTCCACTAGTTTAACTTTTTTAAGATTAATTTTTACTCCACAAAAGCAAAATGAAATGTTTTATCTCTATGTTGTTTACGTGCCTGATTAGAAGGCAGAAGTAAATTCATCATACAGACCCCATCAAAATGAAAGTACACGAATGAAACGGAATAAGTCTGGGACGGTTTAGTTTCTACTCAGCAGCTTCTTTGCTTTTATAACAAAAATTTAATGTTGCAGTCTGTTTTAAACGTTGGCATATCAACGCGCACAGTCACTGAATGAAAACAACAGTCACGATCACGTTCTTCGAAACCGACCAGACGCGCGCGACCTACCACTGTTATGGTAAGCAATTATCCTGAAGGTGTTAATGTTCCCGTGACAGTCTTCGCACTGAAGGTGTAAATGGTAAACCGAACGGTCGCTTTGATCATCAGAAAGACCTGTCAACTTTGATGATTTAACTGATTAAATTACGGGACAGAAATTTTACTGCTTGGGGCTCCTCGTGATACGATAACCATTGTATTCTACAAATTGAAGTCTGTTGGAAAAATAGCTCTTAATCCATTTCAGAGCCAAGCCACGTATACCATAGTGTTCAAGTTTATCAAATAAGATGGAATGATTGACTGTATCGAAAGCTTTCGAGAGATCTAAAAAGACACCAACCGCTAATTCACCATGATCAATAGCAGATGAAATTTTTTCATGCAAATCAATCAAGGCAAGCGTCGTAGAGTGGTTTTTCCTGAAGCCGAACTGGTTATCACAGAGAATACGTAAATTAGTTAAATAATCATACAAGCGATTTTAGATGATTCTCTCTAGAAATTTTGAAAAGCTTGGTAGAACCGAGACAGGCCTATAGTTGGTGAATAGTGACTGGTCATCAGCTTTAAACAGTGGTACCAGACGAGCTATTTTCATTTGATCTGGTACGCCATAAGCGATCGATAAATTCATAATGTGAGTCAGAGGTCCCGAAATGATTTGAATGGATTCCTTAATTATAGACATTGGAATATTATCGTATCCAGCCGCTTTCCAGAAAGCAAAAGATTGAGCAATGGTAATAATTTTATCCTCTGTTGTTGGGCTAAAAAAGATTGATTCTCGAAATGATCCAGATAGAAAATCTTTATGTGAACAAGGAGGAGGCTGTATCTTCTTTGCGAGTTTGGGACCAATACTAGAGAAGTAGCTACAAAACCTATTTGCTACTTCCACTGGATCAGAAATCTCCTGACCGTCTGACTTAAATATTGTATTTAATTGAGGCCTTGGCTTTTTTCTATTTAAGACTTCGTTTAAAATTTTCCAGGTCGCATGTGTATTTGATTTAGCATCTTCCAATTTCTTTTCATAATACTGACGCTTAGCCAAACGCAAGGTGTGATTCAATTTGTTCTTGTATCTTTTGTAGAGTGAACAATTGTCGACTGTTGGAACTTGAAGATTTTTTTTTGTAAAGTTTATTCTTTGTTTTAATTGATTTAAGAAGAGCTTTCGTTAACCACGGTTTTTTAAAGCGCCTCTGCTTTCTAGTCGCCTTCTTGAGAGGGAAGCAATCGTTATAAATCTTTGTATACATTTCATGAAAGCGTTTGTACGCAATATCTGGCTCATCACAAGTTTTAATCGAAGACCAATCAACAACTTCTAGTTTTTCAACAAAAGTAGGAATATTATTCGGATTCTTATCTCTAATAAAGAAGGGGTCTTGTCGACATCGATTTACCGACGTGTTAACGTTATCTAAATGAATTGAGAAGACGGGTAGATGATCTGAAATGTCAGTAAATAATAAGCCGCTTCTCGAACGTTCAAAAAAGTTGTTCGAAAAAATATTATCTATTAACGTAACAGTATGTGAAGTAATTCTCGAGGGACGCGTAATCAAAGGAAAAAACATATTAGAGTACATTCCATCTAGGAATTGGCCTGTGAGGTGGTGATTTTGGTAGTTAATTAAATTAATATTAAAGTCCCCCATTAGGAAGCATATTTTGTTTTCTCTAGAGATATTATCTAACAACTCATTGTTTGTAGACAAGAAATCGTCGAGTCTATGATTTGGCGGTCTGTAAACAATACCAACAATTATATTTTTTTCTCGAGGTCTTATTAATTCAATGAACAATGATTCTACAGTATCAACATTATGGAGGGACAAATCTTCTCGAAGTTTAAACTCTAGATCGTTTGAGAAGAAGAAGAAGAAGAAGTGCCTTTATTTACCATTCATTCATTCATACACATAACCTACTACATTAGTGATTACTACAAAGTAGGCGATCAAGCCAGCGTCGAAGTTGAAGGAGTCGAAGAGCAAATGCTCATCTTCTCGTCAAGTTTAACGCCTGGACGAGTCAAAGGCTCTTGAATCGTACTAATCTGAAAGATTCCTGCGTGTCTTAAATTTGGTAAGACCTCTATCCTCTAACCGTGATATAGCGCACGTTGCACGCTCTCAGCGAGGAATTTGATGCCACCGAACTTCGGCGAGCGCGTGCTTCTTTGGAAACGATAGATCTTCGCGCTCTCGAGTTCAGAACCGATTAACTACGAAGTGCGTCTACTACGAGTGAGCGAGTGACTCATTTGCATATCCCTGTCCCTGCAATAACTCGTGGTACGCTCGCGCGTACCCACGAGTTAAAAAGGACATTTTAAAAGCCATCAAGGTCAGCGACACCTTCCGGTATATCGACGATTTATTCAGTATTAACAATGTGGACTTTGGAAATTACATCAGTGCCATTTACCCATCGGAATTGGAACTTAAGGACACTTCCACATCATCTACTAAAGTGTGTTATCTGGACACAAATATCAAGACTGGCAACATATCACCTTTCCCTATCAGCATCTAAGATAAGAGAGATGACTTTACATTCCGGATTGTCAACTTTCCTCATATGGACAGCAACATTCCCCCCAATCAAGCTTATGGTGTTTATATATCTCAACTGGTGAGATATGTTAGAATTTGCACGTCAAGAGTTACCTTCATAAATAGACTCCGCGGACTTTCATTACGCCTCAAACAACAAGGCTTTGAAACCAATCTACTTCAGAAATCATTTAATCAGTAACCACAGGCTTACTAGACGGATCTGCAGAGTAAGGTTGTACTGGAGGCTTTTGTGGTTGCTGATGGGCTAGAAGGCCTTCCCACCAACAGCGTAAAGGCCTTACTGCAGCTGATCAAATGAGGATGCAAAGAAACGCGCAACACAATGAGCTGTACGTGCATGCAGGAAGCACAACCTCTAATACAATACAGGGTCAAAAATATAACTTGCATAAATTAATCTTACAAGACTTCGAAAAAATTGCAGACATCTTTTATACGATTTAACACCTCTTTAACTTATTTTGCTTCAAAGAAGCTAAAATGCTCATGAAAAACTTACGGGATTGCACGTGGCCAGGACTAGTTCATCTTAAATCTAATTCAAAATACATGTTAGTTCAATCAAAGATGATATTTCGTCTTACATTTACAGTTAAAGATTATTAGATGATGCTTCAGTTTTTGTACGAGAATATATCTTCTTTTCACGCCATTTCAAATCCTTTTATCGTGAAGACCTATGCAACAAACATTAAAGCTATAAAAACTCTCTAACACTACGCTTCAAATGACCAACTATTCTTTTTCATAAAGATATATGCGGAAGTAAATAGTTCATCGCAATAACAAATGCGGGAATGGCTAATCGGTTTGATTCGACGCTGCCAGGTGCACAGTATTAATTAAGCTCAACCAGGACCCACTGTAAAAGACAGGAGGAGTGAATAGGGCTTATTTAAAACCAGCACGTTTAGGTCTAGAATATGGCAACTGGCTGTAATTTGCAAGGCAAGTGATCAATTGTGAAAATTAGAAGAATTCAATCCAAAGATGAAATGAAAAGAAAATGAAAAGAAATAAAAAGCAGGCGAATTTCGCAATGCGAAATATTTGGACATTGAAACTGACAGCCAGTTGGGGCGAGTCAAAAAATGATTCGAAGGGAGAGTTTGACGGGTCAAAATAGGGTAGGGGAAGGAGAGGGAAGGAAAAATACGCCTGCACGCAACCATTGTTCGTTTGGCGAACGCCGTACACTGGATAGACGGGTGCTCTGATTGGTGCGGTTTCAGATGTTTGATTGCTAGCAGCCAGCCATGTATAGGTCACATAGGAGCATACACTTTCCGCGCGGAATATTTTGCCATCATTCATTCTGATTTGGAGAATCATGATTCTGCTCTGGAGAAAGCTCTTTTGTTTCTATGCATGGATTATGGATATCGCTTAAAACTACGATCAGAGCAAAAGGGTTGGTGGTTTGCCGAAGGCTCACTGACTTGATCATGATAGCAACTGATGAGGAAAGCTTTAGTTCCAACTGCAGTCTTGCTTTAGGAATTATGACAGTGACACTATCAGGGCAGTTGCACAGTCTGTACAAGTGGCCAACAAAGCCAATGGCAGAATAACGCACCCCAGTCAAAAGATTCACTTTGCTCAAGAAAAACAACCGATGTATCAGCGCCTAAAGAATGATCCAGACTGAGAAAAATTCTCTATAGCTGCTGTGGCTTTAGTTCAAACTACAATACGGATCTGTACTGAGAGTGATCATGATCTCAGCTATCCGTGAGAATTCAACATCCTGCAGACTATAGCGCAAAATATTGCAGGGGATAATCACGGTCACCAACAAAAAGCTACATGCCTGTAGATATTTAAGTCCAGCCATTGCGGAAAAAATAAACAAACATAAATCTTTAATAAGAAGTTAAAGAAGATAGGTGTGCATCGAGATAAGATCCTGTCGAAAATTAAAAACAACTAGTACACAAAACATTAATTAATAGGAAAAAAAATATAATTGATAACTATGCACGGAACAGTCCGGTTTCATGACCTCTACATGTTAAACTATATAATCTGCCCGTTAAAAAGTTCCAATTCTCGAGCAAACTCTAAGGTCACGTTTCACTGGCTATCACAAGCTCATGGATCGTGTTTGGCCTATTTTGGCCCCAGTTTCCCAATGTTTTATGATGGCGGCCGCGATCGATGTACACTTTCGTTAAAAAGAAACACCTGCTCTGCAGGCTAACTTCTTTTAAGTAGGAGTGAGTGGGTATTTATAAGATATCATTCCCCGCAAAACACTGATGTTTCTTTCGCATGCTATCTTTAATAATTTAGCGAGATTGTAGAAGGCATAATTAGTCTTAGAACCGTTAGGCTATGTCTATACTACTCTGCTAGCCTAAATAAAAGGATGTAATGTATATACATACCTCCATGCGGAAGAAATAGCAGCAAGTAGAATACATTGCGTAAACCTTCCAAACCAACATTTAAAACGTATCTCATGTTAGTTGAAAGCGTAGCCAGTCAAAAATTCTTTGCCAGTAATCAACGGACACTTACAATAGATATACTCGGCCACTCACAAAAAGCGAAAGTTTCAAGGAAACAGTGACTGACAGTTTGGAATCAGCTTCCAGCTGAAGCATAAAGGTCATCCATAACACTGTATTAGCGTCTCTAGCGGAAGTCATTTGTCACACCATGTCTTATATTATCGTGTTTTGGGTTAATACTGAAAATCTTCCCCTTAAAAATCAGTTTCCCATACTGATAACATATACAGTAGCGGATCCAGACCTTCAGATAAAGGGGCGTCTCGGTCATCCAGACCCTGTGATAGGGGGGAGGGGAAGGGCGATCTTAAAAAATCTTTTTTTAGCCCTTCGGGCCTCAGTTTGGTATAAAAAAAATAAGGGGGGCGGGGCCCCCGGGCCCTTTCCCTGGATCTACCACTGATATATAACGGAAAGAAACAGGTACTATGTTTTAGGACTGTCTCAGACGGTGGTGGCTTAAAAGAGAATAATTGTTCCTAATAAAATGGTAATAGGTTCTTGGGAACATCAAGTGGTAACGTTGCGAGTATGTGCGAGGCGCTGGACGGAAGTTTGTGGTGGTATTGGATAGCAGCGAATGCAGCAAAGAAAAATGGCGCCTGTTTTAAACATTACCATCGTCTTAGTTATCTGTTTTATTTTTGTAGAGTGCAGAAAAGACAAAGTTTTCTGTACAATATGCGAGATTGGCCTCATTGCTAATAAGTCGCAGATCATTCACAATTTTGCCCTGTTTGTGGTCCATGAGTGATATTGTTTCGTGTTTTGGTTTGGACGCGGACACGTAAAGCTAGGATGGGGTGCTGTGTAATACGTGCAAAAATGCTTTATTAAAATACTGGATAACTGCGAAAAAATCTCTTCATGTAAGCTGTGAACGAGTGCAAAACGTTTACGCTTGAGATTTGAATAAAACGCTGTGAAAAAAATTCTAAAGGCTAGTCTGTTTATATCACGTCATAATTACAGTTCTTGTGACAATATCCTTGCACTAATACGATTTTACCTCAGATGTGCAACCTAAGTGAAGTGATTCTGCCAGTTAGTATACTTTTCAGAGATACCCTACCCCAGCTACCAGTGTCCAGACCAAGTGCAATGCCCTAGTTCTGCGACTGATAAAATTTTAAAGAAATCCCACCCAGGGCTATGAAATTGTATGTTTCCATTTTTGGCTAGATGCTATTAAACGTAAGACCCAAATTCTAGAAATAACATCTATTAAGAAAATCAAAAATATGCACACAACAGCGAAAATAATTAAAATACAGTAAAGATCTGCACTTTACCTCTGAGATATTGAAGTAAACTTTCTGCTTCTGGATTGTCTCTCTTTTCCATTTTGCTTGCACTCATTTTTGCTCTTTATAAATTTTGTTGTTGGCATTTTCTAGCTGCACATGTGTTAATTATTTATATTACCAATAATACTTAGCTACCTTGACTAGCTCACATCTATTGGGGCCAAGTTCTTATTACTTGAAATTAAAGAATTGAAAATTGGAGAAAATGAGCTCTAACGTTTCCTTTCATTCAATTCCAACAGGAGGATAGAGAAAACTCAAGAATCTAAAAAAACAGGTAAGAGCCAATGTACGATTCAATAAAATTAAAGCATGTCTGTGTGTCTTCTGGGGAATCAAGGCTATTTGATGCAGTTCAGGATGTAGTGACAGAGGCATTTCACATTCTGCAGACAGCATAGAGTTAAATACGAAACAAACAGTGGCCCATTTTGTACCAGCTCTGCTATGGCTTAAGTCAAATGTACAACTGGGTTGATTTGAATGTGACCATGCAGTCTTCCTTAAGGACTGTCACCTGAATCAACAAGGTTTAAGTGCTGAACATCTTACTGGGACATTTTGCATAACTTGTCCTCTTGCAACACCAGGAGCATAAATGAGGTTGTTTCAAGGGGAATTTTACATAAATGGCAACTGGTGCAGCTTATGATAGATGACTATAAACATTACTGTGTATACACAGCCAACCTGACACTGGCAAGCCAAGAGCTCCTAAATTCATGCGCACAAATACTGAATATACGAGACCCAGAGTATCAAAAGTCAGAATAATCACTATTGGAGAGTGAAAAGTTACTCCTATCGCATTTTGTTGTTGCCCTCAGGATTTCTTAAGTGACATGGATAAGCATTTATACTGAAGAATGAAAGAAATCTTTTGGATAGAAAAGTGAAAATAACATTTATGATTTTTTCAGCGTACAAATATACACGTGTTCTATGTGTTGTAGCTGATTCTTATGTGGATGCCAATGCAAGGAATCAAATTCAGGGATTTCATGTCTTTTGTCTGTACTTCAAGCTGGAATGGTTGTCAAGCAAGTGCAAAGCTAAACAAGGGCAAGCATTCCTTTTCGCTTGAACTTGTGCCAGTGTCAAAGTGGGAGTAATGTCGTAATGGTCATATGTAATTGCATTTAATCGCAATTATCAGAATTTATAGGGCGGAGAAAAGAATGCATATACGTGTATTTTTATATTTGATATTGATATTTTTCAGTTATGTTTCAAGACATTATGTAAACATTTTAAGCAT
>OZ037783.1:23302522-23312522 GCA_964035525.1 Porites cylindrica
GAGGGAGAAGGTAAGTGGCTATCTTCAAATTTAAGCTTGCTTTCTGCCGAGGTTAGCTTACTGTAAATATGTATCGGATGCAAGGCGTTGTGGCTTTTGCGAAATTACTTTTTTCAAAAAAGCTTACCGTGGAACGTCAGTTGTAGCTTTGTTCGTTTAATCAATAACCTCTTCGTGATTGCATCAGGACCAACCACACGTCAATTGTTGTCACGCAGCGTTGAAATGTAATTTTACTTGAATGAGATAGAGTATAAGCTTAAAGTGCTCCTCGATTCATTTCGTTCTTTCTGATGTGGAAAATAAGGTAATCTTAAATGTGCAAGTTATGTAATTCCATCGAAAAGTTTCAGCATTGTTATTTTTTTCTGTCCTATCGGACCCTGCAATGAATCGCTGAATGAGTTAATGTAAACTCCTCTTGTGACAGTTGTTTGTCATTCCTGTAAGCTTATGTAAGCTTGAATGTCGGGCTTAAATTTTTTCAGTGTCAGGACGCTTATACGGAGGTACGTTAGTTGTAGTTTTGTTTGTTAATCAATAACCTTTTTCGTGATTGCATCAGCTTTTATGACCATACCACACGTCACTTGTCACGCAGCGATGAAATTTAATTTCACTTGAACGAGATAAGCTTTTAAAGAGCTCCACGTTGTATTTTCGTTCTTTCTGGGGCGGAAAATAAGGTAATCTTAAATGTGCAAGTTATGTAATTTCATCGAAAAGTATAACCATTGCCATTTTTTATCCTATCCGACCGTGCGATGAATCACTGGATAAATGTAAACTCCTCTTTATGACTGTTGTTTGTCATTCCTGTAAGCTAATGTAAGCTAAAATCCCGGACTTAAATTTATTCCGTGTTAAATGATCTTAAATTAACGGCCTGTGAAAGCGTTGTTATGTTTTCTTAAAAGTCTTTGGGATGTCACCGTTTCTTCTTTGTATGCTCGGCGGTCTTAGCTTGAATTTGAAGATGTTTTGCACTGCCTTTTGCCTGGTTTTTCCAATGCCTGTGTAAAGGGGGATCGAGCTGATTTGATGCAGATTGTTCGGGTTTACCTCTATTTATTTTACTTAGGCTGTTTTAAGAAAATCTGAAGGAGCTATTCTCCCTCTCGAATTGAAATAGCTATTCCTTTAAGGCTTTTCCATTTTGTAGATTCCTATCTTCGAGTGTGTAAGAATAATATTATGTAAATAAGGAGGTCATTAAGCCAGTGCTCGAAATGATTTTTGAACAGTGCCGGTCATGTTGACAGGCCAAACAAGTATTTTTCTAAAGTAAATAGGTTCTTTTTTAATTCTGAAGGGAAAAAAATCGTTGTAACTAAGAGTACTTAAAGTGGTCTTCAATGAGGTTCCTGAATATTTTATAAGAGTGTGGAATTTTATTATATAAACGCCAATTAAATTTAGCTAGGTTCTTAGTCACTAGTTTGTACTGTATTGAAAATGTTGTACTTTGTAGAAATAGCCAAATTAAGACAAAAATGTCCACAATGAATGCTAAAAACACCTTTTATTATTCCACTATTATGTCATTTTACCATATAAGGTCAAGAGAACGCGCAAAATACGAGGCCGTAATACACTGTAGTGTCATGGCTTAACCAGTTTACAACAGGGCTAATACCAGTGGATGCAAAAGGAGCATTTGCACAGAATGAGGATGTTTTGGATACTCTTACCAGGAAATAGATGCCAAAATAACATTTTTTTGCAGTAGGTAGAATAATTAACCTCTCATTCAATAGTTTAGCATATAATATGCACAAACATTTAGCTCATTGTTATTGTTATTCTCACAGAGGGAATCAGGATGTGTTTTAATACTCTTACCAAAAAAATAGAGGCCTTTCACAAAAGAACAATTTTTTTTGTAGTGGAATAATAAACCTTTTATTTGATGGTTTAGCATATAATTATTCGAGCGGACATTTTGCTCATTGCTCGTATTTTTCCTCGCCCCTGTGGGTCTCAGAAAAATACTACGCAACTCGCAAAATATCTGCACGTATTATATGCTAAACCATCGAATAAGGTGTGTGTATTCACTATTGTGAGATGGGAGAAATATCGAATTTCGCGATGAACATGTCATTGATTATTATTATAAACTAAAGATTTTTAAAATCTTATCTTCTTAGCCTTGGAAGAACATGAAAGTGAGGTCCTCCAAGTTGAATGTAGCATAGAATGCTCTCTGCTAGGTGAACAAGAGCAAAGTCATTCCGCAGGTACTGATATAATAATTATTGATTACAGAAGATGATATTTATTATGAAAGATAATAATATACATGGAACAATTTGTTGAAAGTGATTGTCTTAGAGCAGTGCAAATTTTAGTAAACACAGTGCAAAAATGAGGAAAAATTATGCAAATAAGAATAAAAAAATCTTTTCTCAGAGAATGAAAAAAATGTGATTAGCTAATAAACAATAGAAATATATCAGAACCAATCAGGTACCACAATCTGCTGGTCACCCCACTGGAAGCCAGGCAGGTAACTTGACGAGTGGAAAAATAGCTGGCTTACCAAGCAAAATTTAGTTCTGTTACGACAAAATACTATTGAGCAATTGAAAACAAAAACCAAATATAAACGTTGTAAACAGGACCATATATTGATTTGATGTTTGAAGTTATTGTACAAAGAGAAAGGATTTTCTGAGAAAATTGAGAGTTTCTAGCTAGCATGCCAGCCCCAACAAACTTCTTAGTTGAGTCCTTCTACACCAAGACTCATGAGTAATAAAAACAAACAAGTGGGCAACTATGTGCCCAAAATGGTCTGAAAATCAATTATTATGACAGCTATGGACACGCATTGAAAGAGAAAGGATACACCTGTCCATAACTAAGGGCAAACAATTCAGTTCCTTGATTTTGAGATGCTAAAATAAATGCGAAACAACTAAGTATGTTGCAAAATTAAAGCATACAAAGGCAGGAAAGTACATGTAAATAATTTCATGCATATTATTAAAAAGTAATCATATGACTTTTCTCACTCAATGTGGAATTTATTTGCACTCATGTGTTTTTCAAAAAGCTCAAATTGCATTTGCCCTTTAAAGGGTTCATTCAGTTTTGATATTTTTTGAAAAATGCAAATTGAACTCAAAGGCGAGTGACTACTTATGCAAACACTCATGCCCCTTTCACACGTTACCCATTCACACCAACTAAACATGTATTAAAATGAAAAACAGACACAGAAAAATGGACCTCAGATTCTCTCACAGGATTCAAAATTATGACCTTCAACCATTCTGGTAATTTGCAAGAAACTTAGTCAGTAAGCAGCTATTATAAAGCAAACAATTTTAACTTTGTTTTAATAAACAACTTTGTTTCAGCTTTGGTGTGAATGGGGTTAAGTATTTTGTAGAATATAAATGAACAAGAAAAGGGAAAACAAATGATAACAATGTCTGTAGTGAATAATGAAAACAAATGCCTGTATAAGATCGTTGCAAATAAGGGAGCGGACATGCTGAGAAAAGTACACCCACTTTAGGATAGCTCCATGGTGAGAATAGGTTCAAAATAGTTTTATAACATAGCTAGAAAATTCGCCTAATCAAATTCAATAGCGCGAGCGTGCTTCATATTCCTATTGAGCACGCTGATGACGTCAATAAATTATTCGTAATTTCTCGAGTTGTTGTGAGCTCAGCAATCCCGAGTCTCCTGAGTGCATCCATAACTCAGCAGTACACGATGAAGCGTTTGCCATGTGTTTTATAAGAAAATTTAAGAGGAAACGTTTGAATTTGCTAACCGATAGGGAAAAGAGGTGAGTGTTGTTGTTGTCATCTCCGCGAGCTGTGCGGGCTATGGCGTGAGCTCATTCTTTGCAAAGTTGTTTTCTCTCAATAACAACTTTTCGGTGAAATACATGATAGTCTTCCGGCACCTAAATATGGATTTTACAATCATTTTAGAGTAGACTTTCTCTCAGCTTCAGGATAAAAACATAAGCTTAACTGTGAGGAAAAAAAACATAGTCACGTAAACATTGACGCGTACTGCTTTGAGCGCGCCCCACAATAATAAAATTTTATGTTAACTGCTGCATTGATCGCTTTGATAATGTTATAAAACAATTAGTTCATGCTTCAACAGTGCGTATGTCGAGATATTGAGCACTTGGGAAGTTTGGAGAGCACTCAAGAGGCTACAGTTGCACTCGGCTGCGCCTCGTGCAACTCTTACACCTCTTTCGTGCTCTCCAAACTTCCCGCGTGCTCAATATCTCGACATACGCACGCTGACGCATGAACTAATTGTTAAGTAGCACAGCATGAAGGTCCTTTCTACAAGTACAATTTGTAGCAGTTTTCTTTATAAAATGAGGTAATGTTAGTAAAGCATGTGATAGTCAAGATCTATACATTTAACAGATCACAAGACTGATGACTGATTTATGAAATCTCAGTCAGTAGTTATCACCACTTAGAAAACGATTTTCAAGCCTTGTCTTTAATCTAAGGTTTGGAAAAATATTGTGTATTTCCTTTTTGAAATCAGGTTCTGAAATCAGTAACACAAGCACCATTATTAAGTATGCAGGCTGTAGCCTGCATAGCCCAAGAGTCACGATTCTATTAATTCTTCTCATGTAATTGTATACCCCAAACAACTTCACTTATCCCTCAGGCATGCTAAAAATAGAGTCCACTAGTGTCACTTAGCTTATATTGTGTAGTTGGTAAATACAGATAATTTATTTACTAGGAGTAGAGATGGAAAGTGACACCCTTGTAGTAGAAAATGCCCCAATTGAGGGAGCAAGCAACGTGCAGGAAACACAGTAACCTCTTCCAGAAGTAAATAATAGTAGCCACCTAGAAGATGACCGCCTTATTGCTAGAGCAAGGGCAGTTGGTGTGGACTATGAGTTTGCAAAGCCTGGTGAAGTGGAAACGGAGGATGACAGGAGAAAAAGACAGCGGCGAAACCAAAGAAGAATATCAGAACAAGAGAAAAGGTTGGTGAAGCTGTTGGAGATTCACCACCTCCTCCACCTGCAGGGTCAAGTCAGCAAGAAGACAATGCATACAGTGCTATTCGTGCATTTGAGGTGGAGCAGATGACTTATGCATTCTTTTTGAGCTATTTTGAAAAAATAGCTCATATGTCAGTGGTGTGAGCATATGTATCTTTGTGGCTTTGTATCTTTGTATGCTGGGATGTTTGTTGCAAGAGCCAATAAGGTTGAAGGTACTATGAGTCGATGCTTAGGAACCAATGAGATCTTGGCATCTATTTAAACATGGCATTGGTAAAGGTCGAACAAGGGCACTTTGAGACCGACATCTTGATTCTTCACAATTTTTTCGTCTTTTATTACGGCTTCAGGTGTTTGGAGGAATTACATTAAATATCTTCATGATTCAAACGCTGTGTACAGTGATGCAGCTGTTTAAGGGTTCATATTTTAGTATGGATGCTGCTTCAAGACATTTCTGACCTAATTCGGCTATCGGTACAACGCACGTCAGTGTGAGTTCTGTTTCACCTGCTACAACTAGGTAGAATATAAAAGATCATATATTTTCAAAGCTCTTCCAATGAAGTAATAATTGATATTTAGATATAGACTTTAATTCGAAAGTACGCGCCCTATAAAATGTGGTTTTAGAAGTTTAAAAAGGCAGCTTATTTTTGTGAAAGCTGTACCGAGTATTCTTCCTGCATACTAAGTATTATAGTTTCTGAAACGTATTCTATTTAGTAAAGATGCGTAACTTAAGTAGAAACACCAGCGTTAGGGAATAAAATTGGAAGAAGCTAGTTGACACAATAATTAGTTTTTGTATTGAGTGGAGTAACATGATACAAGTAGAAATATATTTCGGCAGTTTGATAATTTTCTTGGAAGTTAATAAATGTTAGGCTATCAACCTTGACGTTGCGTGAAATAAAGCCGAGGTGATTTCTTAAAATCGCTTGAGAAAATTTTGTAGTAAAACAATTTGCCTTTTTTTTTACCTACGAATTGTAAAAGGGCCAAAGACCAACATCTTCACATGCAAATTGTGTGCATGAGTTATTTTTAAAATTCTGTTTACTAGATTACTGTGTGATAACGCGAATTCCCTCACGTACGAACCACGAAAGGGGGCAAAGTCCAGCACTTTCACGTGCCAGCTGTGTGACTGTACATCTCATGCAGATTGGCTTTTCACATTAATAATAGTAACTTGGACGTATGAAGACCTGTTTCGTTTAGTAACCAATGCCCTAGAAAAGACTCTTGTGTTTTAAGAAGCAATAGCTTTTAAAACATGAAGAAATAAGTTGTCGGAGCTAAAGACTGCCTCACAAATGTCAATAAATGTTAGGTTATCAACCTTGACGTTGCATAAAACATAATTTAATTGCAGATGTTGTATAATGAAGCCGAGGTGATTTCTTAAAATCGATTGAGAAAATTTTGTAGTAAACAATTTGCCTTTTTATTTTACGTACGAATTGTAAAAGGGCCAAAGACCAACATCTTCATATGCAAATTGTGTGCATGAGTTATTTTTAAAATTCTGTTTACTAGATTACTGTGTGATAACGCGAATTCCCTCACGTACGAACCACGAAAGGGGGCAAAGTCCAACACTTTCACGTGCCAGCTGTGTGACTGTACATCTCATGCAGATTAGCTTTTCACAATGATAAATAGTAACTTGGACGTATGAAGACCTGTTTCGTTTTGTAACCAATGCCCTAAAAAAGGCTCTTGTCTTTTAAGAAGCAATAGCTTTTAAAACATAAAGAAATCAGTTGTCGGAGTTAAAGACTGTCTCACAAATGTTAATAAATTAATGTTAGGTATCAACCTTGACGTTGCATGAAACATAATTTAATTGCAGATGTTGTAATGAAGCCGAGGTGATTTCTTAAAATCGCTTGAGAAAATTTTGTAGTAAACAATTTGCCTTTTTTTTTACGTACGAATTGTAAAAGGGTCAAAGACCAACATCTTTACGTGCAAATTGTGTGCAAGAGTTATTTTTATAATTCTGTTTACTAGTTTACTGTGTGATAACTCGAATTACCTCACGTACGAACCACGAAAGGGGGCAAAGTCCAACACTTTCACGTGCCAGCTGTGTGACTGTACATCTCATGCAGATTGGCTTTTCACAATGATAAATAGTAACTTGGACGTATGAAGACCTGTTTGGTTTTGTAACCAATGCCCTAAAAAAGGCTCTTGTCTTTTAAGAAGCAATAGCTTTTAAAACATGAAGAAATAAGTTGTCGGAGTCAAAGACTGTTTCACTGAGTAGAATCGCACGTGACAACCTCCTGAATTATGATGATGCAAACATCTACCACAATGATAAAAATCCTGGTATTTCGTAACTTAATTCAGTACTATGAGTCACATTTTGGCTTAAGAAACTCCGAGGAAACCTTGGAGTTTTCCTTCTAATCAACGTTTGGTGAGTAGAAATTTATTTTACTTTAACAATTTGTTTAACTTGCACCAGATGTGACAGGGAAAGACAGAGGAAAGTGAATATATAGGTTGAGGATCGACTCAGCTGAGCGTTTCGCGTTTTCATTTATGTAGCGCAATACCCAATTTCGCACAAAAACCAAATCATCACTCTTGGTAAGGTTACACCGAAGTATTATAGTTACACTGAAGCATTCAAAATAGCTCATGCACGTTTAACGTGCCTATGTTTAAAAAGAAGGTTATTAAAATAAAGGAATTAATGTTTTAAAAAAAATTTGAACTATTCTAAATACTGATGTAGTTATTGTATATTCTTGTTTTATGTTTTAGGCAGAAAAAAAAAAAAAAGTGAAGTGAAAAGAAGCAACAAATTGCAGTCTAGGAATTTATGAAGTAAAGAACTTCATTTACAGATGTATATTGTACTTGCATTTTCTGGCCCTGAATCTTTTTACGTTCTTTCCTCTAGAAGGTACGTTTCTTGAAAATTCCTTGTAAAAAGAATCACCGTATGTAAGGGAATTCGGATTTCGCAATCCGTGAAATTTTGGCTTTTCGAATAGGGAATAGAGCTTAAGAGATCCTGAATACTACAAAGAATTCGAATCCAGAATCCAAGTTCCACTAAAAAAAACACTAGAATCAAGTGCCTTGAATCTCGAATCCGCTGCGTGGAATCCAGAATCCAATATTGTAATTGGATTTCCTTACATGAGGTGAAAAGAAGCTAATTAAAATAGAGAAATTTATAGCGTTTTAAAAAATCTACTAAGTACTCATGTAGTTATGCGGGTATATTCTTGTTTTATTTTTTAGCTAGAAAAAGAAAGAAATTACGTGAAAGCAAGAAACCAATTTGAGGACAAGAATTCATCAAGTAAAAGACTGTATTTATAGATGTGATTTGTAAAGGAAGTTTTATTTTGAAACATTGACAACAAAATGTCGAAATGACTTGAAGTTGACTGAGAAATTACCAAATGAAAGGCGCTCTGAACTGCTTTTGTCTATTCCAGATCACAAACGAACAGGTGATGATGGCATAAGCGTCAAGATTTTAAAGATTGCTGCTCCTGCCCTATTACCATCTCTGACTAAACTGTTAAATCTATGTATATCAAATAAGGTCTTTCCATCTGCCTGGAAAGTAGCTAAAGTAACGGCTGTGTTCAAAGGAAATGGAAGCAGATCAGACGGTAATAACTACAGGCCAATTTCAGTCGTGCTAGTCTTGTGTAAGCTACTTGAAAGACAGATTTGCGACCATTTGTGTGACTTCTTGAGATCAAACGGGATATTGCATAAACTCAGGTCTGGGTTTAGAAAATAGTTCTCCACTGAGACAGCTTTGATACGACTTATTGACGAGCTTTTACTCAATCTGGACAAGGACAATGTTACTGGCCTGGGGATGATTGACTACAAAATAGTTTTCGATCTTATCGATCATACGCTTCTTTTACAGAAGCTCCGGGTTGCTGGTATCGATAATGATTATGTTTCACTGTTTGAAAGTTACCTTAGCGATCGTACGCAATATGTAAACATCGATGGGTGTCATTCGGCTCTCAGAGATGCAAACCTTGGAGTGCCTCAAGGGAGTATGCTGGGATTAGTCTTGTTCCTTATATTTATAAACAATCTACCAGAGATACTGGAATATTCAGCAGCAGAAATATATGCCGATGATACCACTATCAGTGCTAATGTTGATTATAGATCAGCACCTGGAGTCTTAAATCAAGTTCTTCAAGCTCATGTTGGTAAAGTTGCACAATGGACCACAGACAATAAAATGGTACTTAACGAGTCCAAAACTAAAGCTATGTTAGTAGCTGGCAAACGTCTACATAAGACGATGAGCAGCACCTCACTCACTGTCCATGTAAACTCAGTCGAACTCGAACAAGTCCAGTTTCATAAACTGTTTGGTGTAATTATTAACACTGAGCTTAATTTTAATAAGGATATTGATAATATATGTAAGAAGGTAACACAGCGTATTGCTGTTTTGAAAAAAATTAGGCGTCATTTTACATTTAGATCAACGAATTTTCTATTACAATGCCATGATAAAAAAAATCGTGATGTATAGCTCTAGTGTGTGGGTTTCTACATCTATTGACAATTTAAATAAGGTCTTCAGGCTACAGAAGCGGGCCGCACGAGTCATTCTCAATGCTGATACTAGAGCCAATAGTGTAAATTTGTTTAGAGAACTTAATTAGCTACCTTTTTTCATGAAGGTAAAATTAATCAGTGCGCATTAGTTTATAAACGTTTGAACAGGGTGTGTTCCGATTATATGCTAGAACTACTCAAGCGAAACATCGAGATACGTTCTACTGAAAGACAAAGTAGATATGGATCTTTGAATTTAATTTGTCCAAATTATAAAAGAGAATCAGAAGGCGCTGGGAATTTTCAAGTATAAGGTGCTAGGAGTTTTCAAGTATCAGCAACTAGGTTTGGAATTTACTTCCCAATGAAATGAAGTGTAGCTCTAGTTTAGAAATTTTAAGGAAG
>OZ037783.1:23325022-23372522 GCA_964035525.1 Porites cylindrica
ACCCAAATGTTTCTGTACTTAAATGAAATTCGCTTATTCCAGCGTTATGTGCCCGTTTAAACTCAACTAAAAATGTTAATCGACACGATGAAAACTTCACAACAAAGCTGTCTCGAATTTGAGCGTGTTTCCTAAAATATTTGCTTGAATTTAGCATCAGCTTGACCAAGAAGTCAATAACACAATGGTAATTGATAAATTTACATTTCAAACAGACTTTCTCCTCTATAAAAAAACACACAAAATGTACCGTAAATCTTCGCTCGCTCGATTTTCCTCCAGCCAATTCTAGCCGCGAGGAAAACAGTGATTAATTCATCCAGGGCAAAATTGTCGCTTGATCTTTTGTCTTTTTTCCTTCAAAACGACAGCTTAGTATTTTCTCCACCTTCCACTTTTCATCTGTGCATTTCATCGGTGTATTTCACCGTCAGGAGAGGAGATTTGTTGAATTTGCCTAAATTTTACCGCGCTAGCTCAGTTTCTTAGCGTGCACCCACGGGCTAATGGTAGTGGCTAACTGACCAATCAGAGCGCGCGATTTACTTTTGTTATGTTATAAAACACAATGAGGGGTTTAAGGATATTTAAAAGTGTCTTCACTTGATTTTAATTGATGTGATGGAAGTTAGCAACTTACACGACTGAAGAGACGCTGCACTGTACACAATAAGAAAAGATACTAGAAGTCTACATACTGTCCCTATAGAATCAGCTATAGAATGTTTTTCTTTTTTTGGTTTGAATTTTTTGGTATGCGAAGAGTATCTAAATAGTTAATGTAAGGACTGCAATCATGATTGTTATCTAAATTGAAATACATTGTAATTATAACTAGCATACAGGAGAGATTTGCGTACAGTGCGTCACGTGCGAATTTGATGAGATTATTATAGATTTTCAATAAATATGGTATTTGCTACATGATCGGGGTAATTTTGATCTTCCAAAGCGTATGTAGTTAAAACATATTTGCTTGATGCCCGCATTGTGTTTGTCTTTCAGTAATACACGCCAGAATACAAGTCGATAAGTTACTTATTACTGCTCAACCAATCAGGAATTTGCCAACGTCAGGGTTTGCAGAAATGAACAAAAGGGGGTTCTTATAGAAGGCGTCACCTACCCTCTCTTCCCAATTCCTCTCTCTTTTTCCATTTCTCCCTATCCCCTCTCGACGCAGGGTGTGAAAACGGGAGTGGGAAATCACATGTTTTGATGTGAAATAACGTTATGAATTGAGGAACTGGGCGGCTCACGATGGCACGATCGCCAATAATTCCAAAGGGTACCCCGCCCCCCATCCTATGTACAATACACCTTTCTGTAACAGAGCTAGAGGAATTTTTATTTTCACTGAGTTGTGGGAGAAAACGTTACGGAATTGGCTTACTTTCGACTACGTTTTTTCTTGGTTGTGTATTTCTCAGAAAAGCTAAAAAGAGTGGTACGTTTTACATCTAAGTACGGGAATATATCTTGCTTGAAAAGCTTCAACAGATTGCTCTCGCGAAAAAGCCGTTGATGCAAGATTCATAATTTTTTATTTTGTTTGTAAATTAAAGTTAATAGGGCTAATTATACGATGAATAATAAGACGCAAACTTTCCGTATAAATGGGACACTTCGTCTAAAATAAGACGTGATTAAGCTAAGACGCGTCTTATTTTAGAACAGCCCTTAACACCCGTTCTTAGATAAGACACATGTTAGCTTAAGAGGAGAAAAACTTCGTATAAACGACGCTCGCGTCTTACATAAGACGCGAACGCATAGTACGCATGCGTTACTTTTTGGCGGGAAATTTTTTGCTTGCCCCTCGGCGAACTAGCAGGCTATACCGGCAGGGAAAAGTTGTTTACAAATTACAACGCGTTTTGGTTTTGTTTTCGTTTTCGAGTAAAGAACAGAAATAAGACGCGAACGATTTATATGAGCTGTTTTCGTCTTAGATAAGACATGCTCGTTTAAATTGTACAGTTTGCGTCTTCTTTTTCCTCGTATAGATGGCATAATAATATTTCCTATTTTCGGGTTCTTTTAAACAAATATGAATAACGAACTACACTCGCTTTATAGAAGTTACAATAGAAAGTCACAAGGAACCAAAAATTAGCCGGGTGTAGGTACAAATCATTCGCCAGATACAAAGGAGGCTAAATTAGGGTTTGACGGAATCGGTTACGGAGATGTGTTACAGGGTGGTATTGGGGAAAACGCAAGAAATATCTTGACAAGAAAGGGGATTTAATTGCACTGGGAAACGAGATTCACTGAAATCTGAGCAAGAAATGAGATATTATTTTGGCGTTTTTGTACAGAATTCGGCAAATCGTACAATGATGTTTCACGTGAAAGAAAAATGTCAATTAAAAGTCAAATAATCATCACACAAGAACCAACAGAAGATCAAAATGTTTCAACGCGATGCCAGGATACTGCACATGATCACCTGTCAATTAGTTGTTGATGTTAAAACAAAAAGGAGCCAATAAAAAATTATTGTTTTTAAACTTTCTCAATCAATCTTTTTGATAACGAATAATATGCTTTCCACGTGACTTTGAGAGACAAGATTCGTGATTGACTTTCAAACTCTCTGGAAAATAGTTCTACGTCTCCTTGGTCTTTTATACCAGCTTGAAGTTTGAAGTGTAAAGATGTGTAAGTTAAACATGAAATGAGCTATTTTGACTTTAAAGCTATTTTTCACGTAACAGTTAGTTGGAATGTATAATATTTAATGCGATAAATCAGAAAGTGTAAAAAGTTGGTTGCAAATTTTACGTTGCGCAGTTCATGGAATTGAAGTTGTTACGCTGTGATAGCAAGGAAACGTTTGATATTGTTTTGAATCGTGAATATTGAAACAACTGTTTTTACTTGAAGCAGAATGATGTTCCTACTGAGTGTCGGAACAGCATTCTTTAAAAAGTTGGCGTTAATGTTACTCCGAAGAATACCTATGTCCTTCAGTTAGGAAGTCGTGAGAGTTTGTTATTGGAGAAAATGGCTGAAATTCAGGTTGTTGTTGCATTTGAACGCTACACACGTTTCTTTCTTCTGATTCTTCCATTGCTGTTTATTAGCGTTTGACGCAGTGAATTCAAGTCAGCTGTCAAGTACAAGTACACCGCAACGCCGGGGTCGCTGTTGGGGTAAGCAACATAATTTTTATCTTGAATTTTCTAGTTGTTTTGGAATAAGAAATAAAAAATTTCTCGTCTGTTTGTAGTTGTTCGTTTTTATTTCAGTATTTTTGCTTGTTAGAAATTGTGAATCCCCTGTCAATAGTTCAAAACCTGTTATTTAGCTTCATGCACAACTACCGTAATTCATTTTGAAAACTTATTTGTTATTTTTGTACGTTTCTTTATCGATACACTTCACGCAACGTAGACTCTTAGAGTGAGTAGATAATGAGTTACGACATTCAAAATTTGCAGCTAATAATCAGTACCTTGAGTTTGTTACGTCAAAATTGCTATCAGAGCGATGTTGACGAATTCTTCGACCTGCGGCGGAACGTCAACGATCACCCATGAAGAGAACTTACTCGTTATTCAAAAGTTGTTCTGTTTATTTCACCTCGCTTAATTTAACATTGTAAAAACTGTAAAACAAAGGTGAGCTTTATTCTCCTTATATTTTGAGAAAAAGAATCTTGTAAAGGTTATTATTGATGCACAAATTTGTTGTTTTATTAACATAGTGACATTTTGTTGCTTAGCTTTCATTTATATTCTCAATTTTATCCTTGTGGAAAGTTTAGTGGTGTGCGAAACCTTTTTCGCGATGAAATAAAAATCAGGAAAGAAAATCGGTTTGATCTTTTCCGGGTATATCGTACTCAATGCAGTACGCGGGAAAATGTGGACATAGCCCGTGACGCATTATTGGGAATTGATAGATCGCTAAAATTTGCTGTGGGTTAGTTTTGTTACAATCAGTAACTGGACAGCAGAAGTGAAAAAATGTGGATCAAAAAAAGACGAAAAAACTGGCAGAGACACATGTAAGAAAATAATAGTCAATTATGGAAAACATCAATCTTTGTTCAATAAATAAGCTCATGTAATGGACATTACACAAGTGTAAGATTGTGGAAATGTCACTTATTTCAAGTGATAATCGTATATTCGTTGAAAAAAAATTGCTGCAGAGTTTTTTTTTCTGAACATTGCAATTTACGAAAGTAACATATTCATGAGCTAGGTAATGATTTGTTGACTCGAGAAACAAATTATTATATTTTTCAACCCAGCTTGGAAAATTGTCAATTGTCTTATGTTTTGGAAAAAGTTAAAAGAAAACATAAGCTTATTTTTGTGAAGGAGTTTGATATTTTTAAATAAAGATTGCTTGTTTTAAGTAATTTAGATGAGTTATAAAGGTAAAAGAATATAAGTTGCCAGGGCATGCATTATATATTGTCCAGATATTATTAAAACAGTACCAAAAGCATTTTTTTAAACTCTTAGTAATGTTTTGACTATAAATTGCAGAGTAAACTTGCAATTGCCAACTAATCCAAAAGGCAAAAAATGTGATATTGTGAACCTTGAGATTAGGAAAGTAATGAGAAATTGGTAAAAATGGCATCATGATCGAAATCTCCCAAACTTTTTAGTGAAAGGTTACTTGGGGATTATGTGTATGGGTATCGAAAGCGGTCAGTGTAAAATGAAGATTGTGGACCACGGACTGCAAACTGCGGACCAAGGGTTAAATGCAGAGTGCATGTAAAACGCAGACTTCAGACTTAGAGTAAAAGGCAAGCTGGAGTAAAATGCAGATTGAGCATAAACTGTAGTTGTGGAAGGGTTTAAATAAAGGGCAAAAAATTCCCTAAATACTTGTAGATGAACACTTATTTGGCGACATCTGCTTTCCCAAATCAATTTCTTTCTTCTCTGGAACGTCATAAATGACCTGAAAACATAATCGCAATCTTCAACCTTTTTTTCCGTCTCAGAAATATCATGCTTCGATTAACTTCAAGTTTTCCATACACGTGATTGTGAATTGGTACAACACCACCATGTTTATGCTTAATGAAAATGGGCTGTTGAGTGAAAATACTGTACAAAAAGAATTCAGAGATCATGGCAATAAAAAAGGGAATAAATCATTCCAACAGCTAAGAAAGATGTGCTACAGGAAATTTGGATGTATTGCAAATCAACGTATGCAGACTTAAGCTGTTCAGATCTTCATTGAAAATTTTAGTAAATGTGCAATGTAGTTCGACTAGCTAGGAAACAAGGTGTGTAACTGATGTCAGCTAGCTATTTCAATCACCTATTTGGAGAAGAAGGAGCAAATATTTAAAAAATCTACAGTATTCATTCTGCATTTTGCACCCAGCCTGCATTTTACTGTGAGTCTGCAGTCTGCATTTTACACTCAGTCTGCATTTTACCCCTTCAAGTTCGCCGTCTGTAGTGTGCAGTCCGCAGTGTGCGTTTTACACTGACCGGTGTTGGAAGTGACATTACTTTAAAATTGGAGAATTAATATTGCGATCAATTTTATAATGGCAGAGGGGGACACTTTTTTATTTGGCCTATATGGGTAAGTGCCACTGAACAGGGTATAGTTTCCAAGGTTTTGAGTCTTAAACTGTTAGCATTATTCTTCAGTTAGCGTGTCTTTTTGAACTGGATGCTAACCCTTGGAAGGCTGAAAATGTTATTTCAGAAACCCTACATTCATAGGCCTACGGGCATTTTTTTTCCAGGGGGGAGGGCAGTAAACCATTTTTCCAAAAAATTCTTGCAAATTTTTACAAAACAGTTGAAAAGAAACAAGGGGCATATGATGCAACAACATAGGCCATACTGGCATATGAAAGTGACTGAATACAGTTTTTCAGAGTTAATACATGTCAAGTTTGAGCATAAATTACGTCACTCTAAACAAACATTGCAACCATGTCCACAGTTGTGTTAGCTAAAGATGAAAATTTGTAATGATCAGGGTTGCAATGACATTGGAGCTGTCATAGCAATGATATGATGCCATTACCCATTATACTTGCTTGCTTGCTCTTGTCATTTCCTCAATAAAATGCTAATGGCATTTGCTTTCACAATTTCACTGCCAAAGGTAGGCAAAGTTCAGATATGCCATGTTACAGTTATGGGCTTAGTATCCTAGCCTTGAGTAAATGCAAAGCTGAGGTTGACCTTTTTTGATACTAACCTGCTTCGTTTTCTTATGGACATTATAATAATAAATACTAGTTAGGGTCGTATGAATACATTACAAGGTCAACTCCAACCTTGTTTTCACCTGTAACTGTAAAATGGACTGTTTAAATAAAATTCTAAGCTTCATTTTGTAAAATGGTGAAAGACATATTTTAGAATAGTACTACTTACAAAGAGCTTTCACTTGAATAGTCGCACCATACAATGTAGGATTTGTCTTCAAAATCAAAAGGTAAATAATTGTTAACTGTCTTAAAAGACTACATATTTGTTCACTTTGTAAGTGAAAGGGTTAATGGCATCCGGACCCAGTCCTTGATTGTATGTACATTCTGTTGGCTCAGTATTTTTTAGGAAAACCTTTTTTTCCTTTTTCCTTAGTAGTAGTGTATTAGCTACAATCTTGGACAAAACTGTTGAGAAAATTGCGTACTTGGGGGGCATTTTTTCTAAACTTCGTTGCCGACCGATTCTTCCTTTCCCCCTCCCCCTGGAAGCAGTGTTGTTGGGTCTTCAAAAAGAAAGCCGGATCCCTAAGCACTTGTAGGAAGCAACTTTGAACTGGGGGAGGGGGTTTTCTTTACGCAAAGCCGTTGAGTTGGAAATAGTTTTGTTGCGTTAGGAAGTGCACATTAATGAAAACATTTTCTCAAGTAGTTTTGTCCAGGATTGTATTTGACTGGAAAAGTCGATTTTGAGCATTTAACGCTGGCACATAAATCTGTTCTCTATATCTTTCGTACATTTCACAGAAAAGTAGATAATTAATTGAAAATAAGTGACAACAGAGGAGTTGATGTTAAGAAAATCAACTTGTATGTCTTTCTTGATTCAAGTAGCCAATCGTGAACGTTTGTGACTTTCATTTTCCATGCAGGGTTTTTACGCGCGCTTTGAGTGTAGAGGAGCAGGCATACATTACCTTTTTGGCGGACGAGAAGGACGTCTCGGTCAAGGAGATAGGCCATTTTCACTAAGAGGTCATGTCACATCGTTTTATGAAAATGAAAGTTATATGATTTTGCCTTCCAAAAACGATTAGTGGGTCATATCTTAAACAAAATAATAGTGATTTGGTTTTTCAAACCCGCACCATTTTCTTAAAATGAGTAAGTTCGTAGCCGGTCACGTGAACAAAATGTGTTTTTTGAAATTAGGAATTACATCTTTCAGAACACAAATTTTGCACTTGAAGTTCAAGGGAAATGTTGAAAAGATGATGTGGTAACTTTTACAGCACATCTGAGCGTAACTATCAAACGTTTAACAAGATATAAGCAAAAAGTAGTTTTGGCCACCATGTTGGAGGGCAAGAGTATGCCCTCCAACATGGCGGCCAATACAAATCATACTGCTTTGTTGAAAAATCAAAGTGCCATAAAATATCTCCCTTAAATGGTTTTCCTCTCAAATTTCGGGTGTAAGATAATTTTTATGTACTCTGTCAATTTTTGGCATCAGCAAGATTCCAACTCATCGTTTTAAGGAAGCATTGGCTACGTGACCTCTTAGTGCAACTGGCCTATTAGCCAGAAAACGGGAATTTCACCCGCTACTATTCGACTAACAAATAATACATGAAACTTTTGCTGAATTTTCAGAGCGCATGACCCATGCTTTGAACAGTTTCCCCATCGCCGAACTTATGAGAAGACACACAAGGCTTGCACTGTAAGTATCCCGGAGAGTTCCATACAATTCCTTATAATTTTGTTATAAGGAATTGTATCGAGCCTTCCAGGAGACTTCTCTTCATTAGCTTAGGCGCGGCGGATTTTGTCACGTATGATCAGCACGAGGTGTTTTTCCCGACACCCTTCTGACAGGAAAATGTCATCATATGAAAGCAAACCAGACACGATCGCGTCGGCAGGACGAAGCCGGCAAAAATAAAAGGCTTTTCTTCTTCCAGTTCAGAGGCCAGTTTTGTTTCGATCTGGTCAAAATAAATCAGGTTTTAAGGTTGAAGGTAATAAAATATAGTCTTATTCAGTTCTCAAGGACCTTTAGAAAACGAGATAAACGAGACAATTGACTAGAGAAAGAAGCGTGAAAACGCTTTTTTGGAAGAAAATACTTTTTAATTCCCGCAGCGATTTTGCGGAAACGCGAAGCGCAATATATTCAGTTTCTTCCAAAGCCGTCATGATTATACAGTGTAATGCCATCAGAACTAAAAATGAATTTAGTTTGTATCGCAAAAGCCGCGAAAATAGAGATGAAAAAAAATGGATCGGAAAAATTAATAAAATCACCAAAAAACCGTCTCGCGGGAGCTTTGTCAAACAAACCGTTGGTACGGTTTATTTAACCTAACCTGGAAAAGGAGACGCCTGCACGGACAATGCATTTCACCCTACATGTAGTTGTGATTTCGGGAACGCACCTCGGGAGCCTCATTGGAGTAATATCTTCTACATTGCGGAAACTACAGCAGAATCGCCCTGCTCGCGTGCTAACTTTCCTCTCCAATTATGACTATACAGTACCAGTGAATTGTTTCAAAATTTAAGGCGGCCCGAAACTTATTTCCATCAGCGCGTAGTTAGTTAGTTAGTTAAGCACAGCACTGTAAATAACACGGTTCTAGAATATCTGACGGCTTCGCGTTTTGTTCGTCGCTGCATGCGATTTAATCGTTTATGTAACCTAACAGAAAATGCATGAATACAAACAAGCTCGCTGTTCCACAACCCCTCACTGAATTTTAAAAAAGAAGCCTTTCTTATAACGGAAGAGTGTTGTAAAACAGCTTGTCTGTGACGGTGCGGCAATAAGTTTTTTAAAGGAAAATTAAAAAACCTTAATTTAGATATATAAATCTTTACGCGAGGCCTCAATGTAAAGCAGGTTTTTTATGGTTATATCGTTATTATTTTAGTTTTTATCTTAGATTCATTTCTAGCTTAGTTATATTAGTAGTTATTTTTCTATACTTGAATGTAAATGTACCTGAAGGAAATACCGTGTATTACCTTACCTTACCTCTGTTATGTGTGTAAATTTGTCTTTTGCTATGGTTTTAGACAATATGACTTCTCCTGACTATCAATTGCGCGTCAAAACAATGTATCATGCGCGCGATAAAAAAAATAGTCGAAGTGCCATGGTGTAGCACTTTGTGACAAAGTTTTAACTGGAAAACTTGTTGCCATCTGGTGTACACCTTTATAGTCAATGTTTGTAAGCTCTGCCTAAAGAATCACTGGGTTACACTGTACCCATGGGTGTGGCACCTAAAGTGCAGCCTATGTTTGTTAGCTATACCTGAAGAATCACTGGGTTACACTCCACCCATGGGTGTGCCACCTAAAGTGCAGCCTATGTTTGTTAACTCTACCTAAAGAATCACTGGGTTACACTGCACCCATGGGTGTGCCACCTAAAGTGCAGCCTATGTTTGTTAGCTCTACCTAAAGAATCACTGGGTTACACTGCACTTATGGGTGTGCCACCTAAAGTGCAGCCTAAGTTTGTTAGCTCTACCTAGAGAAGCACTGGGTTACACTGCACTCATGGGTGTGCCACCTAAAGTGCAGCCTAAGTTTGTTAGCTCTGCCTAAAGAATCACTGGGTTACACTGCACCCATGGGTGTGCCACCTAAAGTGCAGCCTATGTTTGTTAGCTCTACGTAGAGAATCACTGGGTTACACTGCACTCATGGGCGTGCCACCTAAAGTGCAGCCTAAGTTTGTTAGCTCTGCCTAAAGAATCACTGGGTTACACTGCACCCATGGGTGTGCCACCATAAGTGCAGCCTATGTTTGTTAGCTCTACCTAAAGAATCACTGGGTTATACTGCACCCATGGGTGTGCCACCTAAAGTGCAGCCTATGTTTGTTGGCTCTAGCTAGAGAATCACTGGGTTACACTGCACTCATGGGTGTGCCACCTAAAGAATCACTGGGTTACACTGCGCTCACGGACGTTTGCCTCGCGCTCTCTTCAAAGACAAAAAAGATATAGTCTGTTTGGCCAAAAATCAAGCTTTGTTTCCCCGGAAAATTTGACACCATACTGGGCCCCGAAAGATGTTAAAAGTTCCTCCATAATAGAAGAGTGTTTCGCTAGAGTTAACAAACGTTTGGCTTACATGAGTTTGGATATAAAGGTGCAAAAACTTATCAGCATAATTATAGCACACAAACATTGTCATCAAACTCCTGGCATGTAGCCTGAATAAGCCAAGCAAATATGAATAAAGCATATAACGAGAAATATTCATCAAATGGTCTCGTTAAGTAAATTATACTTCACTTTGCAAAAAAAAAATTATCGCTTGTATCCGTGTCATCGCATGACATTAGGTAACAGAGGTAATACTCACGGGCTCCACGAATTCCAATTCCGCGATTTTTAGCCCAGTAACAAATTTAAAACTTCACTTCTTACCTTACTGTTGTCGGTTCATTTACCTTACATTCGCCAACACTAGTAAACATGAACAAAACGATGAAGTCCGGCATTCTTCTTTCAGAAGTAGCAAGCCGCATGAAGTAAAATCCCCCGATACGCGCTGCATTCTCACTACAAATATAAAGATTAGTCGTGGAGAAAATACGACGAGGAGGAAAAAAATGCCAGATCTTCGCCTCGGCAATGTATTCCAGCTACCAAGCCGGCGTATCTCCAGAAGGTGGATTCGAAGTGGGACAAACCTTGTGATTTTTTTAGGAGCCCTTTGCGCGCAAACTAATTTATTCTGGCGCGAAATGAAGATTAAGAAAATGTGTCTGAAATCTAATACACGACAAGAAAATTTTCGCACTTTCGAGGAGCGCGACATATTAAATGGGATTTAGTCGGATTAGCTGCCCGCGGAGAAAACATCCTTGCGTGAGATTTTACTTCCAGTAAAAAGCCTCTGTGTCCTCTCAAGCGGTCGAGTGTGTGAATGAACGTTAATAGAGTTACGCTTCAACATAATAACGAATTTATTATGTTAATTTTTTTTATTTAATGGCTTTATAACGATGTGTAATCTTAAAAAGCGTTTGATACGCGCGACATTTTGAGTACTCCTCCAAGCTATGTTCATGAAAGACTGAAAACAAACGGCACAGCGATTAAAATTGCAAAAGACACTTCTAACAATCAATTAAAAAAAAATAATTCGGTGAAACATTTAAAGAGACAGCAATTTTCATTCACGAAGACAAGTATTAAAGTGTCTCTAAGAATACTGAGTCTTTAAGTTTATGTTTTAAGCCGGCTTCCCGGTGTTTGCTTTTTTCAAAGATGAACTCGAGGCAAGAAAATCGCTCAAAGTTTTCTTTCCACGGGGAAATTTTATGACTAAATATTCTTCGAAACATTTTTTTTTTCTACTTGCGGTGAGAAAATATATCTAAAGGCTTTATGAAGTTCTGTAAGCTTATACCAAACCTGGTACTAGGTCAGGTCATTGTCTTAAATCTTACAAACGTGCATAATTAAGTTGCCGCATAAACTGTGCCCGACTTCATGAGGTTAGATATAAAAAACAAACATCAGATGCAATAATTACTCAGGCTTACCATTCGAGATGCAGCTCCTGAAAGCTATCAAGTAAGGCCGGAATCGCTTGAGACTTTTAAACTCCTCTTAAGTATCAAGCAAGGTGAAAAACGAAAACGATGCCATCCGAAATCGGATTTCCGACTTTGACAAGCGACGCATTTGTCAACCAAAAACCCAATAAACAAACCAGCAATGAATAACAGATGACTCTTGATAGCAGCTGTATTTCATTTTTTAACATCCAGTGGAAAAAGACATTAAAAAACATCCCAAGTTGACTCAAAACTCTGTCAGCTTCAGCTGTCAGAGTAAACAAGTTTCAAGATGCTGCATAAATGTTCCGCATGAACTCACCTGTCAAATTTTGACCAATCAGAGCATAAAAACTGAACGTAGAGCGTGACCAACGCGTGACCATGGTAAGAAATTAAGGTCTTCCCCACCGTTATTTTTAAATAACTGGCTGAATTTTCGTGTCTGAGGTAAGTTTGAAATCAAAATCTTAACAGTGCTGGGCCATAGTGACATCAACACGACATATTTCACATAAATTTTTAAATAAGAAACTTGAGCCTGCGATCATTTGAAAACTAGTAACTGGTCAGCGGATAACTTTAAAAAATACTCGACCTCGATGGGTCGACACCTGAGCCCGCGATACGGTCAGGTGATACTGGTCAGCGGATACCCTGTTTTGACGGCTGTCAATTTATGACAACATTGACGTGCAATCAGTTTTCTCCTGGGCTCCCAAACTAGCTAGAAATTGCGAGAGTAAACATTGGTATGCCTGTGGTGCAGACGGACGGTGGTTCGTTCGGTGTACGGTCACGTGATAACCAAATTTTCTGGGATGGGTAGAGTTACTTAGCTACGGGGCTCCGCCCACGCGCGTGGAGCTCCGCTACTAAAGCGGTGTCAGCGAAATGGAAATTAAAAAAAGAATCGCCCTTCCTCTCTTGTATAGAGCTAACAGTACAGCAGGGAAATCCTTAACACACTGAATATTCTCTCAGGATCATTTATAAATTACAGTTTGAGGAGAGCAATTTCTGGTTTGATATTTATTCTTTTATTAGTCTTTTATTATTCAACAAAAATATCACTTGGCGTCCTACGTGCTTTATTGTACAGACGACAGGTTTCAATAGACCGGCCAAATTTCTCATTTTATTAACGCACTGAGGTTACGACAACTTAGAGTTAAACTGATTTCACTAGTTGTCAAAGAGTCCAGCGATTCCCTTTTCCCAGGTTAGCGCCGACTCATTGCGCTTCAATATTCAGAAATGCTCTCGATCTCTTTACGCTTTCATTGCCTTTCGCCCGACATGTTTTGCATGGCGTTTAGTTATGCGAAACCTCCACGAAACATCCACGCAGCGCGCGAGGTAATTTTATCCCGATTCTAAGAATAACTCGAGACGAATTAACTATGGAATAGGGTGTGTAGGGGGATGCCTTCTCTGTCCCCTTTATCCTCTCTTGATGAGAATCTAATGTCGAATAATTTTCCATAAAACGGCTGTTCTGAAAAAAAAATATGAATTGTAAATTAAAACTTCACTCCTGAGGATTCTACTGAAAAAAGGTGATGGCGTTACATGCGCCAGAAGACCTAGAACCAAAATTTAAAATTTTCTATACATTTGTCTTTAAGAAAGTCCCGGGAAAAATTACAGACAAATATATGGGAAATCTAAAGCAAGCCTCTGAAGAAATTTAAGCACAGGTACGGCCCAAAAATTTCTTGGAACAATCCTTTGTTTTGGAGCTATAGTTTACAACTCACATTTTTTTCAGAACAGCCGTTTTACGAAAATTGTTCAACTTTAGATTCTCATACAAACAATATAATTTCTCACGTGATTGCCTACTCGTAAAGATGGTGTCGAAAACCGTGACAAGGTCTATTAAGTTGTTGTTTTCTTTTCAGGAAGTGCAACTGGTATCCCTCTTTGTAAATCCATTTTTTTCATCGGCTTGTGCCGCGACTTAAGGTGATTCCCTGGTTTTGCACTGCGCATCTCTTACTGCGCATAACAAGATGGCCTCCGTAAAAAAGAGCATGTGAAGTAACATCATTAAAATGAAGTTGACCGAAGAGAAACGCTATTGCAATATTTGCTGGCGGTTGTTTCTTGCCGAGGTGAGACTCGATGTGGTGGGAATGTGCATAACGTAAGCAGTAAGCGTGTTGTTGAGTTCGACTTCCTCACAGAGAACCTCGATAGTGGATGTTTAATTTGTGCTTATTCACTTTGATTTTCATTTAAACGCTTTCTTTATCACATTGTGTCCTAAATGTGAGATCTCGATGTAAATTCTGTAAAAACGGATTTTTTAATACTTTCTTCCCCCTTTCGCATACATTCTATTTTGAAACTCGCCCCAGTCCTCTCTCAAAAATCAAGGAAAACGCATTGGCGCGCACTTTCTGCAGCTCTACCGCAAAAACGAGTACGGTGACCCCCATTTTTTTATTTCATGATTTTAATAAGGACAGTGCTTCCTTTCGGTGAGAAAAAAAATGGCACAAATCTATGTTCAGTTTTTTGGCAATTTTACTAAATTGTACGGATTGAGCTATCACGTGTCGAATAGCGCGTGTCCAATTTAATTCTACTTTGGAGAGTAAAAACAAGGGAATTAAAAGGCATTTTTCTGGTACGTAAGTGGATAAACAATACATTAAAGTCAAATTCTGTGCAATACCACATGCATCATTGAAAAATCTTTCCTTTTTGTCTAGTTTTGGGCTGCGCGCGGTTTTTGTTAAAGGGTCCAAAATAGCCGTATTTGTCAGCATTGTGACGTCAAAACGAGCACGGTGACCCCCACTTTTTATTACCTTTTTAGCGGAGCACCATTGCTAAGTAAATCTACCCATCCCAGAAAATTTGGTAATCACGTGACCGTACACCGACCGCCGACCGCCGACCGCCGACCGACCGTCCGTCCGCACCACAGGAAAACCAATGTTTACTCTCACATTTTAGCTATTTTGGGAGCCCAAGAGAAAACCAATTTCACATCAATGTTGTGATCAATTGACAGCTGTCAAAACAGGGCATCCGCTGACCAGTATCACCTAACCGTAGCGCGGGCTCAAGTGTCGACCCATCGAGGTCGAGTATTTTTTTGAAGTTATCCGCTGACAAATTACCGGTTTGGAATGATCGCAGGCTCAAGTTTATTTTTTCCAAGGATTCATATCAAATATGTTGTGTTTATGTCACTATGGCCCCGCACTATTAGAATTTTGATTTCAAACTGACCTCGGAAATGAAAATTCAGCCAGTTTTTTAAAAAAGTACAGGCGGGGAAGACCTTATCTTACCATTGTCACGCGTTGGTCACGCTCTACGTCCAATTTTTATGCTCTGATTGGTCAAAATTTGACATGTGAGTTCATGCGAAAAAATTATGCAGCATCTTGAAAATTGTTTACTTTGACAGCTGAAGCTGAAGAGTTTTGTGTCAACGTGTGATGTTTTTAACTGTCTTTTTCTTCTGGATGTACAAAATGAAATACAGCTGCTATCAAGAGTCTTCTGTTATTCATGGCTGGTTTGTTTACTGGGTTTTTGGTTGAGGAACGCGTCGCTTGTCAAAATTTGGTAATTCGATTTCGGATGGCATCGTTTTCGTTTTTCACATTGCTTAATGCGTTTGGGGGGTTAAAAGTCACAAGCAACTGTGGCCTCCATTGATAGCTTTCAGGAACTGAATCTCGAATGGTAAGCCTGAGAAACTATTGTATTTGATGTTTGTTTTTGTTATATCTAATTTCATGAAGTTTTGCACAGTTCACGCTGACAGTTTATGCGGCAAGTTTATGCACGTTTGTAGCCGTAGTTTGAGTCAATGATCTGACCTAGTATCAGGTTTGAACGGTTTGATATAAGCTTTCAGAACTTTAAAAAGCCTTCAGATATATTTGCTCACCACAGATAGAAAGAAAACGTTCCGAAGAATATTTAGTTATTAATTTGGCTGTAGAAAGAAAACTTTGAGCGATTTTCTTGCTTCGAGGAGTTCACCTTGGAAAACAGTAAACACCCGCGCCGGGAAGCCGGCTTATAAAGCTTCACGCCGAGACTCAGGATTTTTAGAGACACTTTAATACTTGTCTTCATGAATGAAAATTGTTATCTCTGTAAATGTTTCACCGAATTATATTTCTTTTTTTGATTGTTAGTAGTCTCTCTTGCAATTTTAATCGCTAGTGTGTGCCGTTTGTTTTCATCGTTCATGAACATCGCTTGCAGGAGTACTCAAAAATGTCGCTCGTATCAAACGCTTTATAAGATTACACATCGTTATAACTGAAATCATTAAATAACAAAAAAAAATAAAATAAATTCGCTATTATGTTGAAGCTTAACTCTATTAAAGTTCATTCAAACACTCGACCACACTGACAGCTCGCACTATAGAAACGAGAACCGGCTGGCCATATGGGTGATTTTGGAAATTTTTGAACGGTTTCGCTTTACAATTGATCGTCCTGAATATTGACTGAGTGCAATTTGTCTTGAAAAATTGTGAAATACTGCATTCTGTCCGAGGTCTGTATGATAAATAGTACTGTTTCACCTCAAATGTGATGTATAAAAATTATAAAAGGTTGGTTTAAACACCCCCAGATTTGTTGGCAAGAATTTGTAGAGTAAACCTGTCGAACGCAAAAAAATTCGGCGTGATTTGTTTTCCAAGAATTTGTTTTCGAGGCCTAATCTACTGTGATCTTGAATGTGATCGAAGATGTTTGCTATTTTTTGGGTGTACATATAAGGTTATCAATTCGATGTAAGATGTTTCACTCTAAAATAACTTAGCCTTTCCCTCAAAAGTCACATGAATGTGCCCTTAAGTTAAATGATTTGTGGATTAAAAGTTTATTTTTTGATTTAAATTATAAATTTATTAATTGGAGCTTCGCTTTTAGCCCAGACTAAATCTATATATTATCATCTTCTTGACTTGTTACATCAGTGTACCAAGTTTCATCTACAATCTATGTTAGGTTCTTTTACTAGGGAATCACCTTAAGAATCAGCTGTAACAGTTGATTTTACTTTATCTTTGATATGATTTGTATGTATAGTCTCTGCACATGATTTGTGTGTCAAAAAGAGCGATCAATTTTCATCCATCCATTTCAATAAAACAAATGGAATCACTTCTTACTGTAGCCGACAACCTCGAAGCGTGACTTCGTCGTATAAGTATGGGGCACCGAAGAGAGACGAAAAAGGTCATCCATTTTGATCAAATTATTTTAGGGTTTAAATATAGAAGATATTTAACAATTATCCCGCGAGAGCACGTTGGATATGAGATGAAAGATAGCCAACGAGGCGCGTAGCGCCGAGTTGGCTATAATCATTTCATATCCAACAAGCGCGAGTGGAATAATTGTTTTATTAAAAACGCCCACAAAAACTCGTTGAATCTCCCCTACTAGAACAAACCGGAAAAGACAAGGGACTTCCGCTATTCACATGTCACACGTCTATCAAAACTGTCAACGCGCGGACGGACTCGCCTGGACTGCATGAATGAAAAATCAAAACATTGCAGCAATGTACATTATTTTTTTAAAAACTTATCGGGATTCTAGGATTTTACCCAGCAGGACAGCTAAAAAAACCTGGCAGATAATGTGTAGGAAAAGAATTTTTAAGTGACATCCGTCGAAATTACCGTGAATTTGGATTTTCGGTGCAGTTACAAAAATAAGAACAACGGAGGAAAACTATTACCTCGGTCGCTTGTTATGAAGTTGTTTGGAGCCAGCAGCTGGTTTTGCTGAACGAGAAAAGAAGCTATACTGACGCCTCGATTGCTGTAGTGAATGGATGCGTAGCCTGTATTTGTAGCTGGTTGCTTGTGATTTATATTCTTGATGTCGAATAAACAAGCCGCAGTTATTTATCTGCGAGTGACTCGATCGGAGAATGATCATGAAGAAACAACACCTGTCTTCTTTCGTAGCTGGTCAAGGTACTTTAGTTCCATGTATTTTCATGTGTTTTTTGACAAACTTTCAAACAAGCTCTTGTGGCTTTTTTGTTTGTTTTTGTCTTTTTTCTTTCGATGAAATTGCATTTCTAGTATTCTAAGAAACGATTTGCTTGGGGCGCCGTTCTATCCTTCGCGAAAAAAAATCTCAGCTAGCTTCCAATTTTAAACTGACGCGTACACCAACCATATATGTAGAGCATGGTATAACAGCTCATATACCATAACGACTAAGCCAATCAAAATGCTAGAATTGCATTATCCAATGATTCAGTTTTTAATAATTATATTTAGTATATACTAAAACAGTGGATAGTGTTTTTCGCGCGCTCTGATTGGCTACTCAATCAGTGAATATCCTACGCTATTCACTGATTCACCTCCAGTTCCTCCCAGCGAGCGACGCCAAACTCGCGTAAGTTGCGAGTAAAATGCCTTCTCGGTTTGCTGCCGTAACAAACTAAGCAATTTCACAACTAATCAAACAAGCTATTTCCGAAATACATGAAGAAGGTGACGAAGTTCCGTTTGGAAGTTTTAACAGGTAAAGCTTTGTCTTTTTTATTTGAATAGTTATCGATAAAACCGGTGAAAACGTTTTTTGTTTACAAATGCAAATTAAGCTTAAGTCTTGCGTTACTTTATTTAGTTGACTTGTTCATAAATTGTTGGTTTTCACATGACGTCACTGAAATTCAAACTAAAAACTATCGATCCTACCAAGATTTTGCTTTTACGATGTATTAGAGCAGCTAAAAACTAATTGTCATACAAATTTTCGCTTCAAAAGGGTTCTTGGTTTTGTGATAGAGTAGGAGTGAATTTCTAAGCTTTTGCGTGACGCGGCATTTACATGATGGCCAAGAGATCTGTCATGTAGGTTAAAAAAATGACTTATTTCAGGAAATTTTGCTGTCTAAATAGTTCGTGTACTAGAAAAAGTATTACTTTAAATAAATTCACGCTTTTGTAGCAAAACTCGGTAACAGATGTTTCTGTTGGTTTCTGTCCGCCATGTTGGAGCTCATCCAGGTGTGCACCAGCATGGCGTCTCCATACAAATCTTTATGAGTTTGGGTAAAACATTTCTTCAGATATCTCGTGTACGAAATATTCCTCTGACCTGAATCTTGGCGAGGGTCTTTGTATATGTACCTCCTTTCATTTCCCAGATTCTGGACTTTATCTATTGAACAGTTTTGATTTTTATTTTGATCTATTTTGAATGGCGTGACACTGAAAACCAGCAATGAGCTTAAAACTATATTTAATAATCTTTTTTACAGGAAGATTTTAAATACAAAAAGAATTCACAACTCCTTTTGAAGAAACTTCCCCGCAAGAGCTCAACAAACGCCTTCAAAAGTTTTATTTGTCGCCAAGAAAAAGCGACGACCGCAGCCGATCGGTCATCGCGCGCCAAAATTATAATCGTTGGCAACAGTAAATGAGTTAAAAATCATCATTTTTGTGCTCAATTATCTTACTGTTTTAGTATATACTAAAACAATTACCTTCGCGGCCTCGGTAAATATCCACTTCGAGCCACTGACACTAAGGTGAATAATTGTTATTTATATTATATTATATTTTATTTATATTTAATTTATATTTATATAGCGTAAAATAATTATAATTTACTTTTACCGGTATCACTTAATAATAATATTAATACTAGTAATAATAATAATATAACGCGCAAAACATTTTTAGTACTACACTATGGCATTTGAACGGGCTAAACACAAAAACGTTGGGCTAAACTTTGATTGCATGTGAAAGTGAACGTGTTCTGCATACCTAACATATATTTAAATTATGTATGTGCAAACAAACGAGCAAATACTCCCAACAGTGTTCTGCTACTAAATCAAAGGCAACGTGGGATAATTCTCTAACTTGGCACTTTCGAAAATTACGAAAACATCAAGCCCTACTCTCAGGAGGCCCAGACACACAACAACCTACTGGAAGCCTTGTTAGAACTGTTGAAAAGCACATAGACGGCCATTAAAGTGTACATACCTACAAAAGAGTTGTGTCTGTGAAAGAGCCCCATTATGACTCTTGGTGTGTGTTGTTTTCTTACTGTTTCCGGCCCTATAAACGCCATTTTCGCAAGCTTTGATTTTTTGGTTTCTCACCTACTAAGAGGAAGACAAGGAAAAAAGCGGCTGTCCTACTCTTCCCGAAGAAAGAGCTCTAAAAATCAAACCTTCATTCCAATCCCTTCGCTTAGTTTGGGCATAGACCAAAGATTTTCCCTGTTTGAAAACGATATTTTAGTTCCAAATATTGAACCATCGACTTAAGAGGAAGAAAAATGTAACAAAAAATTTGAACTTAGCGCTTCCGTGAATGCGCTCTTCTTAGCGAAGTGACCTATTGATGGCTGTTGCTCTTGGCTTGGTAGCCACGCCTTACGTTCAAAATTCTCTTGCTCTTGGTTACGGCAGGAAACAGTACGAAAACAACACAGACACCACTCTCTAGGAACTATGTACACTTTAACCCTCGGACATACAAGGGGGTGGTTGCCACCCCCCTAGGGCTTTTCTGAATTTTTCTTAGACGACAAAAGATCAGCACGTGAAGTTTTCTGTAGCTGTTTGTTTATCCCTTGCGCGCATTTTGAGACAAGTCTAGTGATGGTCAGTTACTATGGTCACGAGGCATGAGGTCACAAGTAGCAGGTGGTCCAGCCATTTTTGAGCGAAGATGTATGTTTTCCAACTTCTTTCTGGAATAAAAGTAAAGCTTGTGGATAAAATGATGCAAAGTAAACATTTGTGTTCTTTTTTATTTCATCTCTAATTCTTGATAAAATCCAAGATGCATGTCGATCATATCTGGTGACGTCACAGACCTCCAGCAGCGCCACCACCCATAAAATATACCTCAACTTGTAGAGAAAATCAAAGGCTTTCCACTGAAGGCTAAATCGTTTCAAAATACTGCAACGTATATATCAAAGACGCAAGGGGGAGGGTCCATCACCCCCCTGTATCACAGTGGGGGTATGATTATGCGTGTACGTCCGAGGTTTAATAACTGTTCATCTGCATTTTAACCGTTCTATCGATATTACGATATCACTGGCTTTCATTAGGTTGTTGTGAGTCCGCGCCGCCTGTTCGTTTCCTTACTTTTTTTCTAGCCTGAGTATCAGGCGTTTCTGGGGAAAAGGGGGAAGATGGAAGCGACAAAGGGAGAGAGCTGAAGAAGAGAAACGCCTGACACAGATGCTTTTACTGGAGCCTTGTATCCCCACACATCATGATTCGATACCATCCAATCAAAATCTCTTCCGGTCATTGGGTTGTCAGCTTTACGTGTCAAAAAGCTCGCCTAAAATAAATCTCACTTTACGGTCTGGCCGAGCTCCAGTGCTTGTGTTGCTACGATTTCGCTTTTTCATGAAACCTCCAATGAGGAGTTTTTGAATACTTGTAATGAAACAAAAAACCGTTTTTGAGGAATTATAACATGTTTTAGGAATTGTGCTAGTGTAAGATCGCCAACTCTCTGTTTGTAAATAAACGTGTGTCCGGAAAATTGTAAATTGCTTTTGTTTACAGAGTTACATCAGGCGCTTGTCTGGCAGCTAAAAATCTGATGTTATCCCTCGTATTCTCGGGTGGTTGAAAGGAGCTGCAAGAATAAATAGGAAGGTGCGATGGTGAAACACCTATGCCTAGAAATTATCATGTAGCAGCAAATTCCACCACTTCACAGAGAGCTCGTGAAAGCTGTTACAAAGTCAAAAAGAAGTGAAAGCCTATAGCAAAGGTCAATCCCGTTGGCGAAATATGATGGCGCCCGCTTGAGCTTAAGACATTTCAAAAGTGAGAAAATTTTGGAAGAGGAGGCGAACGAATTCGAATCACGTACGCTATCGTAACCGCCACAAGCAAAGTCAAGCTTTTTAAAAGTATTGGTACTCGCGGCTCAGTCGGCTATCTCAACGCATGGCTACCTCGCTCTATTTTCATTTACAGTAACAATACCCTTTTAACAGCAGGATGTTGTAACTTAGATATCTGAAACACCGATATCGTCTTCTTTGTTCCGGTCTTGTGAAACACATACTCGGACATAGTTTTGGCAGAAGCTGGTATATGAGGCTTTTCCATACTCCGAGTACATCTTTCCTTCAAACTACGAGGTCTTGAAAACACAATTCTTGCTCAGGTTTTATTTTTATTCCAGGAAAGAACTTGAGAGCGCTCTCTAGAGCCTTTTTGAATTCCTCTCTGCGTCTCTGTCCATAGAAGTATCACATACAGGTAACATGAAATCAAAACATCTATGAAAAATTTCAATGGCTTCTCCTTGCCGATCGCTCTTGCGGTCGGTGATGTCAGGGGGTATTGAGTGTTATCCAATCACTGCCACATCCAGATTTTGGATGTGTCACACGATTTGCTGAATGGTTTTGTGTCAGGCCTTCCTTTCTCTTCTCCCCCTCCCCCCCTCCCCCCTCCCCCATCTAAAATCTCCTCTCCCCTAGCCCCTCAGGAAGGCCTGATACTCATGATCAGGCCACTTTTTTTCTTAATCGTTATGTTCACTGGTCCAACGGATGTTGTAAAATCTGTGGCACTGCAGGTGTAGTTTCCAAAGTCTTCATCCTTTAAATTAAATAGCCTTAAAATAGAGCTTTCCACATTTAACTGGACTCCATTTTTCTTCCATGTAATGAATGGAGGTGGATATCCACTCACAGGACAGCAAACTGTTAGACTGTCACCTAGGGCTAAACTGTAGGAAGTCTCACGACAATACGTTCTATCTTCCCTGGGTGGATCTATAACAAAGACAATAAATAAACAATTCGTGTGGCCATAAAAATTATCACAAGGACACCAGTAAGCGCTTGTACTATTTAATTTATTAAAGAGCTACTAGTAAATGACTTTTTGACGGTAGACTTTAACCTCAGGATATACAGAATACACAGGAAACCTAAGATCTCAGGGAAACAAATTTCGTTTAGTATATCAAGGGCTTTCGGCTAATTTCCGACAATTCCCGATTATTTCAAAAGATTTGCGAAGACTAACGAAGATGTCCGACGACTGCTACAGCCCCTTTGAGCACAGGCTCAAAGTTCATGAGTGATTTCGTTACTGATTTTCCGGAGCAGATAAGAATTGTCAATGCTAAAAGATTATGGATTTATCACGAAAAATCCTCCAAAAACGTGACAGTATTTTCTCGGCAAACAGTAAAGAAAAAACTGGCCGAGACACTAAACACTAATAATAATGGACAAATAATTCTAAACTCCAGACCCCATTCAGACCCTCTTTTCAATACTTTTTCATTTTTTTCATTTTTTATGGCAGTTTCAAACGTATGTTGAAAAAAAAAAAACGGGTTTAAAATAGGTACAGAAATATATTTTTGATATATTTTTCGACTGATTTTAAAGGTGTTTTAACCTGTTTAAAACGCTATTAAAATGTTATGCTTCAAAATATATTTTAATACAGCTGTTTAATCGGTTTCGAGTTATCTTTAACAGGCTGGTGACCATATAAAATCAATCCTTGCACATTTCCAAGTTCTTAGCTGAATGGTTTTGAAAGTGTTGGTCTTGAAAAAGTTTGAATTTGACAAAGGTAGTAGTCTGTTTCACCCAGGCCCTCCCCCTGCCCTTACCAAATCCAACACTGTTTTGAATGTATTTTTAAGCTATTTTTGAAAACTGTTTTTAACCTGTTTTGTGAAATAGGTTTTAAATAGGGTGAAAAGTGTATTTTTAATGTATTTTTCGACTGCCTTTAAAGGTGTTTCAACCTGTTTAAAATGCTATTAAAAAACAATTTTTAAAGTATTTTAAAATTCGTTTAAAATATAAAAAAATCCCAGGGCTTTTGCAAGGCTCAAAACAGGTCTAAAACAGTTTTTAAATACCTTATAAATCGGAATAAAAACAGGATAAAAACAGTTTTAAAAACATATTTTAATTTGCTATACTATTTTAAAACTATTTTTAATGGCAATTTTAAACGTATTTTGAAAAAAACAGGTTTAAAATAGGTACAAAAATATATTTTTAATATATTTTTCGACTGATTTTAAAGGTGTTTTAACCTGTTTAAAACGCTATTAAAATGTTATGCTTCAAAATATATTTTAATAGCTGTTTAATCGGTCTCGAAATTTAGTAAAATACTCGTATTTGCAAATACAATAAAAATACTTTGAAAATAGGATTAAAATAACACAGAAGAAGAAAAGCAATATAGCACGCATATATTGTGAAAATACATCAAAAATAGGATGCAAAAATGCAAAAACAGGATAAAATTGTAAGAAAATAGCCTCAGAGTTGTCTGAAAACAGTACAAAAATCGGTCGAAAGAGCATAAAAACAGTACAAAAACAGGATGGAAATACCATTTAAATTCATGAAATAAAATGACTACATAACCGTCGAAAATTACCCTGAAAAAGCAAGATTTACCTCTGCGAAATTTCTCCACACAGTCCTAGGCCAGGACTTCACGAGAATTATCTCTTAGCCGATGACTTTACGTTGATTTCCCTACATATTCTCGGGAAATTCTTATGGAATTTTTCAGAAATGCTGAAATCAATCTTTAGCCTGTGTACAGACCCCCTCCCCTCAATAAACATCGGAGGGGAGGGGGTCTGTACACAGGCTATCAATCTTCGGCTTCAAAAGGGGTTTGCGTTACTGACGTTACCGGTAAATAATAATCTACATACATGTAACTTACATTATTTATTATATTCACGGCTTTACTCAAGTATTATCAGAAGCTTGCAGGCTACGCCTGAACATTAATTATTGGCTGATAAAGAACAACATAAGAATAACACCATCAAATTTACGCGAGAATGAAAGAGCGTGACATCAAGTGACTGAGATCATTCATGCAACACAGCCAGGATGAGCATGGAACCCTGTAAAAACTAAAATTGCCGTACAGGCGGGAGTATATAAATGTTTACTACCCTTCATTTGTTTCTCATATGGCGTATACTTAAGCGTCTTAGTAACATGTTATAATACTCACATGAGAGAAGACTCTTGGATTAACACATAAGACAGGGTGCTTCGAATAGAACCTGAACCAGAACCTTTCAAAGTACATAGCAGTCGCTGAGGAGTCATACCCATTTTTGATTCGTGATAAAAGCAACATCTACGTGTTCAGACAATCCGCAGAGTTGAAATGTACTTTTGTAAGATCGTAACAAACAGTAAAATCAAGCGCACCCGCAATCACAGTAACCGCCGGTTCAATAATTTGAAATGAGCAAAGGACAAAGGACGGTTTGTTTATCACGTGCATTTGTCACATCACCGCGGCGCGAAGTCGTGATATTCAGTCGCGCGTGACATCTCAGAAATATTATGCTATGCATGTACGGAATAATCTATGAGAGAAAGACAACCATATGTCGGAGTTATTCAGATCTGAGCTTTGTTTCTTGATGCAATATATACGAGGTGAGATCTTAGCTTGGATAATTTATTTATTATGTAATTTCAAGGGCTTATTTTAGATAAACCCCTGTTGACCGCGTGCATCCGGTTCTCGGCCCGCGGCCTCGGCTGTTTGTGAAAAATTGCCATTAAAATGAGATTTTAAGAAGTTTCTTTTAAAAAACTTATGGAATGCCGTAACTGCATTAATTGAATCACGGCTAAAATCTACGAGGAGATTTTCGCAGAGAGCTTGTAGGTAATGAACATTGAGGAACGGATTGATTTCTTATCGGCACACTGTCACAGTTACGTGTTGTCAGTCAAAGCTAAAATCTATTCCTAACTTTCTTCTCTTTTTTTATTTAATTTAGATTTAATTTTTCGCTCAGCTTCGAACTTTGTTGAGAAGAGAATCCGGTCTACAATATGTGACAGCTTGTTTTGAGTCATTTATGAGTTCGTGACACTATGAAGGCTTAAAAATTAACTTTGTGCAATTGTTACTTTTATAGTCTGAGTATCCCAAAGTACATTACAATATCGCACCTCAGTAATAATAAGTAATAAGTACTTTAAAGTATTTAAAGTAAGGTCAGCATTTGATGTCTTTAAGCAGACTTAAAATAGTTTATGTATATCTGTTTTTATAGTCAGAGTGTTGTGTGCCCAAACTACAATTCAAATATACCTCAAAACAGCGTTAAGTACCCTATTTAAAAGTATTTAAAATGCGGTCAGTTCTTAAGGTTTTAAAACATATTTCAAATAGTCTATTTGAACTCTGTTTGTAACTTTTTGAGTGGATGAGTCTCAAAATACATTTTAGATACAACTCAAAACAGTGTTAAAGTACCCTATTTAAAAGGATTTAAAATACGGTCAGCATTTAGGCTCTTAAAACATATTTCAAATAGTCTATTTGAACTATGTTTGTAACTTTGTGAGTGGATGCGTCCCAAACTACATTTTAGATACAACTCAAAACAGTGTTAAAGTACCCTATTTAAAAGTTTTTAAATACAGTCAGCATAAAAGCCGTTAAAACAGATTTCAAATAGTCTATTTGAACTCTGTTTGTAACAGTGTTAGTGGTTCTATGCCCAAAATACATTTTAAATACTCTATTTTAATCATATTTATTAAACAAAATACATTGTAAATTGATGAGAGAGGTTTTCGTTTTCATGAAATACAATTTAACTACACTCCAGATATATTTCAAACAGGCGCGAAAATTTAAATTTCTTTGTCAAACAGGATTAAAACACAGTAAAATAGTGTTCAAATACTGAAAATACATTTTAAATACTTTAAAATCAGTTTCAAAATACATATGGTTTGGTAAGGGTGGTTTCAGCCAATCAGTTGAATGAACCAAAAATACGCGCACGCTGTCAAAATTTGTTGTTGTAGTTATGTCTTTCGTGCATATTATTAATAAGTGATCACATGATTTTTCTCATGCAATTTGTAATAAATAAGCACTTGTAAATTTTTCAAAGACCACAAAGTGCACTCGCCCTACTACGGGCTCGTGAAAAATTTAGTCGTGCTTATTTATTCCAAATTGCACTCAAAATCATATGATTACCTATACAAATTGCACTCATTCAATATTCAGGACGATCGAAGCACGTGGGCTTTTAGTAGCCTGTGAACAGGCCTTTGGTCGAGCGGGGAACTATAGGGAGAGGGAAAACCGAGAAGGCCTGTAGACAAACATTTGGAACCGCCGTTCCACGGCACCCGCTGTGCATCAGATCCTAATGTAAGTTCTTATTGGCGAGAACACTGACTGTTGACAGGTCTGCTTGACATCGGCTTTTCGGTCGGCAAGTAGCACGCGTTTTGATCACAAAATGGAAAAAGCAAAACACTCCAAAGACTGTTAAGCTTGTTCAAAAGCTATTACCAAGGGAGGACTACGCGCTCCAGTCAAAAATTCACACTATCTTTAGAAAAACATTAGGCTGGAGTTTACCGAGTCACAATGCAATTCTCCATAGTTGATGTAGCTTCGGTTTAAGCTGCACTTGAATCTTAAAACTTTGGATCTGTAAATTACTATCCGTGATAATTTTTAAACATTCTACAAAGAAAACTAACGAGCTGGGCCCAGCGTGATACAACATTTCAGAAAAACATTACATTCACGGACTAAAGAAAACCGCTTAGTTATTCAGATCCAGAAGGCACTTTGGAGAAAAGTAAGACCCTTATTCAAAAGAGGTCAAAGAAAATGCTGTTGCATCAGAGGGCAGATCCTGCCGACCAGAGACAAAAACCAGTGTGAAACAAGCGGCTAAAATCACATTTGCTCAGTGAAAATGTAGAACCTTCCAGAGCATAATCTACCCAGCAGAGGAAAAACCTTATGGTAACAAGCAGCATTTTTGCGTGAGGTAAACGTCGTGTAGGCCTACCGTAGTATTTATAGCAATAAAAAGGGGGTGGCACCCCCTTTTTATTGCTATAAATACGGGATAAATACCCAAAGGTGTAATTCCCGTCGGCGATGGAAGCGCTGCTGATCTCTTTGTACTTGTCTTTGGAGGTTCACGTTCTGGAGAAAGCATGATAGTATCTATACCTTTCGCATTCCAAGTTCGCTCTCATTGCAGGGGTTTGTTAAATTAGAAACTGGACTAGCAAGACGAACGGCCCGTCGCGCACAAGTTAAGCAGCTTAAATGGGAAAAGCTTTCTCCTTGCCGCTCAAGAGGAAATATTGAGGATTCAAATGCTTGCGCCAGTACAACGCTGTCTTGGCCACTGTCAACCAGCAAGGTCTTCTTATTTCTTGAAACGACAAAAACCGGCACCGTATTAATAACACGCTCTAAAATAAGGTGGGATATTCTAAAATGTTGATTTCGTAAAAATATGCAATTATTTGCTCATTTTGTTCCAATTTGTATGAGCAAAATTTGAAAGATTTGACTATTTTTACTAACTTTTCGACAAATGTTTGTTTGCTTAGAAAAGATGTACCCAAAAAGGCTGATTTTGTTCCTAAAAAAGTAGCAAATTGTTGCATCAAGAATTCAGTCTATTTGCTCTATTTCTTCCATAAATAGTTGTCTCTGGAGAGTCCTCGGCTAAATTCAGCAAAGAAGCTGTTAAACCTTGACAAAAAGACAATTTTATCATCTGGTAAATATGAGTCAGTTTCTTGGAATCCTTTCCATGACTGTGTTTCCTACGGCAAAATATTTCAAAAATTATATGTTTCTTGCCTATAAGCATTTATTACTGTGGTCTCAGAGGTCTGGAGAACATTAGAAAAAACGCAACTCAGAAAATATAGTTTCCATGAGCCACAGAAATTTCTTTGACAACGACACACCCGCAGAAATTTCTGAGACAACGACTCACCCGCAGAAATTTCTGAGACAACGACTCATCGGCAGAAATTTCTGAGGCAAGGATCCACAGAAATTTCTGGGACAACGATCCACAAAAATTTCTGGGACGATTAGAACGTATAAATTTCTGACGCCCTTACTGCCGCAGAAATTTCTGAGGACCTTAATTAATACTGCCGCAGAAATTTTTGAGACCCTTCCGGCCCTCCAAAATATATGAGGCAACGATTTGACTGCAGAAATTTCCAAGACCATTGAACCTCAAAAAGGTAATGGGTTCATGATAACCGCACTTTAAAAACTGACCAGTTATAGTGACCTCAAAAAAATGGTTAAGGTCTGAATCCCAGGTAACCGTATTTTATTAGGTTACAGTAACCAAAAAAATATAGTTCAGGTTAACCATTTTTTATTCCCGTCGAAATAACTTTTCTTTATGGGTTATATTAACCCTTAAAAATGGTTGTTTCTATCACAGCCCACGCCACTTCTTATGACTTGTTTGTCATAACCTGTACTTTTTGGTTAAACTAACTTTGAATTTTTAGTTGTTATAACCGAAATAAAAAGATAAATATGTTTCAACCCATACAGATAAGTTATAATAACCATTTTTTGTGGTCATGGTAAACCAGTTTTTTGGGTACTAGCGATGAATCTGTGGTAACCCATTTAAAATAGTCAAGAGGTGGTAGCTTTAACCATTCCATATGGGTTAGAAGAAAACGGTTGTTTTAACTGATAATAATGAATTACATTAACCTCACAATAATAGTCTTCAGCAACATTTTTAATGGTTATGTTAACCGTTCTCTACAAACAACACCAACAACATAGTTGACCACTAACTTCATAAAAAAGATAATCATACAACATTGCAAGTAAAAAATGCTTATGTTTCTTAACACAAGTATTTAAAACAGAACAAGGAATGATTAAACAATCAGCCCTGCTTCCTAAACCATAGCAAATTTAAACTGGAATACTGCATGTCTCTCACAAGAGTCCAAAACAAGACTTTGTACACTGGCATATGATTGTAAAACAGAAACATCCTTAAGCAGAAAAAATTCAAGTAACTCCAGGATCAATAGTGATACAGTACTTAGATTGAATTAAACCCTTAAGGTATAAGTGCCTTTCCTGCCAAAACTGCTTTGTCAAATACATAGGGTATTAAGAATTTCGTGAGATTCAATGATATAATAATTGTAAGATCTTGCCAGTGAAGAGTCAACTCCTCACCCACTGTACATGTAACTTTCTTTCTTTGGCTAATGATTGAAGCTGAGCATATGATCTAAAAGTACCACAAACCACGTTTTTCTACTAGAAAGCAAAAAAAGATCCTATTCCAAGCAGTGGCTCGTTGAGGGTAACTCATCCGCCGGATCAGGACTTGTCTTGCTTGTAATGAAAATATGGGTACTCGCCGAGCTTCATTCAAAGTTGTTTATTCCCTCAGTCGTTCAAATTTGGTGATATTTCTGAAATAAACGAAAATATTTCGTTTTTAAGTTCACTGGTTAACGCACGAAAAATTACAGTCTTTCAGCGATACGCCTGTGGGGAACACGCACGCACGCGTGTGCGTAGTCATCGTGAGCAACGCGCGACTCAAAGCTACATTTAAAAAAAAGCTTTGTAATAGCGTATGATAGCTCTGTAACAGCAGTACAATATTGCAATTAAGATGGTCATCCAAAGACCGGAAAATCTATGCAACTGTACTGAACATTTAGAAAACTTTAAAGGGCCACGCAAGTGCGTGGGGTTGTCTCAAAACGCGTCTATTTATTTGCAAAAAGATAATTTTAAAAACGATTTAGAGTTCTGTTTAAAAATACGCAATACATACCGGTCACGCTGTTTCAGTGAAGGTCGGTGAAGCAAGTCTTCGAGATTTTGCCTGTGTTTATTTGTCTTTAGTCGACGGGGCAGATATTTTGCTTATCTATTTCAGGCGGTCAACTGAAGTAAATTCTGTCATGATCTTCTTATCATCCTCCTTTGAATAAAAGATTTGCAAGGTATTCGTTAGCTAAGAATTTTGTAGAAGCAGTGAAGACTGAAATTCAAGTGAGTAATCTATTCTGAAGACGTTGTCTTCCGACTACCCTGTGAGCAGAGTCTCCTTCGATCTTCCTAGATAAGACATAAGAAGATGGAAGGAGACTCTGCTCGCAGGGTATCTTCGGACTTGCATAAATTTGAAATCACATTACCTTTTTACTTGCCACATCTCCATTGCTGTCGGTGACTAAGAAACGAGCTCCCATTGACTTTTAACTGAGGGGCTTTATCCTGGCGAAATATAAAATGTTTCTTTTCGCAGCAATGAACCAACAGTACTGACTTCAGCTTGGCGCAAGGCGGTTAGACTAAAAAACTGAACTATGAGAGCCAAATTTGGCATTGATTTTGAAATTCCAAGTCTCTCATTGGCTAGCTTAGTAGATTAACGTCAAGGTGTTAGGCGACATACTACAGTTGACAGGAAACAATGCAACATTTTCTAAAAACCCTTAGTTGTTTTTCGAGTAAACTCAGTAAACTCGCCTCACATGTTTCCAACCATGAAATAGTTTGAGCTTATAAAAAGGTTACTGAGTAAGATTTTTAATTTACTGAGAACATTTACCGCCACTTAGGGTTCGTGACGTGACGAAATAGAGTTACTTTTATAGGTCACTGACGACAAATACCGGAAACCGGCTGGAATTTTGTGACCGGTGAAAAACACGAAAGTATTTTTTGAAAACACGCGAGGATAGCTGTTGGCTTTTCGAGGTGCTCAGCATTGATTTGAATGACATAACCTGTACAGGACATCTTGAAGAATCATTTCACCTAGATGACGATTAGTTCTCTCGGCTAGTCCGTCCAGGGAAACGTCAGAGAAGAAAATAGTCCTCGCGTCACGCGACTTCGCCTCTCGCGCGCGCGTACCAGCCCAGTCATTGAAGCAAGACTCACGAGTTGGATGCAAGTCATTTAAAATATTTTAACTGTTGGGGAAAGTTGATTTGGCTATTCAGTCTTAACCTATCCTAAATCCCATAATAAATGCTGATTATTTGTTCTTTCTTCAGCGTAAGGGAAAAGTCTGCGTTTAAGGTTGGGTACAAGGCTTTGATGATCTGTTGTTATACCCGCCGTTTGTGTAGCCATTTCCTTCTGTGGTTTTCCGTTCAGTTTAACCCCTCGGAAAAGTCAGTTTTGACCATTCAGTGTTTAACCTACTTCATAGCTCTAAATAACAGATCATTATTGGTTAGTCATGACCAACAAATGGTTAATAAAAGATTTTAACCAATTGATTTCAGGTTAGATGCACATTTTACCATTTGCTTAACCATTTGATTTCGTTATTTTGACTGCCATGAAAAGTTATTTTGACCAGTCGATATTCTAACGGAATTATAACCGTCACAACAACTGCTGATCAATGGTTAATCTAACCAATAACATAAAGGTTACGATTTTAACTAGTTTATTTTAGGTTAAAATTACCTTTTGTAACTGGTTATAACCTTTTAATATAGTTACCATAACTGGTCTGTTTTTACAGTGCGTCACGAATATAGGGACATTCCATGACCACTTTGCATTTGCCCACTATGAGAAAGTTGATGTTTGGTGTAGCTGGTGCAGTTAGAGTAATTGGTGTGGTTTCTGTGGCTGGTATAGTTAGAGTAGCTGGTGTACTAAGTGTAGTTGGTGTAGTATATGTAGTTGGTGTAGTTGCAGTAGTTAGTGTAGTATGTGTAGTTGGTGTAGTTAGTGTAGTTAGTGTAGTTGGTGTAGTATATATAGTAGGTGTAGTTGCTGTAGTTGGTGTAGTATGTGTAGTTGATGTAGTTAGTGTAGTTGGTGTAGTATATGTAGTTGGTGTAGTATATGTAGTTGGTGTAGTATGTGTTGTTAGTGTAGTTTGTGTAGTTGCTGTAGTTACTGTAGTTAGTGTAGTTACTGTAGTTGGTGTAGTATATATATGTAGTTGGTCTAGTTGCTGTAGTTGGTTTAGTTAGTGTGGTTGGTGTAGTATATGTAGTTGGTGTAGTATGTGTAGTTAGTGTAGTTGGTGTAGTATATGTAGCAGGTGTAGTTGCTGTAGTTGGTGTAGTATGTGTAGTTGGTGTAGTTAGTGTAGTTGGTGTAGTATATGTAGTGGGTGTAGTTGCTGTAATTGGTGTAGTATGTGTAGTTGGTGTAGTTAGTGTAGCTGGTGTGGTATATATAGTTGGTGGAGTATGTGTAGTTGGTGTAGTTACTGTAGTTGGTGTAGTATATGCAGTTGGTGTAGTTGCTGTAGTTGGTGTAGTATGAGTAGTTGGTGTAGTTAGTGTAGTTGGTATAGTTTGTGTAGTTACTGTAGTTGGTGTAGTTAGTGTAGTGTATGTATTTGGTGTAGTTAGTGTAGTTGGTGTAGTATGTGTAGTTGATGTAGTTAGTGTAGTTGGTGTAGTATATGTAGTTGGTGTAGTATGTGTAGTTGGTGTAGTTAGTGTAGTTGGTGTAGTATGTGTAGTTGTTGTAGTTAGTGTAGTTGGTGTAGTTACTGTAGTTGGTGTAGTACATGTAGTTTGTGTAGTATGTGTAGTTGTTGTAGTTACTGTAGTTACTGTAGTTGGTGTAGTATGTGTAGTTGGTGTAGTTAGTGTAGTTGGTGTAGTATGTGTAGTTGGTGTAGTTTGTGTAGTTGGTGTAGTTAATGTAGTTTTTATAGTTACTGTAGTTGGTGTAGTATATGTAGTTGGTGTAGTATGTGTGGTTGGTGTAGTTAGTGTAGTTGGTGTAGTATGTGTAGTTGGTGTAGTTTGTGTAGTTGTTGTAGTATGTATACTGTAGTTAGTGTAGTTAGTGTAGTTAGTGTAGTTACTGTAATTGGTGTAGTATATGTAGTTGGTGTAGTTAGTGTAGTTGCTGTAGTATGTGTAGTTGGTGTAGTTTGTGTAGTTAGTGTAGTTGGTGTAGTATGAGTAGTTGGTGTAGTTAGTGTAGTTGGTATAGTTTGTGTAGTTACTGTAGTTGGTGTAGTTAGTGTAGTGTATGTATTTGGTGTAGTTAGTGTAGTTGGTGTAGTATGTGTAGTTGATGTAGTTAGTGTAGTTGGTGTAGTATATGTAGTTGGTGTAGTATGTGTAGTTGGTGTAGTTAGTGTAGTTGGTGTAGTATGTGTAGTTGTTGTAGTTAGTGTAGTTGGTGTAGTTACTGTAGTTGGTGTAGTATATGTAGTTGGCGTAGTTACTGTAGTTGGTGTAGTATATGTAGTTTGTGTAGTATGTGTAGTTGTTGTAGTTACTGTAGTTACTGTAGTTGGTGTAGTATGTGTAGTTGGTGTAGTTAGTGTAGTTGGTGTAGTATGTGTAGTTGGTGTAGTTTGTGTAGTTGGTGTAGTTAATGTAGTTTTTATAGTTACTGTAGTTGGTGTAGTATATGTAGTTGGTGTAGTATGTGTGGTTGGTGTAGTTAGTGTAGTTGGTGTAGTATGTGTAGTTGGTGTAGTTTGTGTAGTTGTTGTAGTATGTATACTGTAGTTAGTGTAGTTAGTGTAGTTAGTGTAGTTACTGTAATTGGTGTAGTATATGTAGTTGGTGTAGTTAGTGTAGTTGCTGTAGTATGTGTAGTTGGTGTAGTTTGTGTAGTTAGTGTAGTTGGTGTATTATATGTAGTTTGTGTAGTATATGTAGTTGTTGTAGCTGGTGTAGTTAGTGCAGTTACTATAGTTGGTGTAGTATGTGCAGTTGGTGTAGTTAGTGTCGTTGGTGTAGTACATGTAGTTGGTGTAGTATGTATAGCAGGTGAAGTTAATATAGTTAGTGTAGTTGGTGAAGTATATGTAGTTTTGTGTAGTTTGTGTAGTTTGTGTAGTTTGTGTAGTTTGGTGTAGTTTGGTGTAGTTGGTGTAGTTGATGTAGTTTGGTGTAGTTGGTGTAGTTTGGTGTAGTATGCGTAGTTTGGGGTAGTTTTGTGTAGTTGGTGTTGTTTGGTGTAGTTGGTGTAGGTTGATGTAGTTTGGTGTAGTTGGCGTACTTTGGTGTAGTTACTGTAGGAAATTAATGAGTTTATTTGCTCGCAAATAAAAAAATTTATGTCACCTACACAATAATATGTAGTTATGTACACAGTTTAAAGTAGGGTCGAGGTGGTTGATTTTGTGACCTGATAATGTTCGTCGACATGTACAGGTGATTCTCTTGACCTTTGCTACTTACTATATAATAGGCAAAAGGTACAGTCATGTAAAGTAACGATCACAAGATAATCAGGAGATCTCAGGGACCACTTATATCCCTGGAACACGTTCAGTAAAATTACTATAGTCCTCGTTCCGTACAGTTACTCAACATGTGCAGTAATTTTACTCTCCACGTTTTCAGTAAAATTACACAATCGTATGATCGTCTTTCTCGAGGAGTTATAAGGTGAACAACTTCAATTCCACTCACAATTTGCAAGCTCAATCTTCGGACGTTCAAGAAATCAACCCACCTCCACCCCATTTCTCCTCCAATGTGTAATTAAGTTTTTGGTCTACATTAAGTTTTGCCTTTTATCGTGGCCCTCACCTTTGCTAGAGCTTAAATAAATTACTTTTAGTTTCTTATTTCTTGGATTTCTTAGTTATGTAAATAAAAGCGGCCATCTGGAATGGTCAGAATTTTAATCCCAACGGTTTGTTACTATTTTATATGCACTCTAGCAAACTAAGCTTGGCTGTTGACATTAAGTGCACTCGGAGTTGGTATTATTTTACCATATTCGTGAAAGGGGACATAAATGATGGTGATTATCTACTTCACAAAATGCAAAAGAAATCGACGAATAATTTTACAGGTTGAAAGCTTCCTTAGAAGGTTAGTCAATTATGAGGGTCTCAATGGGGTGGTATCTTTTACGGTTATCGGCTAAAATTTTGGTTCTTTTACGGCTATCGGTTATTTTTTTTCAGTTACGGTTAACGGAAGTTAAAAATTAACTTCTTTTGTTTCAAAAAGTTAAATATTAATTAACCCGTACTTTTTTTGTATCTAAATCCAAATAAAGGTCTTCGAATCATCTCGGGATGAAATAAGCTATTCTTTTGAAAATTTTTAACATTTGATAGATCACACTTTCTATAAAGTATTGCACTTCTAATATTATTTTACATATAGAAATGTCAATAGTCAATTTGAAAATAATCTTTGTGAAAAAGCAAAAGCAGACACGCAAACGCCCAACTCAAGGCCGGGGCGCGAAATTCATTATAACAGAAGTGGCCGTTTTCACACTAGAGAAGGATTATTCGTGTGAGACGGGTTATCCGTTTCATGATTCGCGTCAGATAGGCAATACGTCTTAATTTGAAAATGGAATAGTTTTAATTTTGAATGAACAATCCGCCTGATTTTTGAAGACGGATTATCCGTTCCAGATAGCCTGTGTACAGCCGCCCCCTCCCCCCAGAAAAAATCGGAGAAGGGGTGTCTGTGGGGAGGGCGCGACTGTACACAGGCTAGTCTCAGAAGGATGATCCATTTCTAGCTCTAGTGTGAAAACGGCCAATAACAAACATTCCCGTGTCCAGTGTTTTTAATGATAGCGAAGGACTGTACGGAACGACTGTCTGCCGTTGCCTTGTCCGTAGGCCGCATTATTTCGCGCGGCTAATGCGTTTCGGGTCACGTGGTCCGAGCGAGTTCTCCACCGAAATGCCTTGACCAAGATTGCGTGGGAAGACACAGTACAGGGACTAGGCATAATGTCTACCGTAGCGTCAGAGAAAAACAAGGAAATTTTGTTTATCGGCAACGTGTTTTACAAACAGTGACATCTCTGCGTGTTGTTTCACTAGTGTTTCGAGGGCACGACCTCCAGAAAATTGCAAATATTAATCCCCAGCAAGAAGCCACACTTTCGCTATAGAAAAAATTAGTTCCCCGAGAGAGCGCCGGAAAAGGAGCCTAAGTCTTGGTTAACATCTAAAAGGCGCTTCACCCAAAAAGAAAAAAGCAACCATAAGTGAGTTTAGTACCTTCCTTAAAAGTAGCAAATCTAGGTGACAATTTCTTTTACGGTTAACTCTTTTTTACCCTAATTACGTCTAACGGTTAAAATTTTTCAATTTTTACGGCTATCGACTAAATTTTTGGTCGTTTTACGCCTATCGGTTAACCCCATTGAGACCCTCAATTATGATAATATTCGAAATAAGCGAGTTAACAAAGCAACATTATTTCATTAAACAAACAACAACAACAACACCATCAACAAAAAAAACCTGTATTAACCAGGCAAGCGCCGATGACACACCGAACAGTTTTTTGGTGTTCACTTAAGTTACGACTTACGTATTCATGCTTAATATCTGTTAGAAAAAAATCTTGTATACCTACAAAAACTACAACAACTACGCCAAACAACACCGAACTACACCAGCTATACCAAAATACAGCATCCACACAGACCTACACCAATCATATCAACTACAGGAACTACCCGAAACTACAGGAGCTACACTAACTACAGTAACAACACCAACTACACCAACTACATATACTACATTAACTACAGTAACTACGCCAACTACACTACACATACTACACCAACTACATATACTACGCCAACTACACTAACTACACAAACTACACCAACTACATATACTACACCAACTACACTAAATACTAAAACTACACATACTACACCAACTAAACTAACTACACCAACTACACATACCACTCCAACTTCAGCAACTACACCAACTACATATACACGAACTACAGTAACTACATCAACTACACTAACTACACCAACTACACATACTACACCAACTACCTATACTACACACACTACACCAACTACATATACTACACGAACTACACTAACTACACCAAGTACATATACTACACCAACTACACTAACTACACCAACTACACATGCTACAGCAACTACAGCACCTACAGTAACTACACCAACTAGACTAACTGCACCAACTACACCAACTACAACAAGTACACTTAATACACCAACTACATATGTGACCCTCCACAGGAATTTGATGCTAAAGGTGAAAGCACGCTCACGACACGCTTGCAGGACACGCTTAGCGTGCCGTAGATCACGGATATGCGGATATTAAATTGAAAAAACAAAGACGGACACACTTACCTTTGTTTTGGTAAATTTAACACGCTAGACCTTTTGTTTTTTTGTAGCGTGCCATATGTCACGGTAAGTGTGCTAATTATAGCACGCTTAGCGTGCAATTTGGGTAAGACACGCCGAACACGCTTGATTATTAAAACTGCTAAGATAATAAAAATTGCTTGGGTTTTCAGCGGATTCAATCAGCATTGATAACTGGTCGAAGTGAATCAAATATACCAATTGAGACTGTTTTGGAATTTGATCGTAACCGTAGCCATTTGAAAATCACCATCCACTTAATGGTCGTCTAGCCTGGAATTAACGCGCGATCAGTGTAAACCAATTCCTCCGGCTGTCGGCTGTTGACCGGAATTGCGAAGAGGCCTGCTATCGCATGCGAGGCATTGAAGTTATGTCGCCTGGAAATTATAGTTATGCCACCGGAATACTTATTAGCAGTAATGCACAGAGAAATGAAGTTGAATAAATTAGTTTAATATATTTCTTTAAGCCATGCTGAGACGAGCGAAGGTAATTAAATCGGAGAAACAAAAACTGTCTAGAATTTTCTATAGGTTGAGAAAGGCTAAACATTTCTAGATGACCGTTCCATGCATGTACAATTTTCGAAGTTTATCTAATAAATTCCTTACGATTTCTGAAGTTTAATTTTTTCCATTTCACTCCCAAGGTTAAGCTATTTTTCGTAGAGAAAGGAATCCTAAAATTTTCGGAACCGAAAACACGATAAAATTCTCACTTTCCTAAAACTTTCAATTGGAAGCTAAATTTTTCGGGAAAATAATGCTGAAGCCCTTATAATTTCGAAAAGACTGAAGTTGTCCTAGGATGCTAGGTTGCATTTAGGAGGAAATCGTCGTTTGGGTGCCCCTGACGAAAGAAGCGCTATCAATCATAATTTATGTGGAGATATCACGTTACGCTATGCTAAGACAAATCAAGCGCTGTAAACGTGTACTATATCTCGTTCTTCACAGGACGAAAAAAAACAAGAATCTGTAAACTAAAAACACTGTAGAATACTAGTAGACTCCGTTGCGAGAAACACAGAGGCAAACGTGTTTCCGTTAGCGGGTACATCATGGTAAGCCCGTTTTTCCATGTTTCCGTCGCTGCGTTCATAACAGGCGAAACAATAACGATAATTCATTAGTACTATAGAATATATTTCGTTTTTTAAACTTTGATGAGACAGAACAAGCGCGATAAGTTTCAGGTAATACCATGCTAGGACATGTTGGATGTTGAGCATGGTGAAATTTCAGGACTCATGAGTGAGGATTGCGGCGACGTAAATCTTGCGCCATAAGTTTGATTCGCCCTCATTTATGGAACAATGGGATAATGTTCGTACAAAAATAAATAATAAGTGTAGAGGGAAAAGAAGAACAGTCGTAAAAAGGCTTCAAAGGCAAATTTAAGTTAAATTAAGAACTTTCTGAGATAAGGTCATTGATTTTTTTTCCGTGAAGTTAAGATTGTAATTATACTTAGTGTACGTATCTTTCTCTGGAGGGGCGTTTGTTTTGTTTCTCATATGCAATGTAATAGGAAAGTGGCATGGTAATTTTTCAATCTAAGGTTAGCATTTTGTAGATTATTTCTTTAGAAATTAGTTTCTGTGTAAAAATTTGGTTGTAAATATAAAAGCGACTGTTTTTTTTATGTCTTACCTTAAATTCCGTTTTGTTTTAATTTAGTCCTCAAGGCACTACCAAGTTTCAGGAGGATGACAAATCCACTCGTGCATCAACGTGAAATAGGCAGTTAAAAGACGCAGTAAACTTGCGCGACATACTAAAAAAATATTTTCGCGCCGCTTATAGTCTGCCACACAGCGGTTTTCAGTGGAAGGAGCGTTGCGTGACGACACTAAAACGGCCGTGTAGCAGACTACTTAAGACACTTAAATAATTGTAGGCCGTAATACTTCTGATGACGCTAATGATGGTTGTAAAACAAACGGCAATCACAAGAAAAACAACAGGATGATTACGGAATTTGGACAATAAGACTGAAGCATACGCGATGTACTATTTCAAGAAGAACAGATTTGCATACACTGTTTAAATGCCGGTTTCCCTTTTTGTGTTATTGCCGGCCGGATCAATTAAGCAACATTGCAACCGTACTGGAGTTTTGGTACATCTAGATTTAATTTGATCACTACGATCCTTGCAATCGCTAAAAAATAAATACAATTTAGCGATCCTGGCACTTGATCGCTGTTTGATCGTTGCGATTGCTGCGATCGGCGAGAAAGTGACTAAAGTCTGAAAGATCACTGTTTCTGAGAAAATTGCAAATGTGTTATAAATTAAGGACAATTAAGATAACCTTTGCACAGCTTCGTCGGTAAAGATTTCTGGAAAGAACTTTGATTTAGCAATGCTAATAAAGTTGTACCCATAAATCCACTAGGTCCCACCATTCACTGTTTATACTTTTCAAGCGACAACATTTTACCAAAAAAGGGTGCCGTCCATAATCATTTGCGGTTCCTTTTTGTAGAGGAAATTTATTTAACTTATAGATAACACGCGTTGCGTGCTTTTGCGCACACTGAAAGCGTGTTGTTCTTTTTCGCACGGGGCTTTTGTTTGAAAATTTGAACACGCTCTTTTGTTCGACTTGCTCACGCTTAATTGTCTCAAGCGTGTCCTCTGAAACAAAAGAAATTGCTAATGAGGCAAGATTGCAAGCGTGCTAAAATAAATTCTTTTGTTTTAAAGTGAAAGCGTGTCGTGCGCGTGCTTTCACCTTTAGCATTAAAATCCCGTGGAGGGTCACATATACTGCAGGAACTACTCTAACTACAGCAACTACACTAACTACAGCAACTACACTAACTACACCAACTGCACTAACTACACCAACTATGTATACTACACCAACTATACTAACTATGCCAACTACACATACTACACCAACTACACTTAATACAGCAACTACACTAATTACACTAACTGCACCAACTACATATACTATAGCAACTACACTAACTACAGTAACTACACCAACTACATATACTACACCAACTACATATACTACACCAACGACACTAACTACACCAACTACACATACTACACCAACTACACCAACTACACATACTATACAAACTACATATACTACATGTACACCAACTACAGTAACTACGCTAACTACACTAACTACACCAACTACACTAAATACACCAACTTCAGTAACTATACATAGTACACCAACTACACAAACTACACCAACTACACATACTACATCAGCTACACTAACTACACCAACTACACATACTACACCAACTACACATACTACACCAACTACAGTAACTATACAAACTACACTAACTACACCAACTACACAAACTACACCCACTACACATACTACACCAACTACCTATACTACACCAACTACACCAACTTCATATACTACACCAACTACAACTACAGCAACTACACCAACTACATTTACGACAGGGACTACTGTAACTACACCAATTACACTAACTACACAAACTACACATACTTCACCAACTACACCAACTACATATACTACACCAACTACAGCAACCACACCAACTACATATACTACACCAACTACAGTAACTACACCAACTACACAAACTACACCAACTACACATACTACAGCAACTACAGCAACTACACTAACTACACCAACTACACGTCCTACACCAACGACAGCAACTACACCTACTACATATACTACACCAACTATACTAACTACACCAACTACACATACTACACCAACTACATATACTACACCAACTACATATACTACACCAACTACACTAACTACACCAACTACACATACTACACCAACTACATATAACGTGACACCAACTACAGTAACTATACAAACTACACTAACTACACAAACTACACCCGCTACACATACTACGCCAACTACATATACTACACCAACTACACTTCCTACACCAACTACACCAACTACAGCAACTACAGCAACTACACCAACTACACATACTACACCAACTACAGCAACTACACCAACTACACATACTACACCAACTACAGCAACTACACTAACTTCACATACTACACCAACTACACCAACTACACATAGACTACAGCAACTACACTAACTACACGTACTACACCAACGACAGCAACTACACCTACTACATATACTACACCAACTACACATACTACACCAACTACACATACTACACCAACTATATATACTACACCAACTACAGCAACTAGAGCAACTACATATACTACACCAACTACAGTAACTACACTAACTACACTAACTACACCAACTACACAAACTACACCAACTACATATACTACACCAACTACACATACTACACCAACTACATATACTACACCAAGTACACTAACTACAGCAACTACACATACTACACCAACTACAGCAACTACACTAACTTCACATACTACACCAACTACACCAACTACACATAGACTACAGCAACTACACTAACTACACGTACTACACCAACGACAGCAACTACACCTACTACATATACTACACCAACTACACATACTACACCAACTACACATACTACACCAACTATATATACTACACCAACTACAGCAACTAGAGCAACTACATATACTACACCAACTACAGTAACTACACTAACTACACTAACTACACCAACTACACAAACTACACCAACTACGTATACTACACCAACTACACATACTACACCAACTACATATACTACACCAAGTACACTAACTACAGCAACTACACATACTACACCAACTACAGCAACTACACTAACTTCACATACTACACCAACTACACCAACTACACATAGACTACAGCAACTACACTAACTACACGTACTACACCAACGACAGCAACTACACCTACTACATATACTACACCAACTACACATACTACACCAACTACACATACTACACCAACTATATATACTACACCAACTACAGCAACTAGAGCAACTACATATACTACACCAACTACAGTAACTACACTAACTACACTAACTACACCAACTACACATACTACACCAACTACATATACTACACCAAGTACACTAACTACAGCAACTACACATACTACACCAACTACAGCAACTACACCTACTACATATACTACACCAACTACACTAACTACACCAACTACACATACTACACCAACTACACCAACTACACCAACTACACTAACTACATCAACTACACCAACTACAGAAACTACACCAACTGCTCTAGCTGCACCAACTACACCAAACTTCAACTTTCTCATAGTGGGGAAAGTGGTCATGGAATGTCCCTATATTCGTGACGGTTATCATGAACCAATTAGCCTAAAAAATGTCTAAATACCACTTAGTTTGCTCTAAGAAATGTCCAAGATACACTGAAGATCGAGACATAGATTTGAATAGGGAATCAGAAAATTCATTTATTGTAATAGTATAAAACAATGAAGAGCTGCATAAATGGTACAGTTCAAAGGGTTAATATTTTTCCGTACAACAAAATTTTTGCCTTTATAAATAATCCGCTGTTCAAATTATACCACAATAATAATTGACAAATCATTAGAGAAAAAATTATTTCAGTCTCTCAAAATCACACTGCTCGATCCCCCCATCACTTTTCTTAAGGTCATCCCTTATCAATGTCAAATGTGTAGACCATTAATTTTTTTATTTGATGGTGAATAAAACCCATAACCCCTAATCCGGTTTTCAACAGAAAAAAAAAAAGAAAAAAAAAAAGAAAGCGGCTAAGAAACGCCATCATTTTGTTTAAAAGCCTCTTGCATGCTCACTTCACTATCATGTGCTATCTGTAAACACCATTTATATTCAGGAGCACCCGAACGCGTAACAGGGGCACCCAACGACTGTTTTCTGTAAAATATCTGTTCGGAGAACCAAAAATTCCCTAGTCGGAATTCTCTATAGCTTGAGGAAGGCTAAAAATTTCTAGATGGTCGTTCCATTCACGTACAGTTTTCTAAAGAATATCTAATTAATTCCCTACGTTTTTCTAAAGTTCATTTTTTCGCATTTCAGTCGCCAGGTTGGGCTGTTTTTTTTTTTCTTTTTTCTTTTTTTTTTTGTGGAAAAAGGAAACCTAAAATGGTCGGATTCGAAAATGCCATGGAGAGAGGAATCAGAAAATTTCTTACTTTCGTAGAACTTAAAATTGCATCTAAAATTTTCGAGAAACTTGTAATTTCGAAAAGACTCAAGTTCCCCTAGTATGACCGAACAGATACAAATTTTATAGCGCCACTTAGAATTCATTGCTAGAGATCTAAAAGTACTCTGGATAGCCTAAAAAGTGTTTTCAATGCATTTAGGAGAAAACCGTCTTTGGGTGCCCCTGTTATATTTCTTCTTAAATATATCATAACATAAATGAAAGTTTGGCTAATTATGATTGGACAGCTGATCTTTTTCAAATAGAGCTATCCATATACTCAATTCTTTTCCTTGCCCAACTGGTTCTCTCCTACTATCATACTATTCCAGTTCCTCTTAAATAGTATTATTACGCAGGTTTCAATTAACACTAATGCACAAAAACAAAAGCGAAATAAAACTATACTACCATTTTTGACAATCAAGTTGTTGTCTTTGTGAGCAGCAAAATACCTCAATTGTGTTGACGTGTATTAGGTGTCTTTCACCTTGGATTTGAGCAAAGTTGGAAAATGTTCATTCTGCAATATTCAGGTATCCTTTTGACCCCGATTAAGTTCATCCGCCCGTTGATTCAACCTTCTGTTAATTAACCTTGTTTTCGTCTTGCTTTTGTCGATTACCGTGCAGTCAAATCCAGCTTTTACTGCTGCAAAAGCCGCTGATCCTATGTACAGAACTGTAAAGCATTGCCAATAAAATTAGCTATTGCGGAATGAGAACAGTATGTTTTCTGAAACAGATAGCATAAAAGAGCCGAAATATGGATTATATTGAAACTTCCACTCACTAAGTGGTTAGAGAGGCTAAAAATGGAAAGCAGCTCAGCAGACCTGTCTTGCGGCCTTTTATTAACTCAGAGTGAAGGTAAAGTACGAACTTAATACACTAAAAAGCTGTCGATCAGTTTCCAAGGGCATTGTGTACACTTTGACTGTGATGTCGAGGTTTATTTATTTTACGTCGTGATGTTTAATGGGATAAATCTTTTACCTAGAGAATGTTCAGTTTGCATTAGTCTCAAAGAACGTGTGTTTACTTAGGAACAGAGAAAAATCAAGTACCTCGTGGGATATTTTACCGCGGTATGTCCCTCGAAAGAATGGCATATGTCTCACTCGAAAGCATTTCATCTCAATGAAGGTTTTCATTGTAACGGTTACACCCGCGGTCACATGTGGAAATAAATTTGTGACAATTAAACTTAGAAATGCCTAAGGAAAATCATTACTCGTCAATAACTATACGCTCAAGATTTCATCTTTAGTACCTTGACTGGCTTACAGGCAGCTTCTCGAGCTCCCTTATTTCTTTTCCTCAGAGCCATCGTCATCAAGTACTGGAAACGTTCGCCATCTTTTGGCGACTTCAGGTGTCCATTTTTGGGAGAAACGTAATATTTTCCATTCTCGTCGGATAGCCACCACTTTGTCCGAGGCCTTACACAATTGAATTGTTTTCCTTTGGCGTTGAAATGTTCAGACATTGTGTTCTAACTCGACTATATTTACCTGATAACCATCATATCGTTACTGCTAGATGGGTAAAACGGCGCAAAGGAACTCAACTGCAACGACTAAATATTAGTCCACCACAGACTGAGGTCAAGTAGTTTTTTGTTATCTATATCAATCAATGATCCCTATTGTTCCCTGGCGGGACAGGTTTTGCAGAGCTCATGTCGCTATGCGGGAGTCAGTGGCTGCACGGAAACTTGACTGAGAGGTAATAAACTAAATAGGACTTCAGAGCGTCTATGGCTAAGTGACAGGAATTTTAACAATTTCCAAGGCAGAAAAATTATTTTTTCCTTTTGTTTTATAAATCGGCAGTTTAATAAAAGGCGGGGCCAGACTGCAACTGCCTGTTAGCCATTTATCATTTCTCTGCAGCTTGTCAGTTAAGCTAAGATAAAATCCGGCCCCGCCTTAAAACTAATTATCAAGGTTCCGTTTCTCAATTTCCATCAACAAGTATTGCATCTGTGTAGTTCAGTGGATTCAGTTTACAAAGAGCCATTAATTAAAACACGTACACAGTGACTATCGCGATAGTGGCTAACATTGTTAACACGGCCTTCCACAAGGAATGAACTGTACTAACGTTCAAAATAACTTCAAAGTAAGACAAGTATTAAAACGGGTCTATTAATGCTGTTTTCGGATGCGAAACTTTGGGAAAACTGAAAGGACTACCAAAGAACAGCCCGCCATAACGGAAAGCATGTTGTATACTTAAACTTTTCAGGGTAGACTGCAAGCAGTCTCTTATTTTTCTTTGCAAAGTTACTGCACGCGAAACCTAAGCACGCGAGAACTGGACGGATTTCAAGAGAAAAGGCGGACTGCAAGCAGTCTATATTTCAGGGGCGCGCACTTAACATTTTATGACTTCTAAGGAACAAGTTTTAGTTCGAATATTTCAATTGTTATCAATTTACCCACGGTTCTCGGAGGTTGTGTTTTCCACATTTTATCAATAAGTAAGAAAGGTTTGCTGACAATTTCGGTATAAAATAAAAACGTCTCAACGACAGAGGCAGGGCTACATGTCCTTAAACTTTCGAACAGACCCACAAGATATTGGAAACATACGGTCGTCGGGTGTCCTGTACTTCGGTTAAAAATCTATCCGAGTATCTATCTATCTATATATATATATATATATATATATATATATATATATATATATATATATATATATATATATATATATATATATATATATATATATATATATATATATATATATATATGCCGTTCATTATCGCAGGCCTTTGTATACGTTATACCCTTGCCAAGCGTCATTCTGTATCTGCGGACAGTAAGAGTTCGATCATTTTCTGCTCGGTTGCTTTTCAGATACATTGTATTTCTAAGATATAAATTTAGGTGGAAAACCAGCGCTATCTTGATATTTTTAAATAACACTTGTATTTTTATTACAGATTAAATGCCGTGATATGGATTCCACTGATGTAGAGGAGGCTGCATTGTTACAAGATGGTACATCTTTATGAATTAATCATACATGGCAGAGTATGGCAGAGCAGAGCGGCAAAATGAGAGGAATGTGCGTTCTACTTTTTTGTGCATTCTTTGCCGTCAGGAAGACCGGCGTGATTGCACTTGAATGCGGTCGTCAAAAACTCATCTGCTTGACAATTCCCTACATTTGCCGAATTAAAAAAATGGGCATATTTACAGCTTATAATTTTCGTTTTCGTTTTCAGGTTAAAGAAAAGCACCTTTGACTGTATTGTCGCTTGTTGTAATTAACCCATAACTCTTTACAGTAGTAAAATAAATTTGGCACCACAGGTTTGAGCTGTTACAGTTTAAATTGTGCCTGATTTTCTTGTTGTATGTTTCTTACCTAGTGGTTTTCGGGTAGGGAATAGAATTCACTTTTTAAATGAACATTATTTCTGTAGATTTATTGCGTTGTTAGATCTGACGGCCCCTGAAACTGTTCTGCTGCCTAGTCGAATTATTGCACTTCTTGGAAGGGCACAGAAATTTCTCTGAACTAACATGTATTTGATATCAAATTTTGATGGACGTAGAAATTTCTGTGCCCCATCGATCTTTTGCACTGC
>OZ037783.1:23377522-23435022 GCA_964035525.1 Porites cylindrica
GCCGCCTGGTTTCAAAAATACAAGCGATAATAGAGTTTCTGTCAGTAAATCTGAGTGATCTGTAATAAAATTAGCCTCTGTAATATTAGCGATAGCTGTGCTGCGAAAAACAGTAAAAAAAAGGCAGATTGTATAAGGAAAAGGAAAATGAATTTGTTATATTTATCCTACGACGCGTAAACAAAATGCAACCATCACAGTCGAACTGGAATTTTCCTGATTTTCAACCAGTTCCTATATCGAAACCAGAGCTTTTAAAATTAACCATAATGATGAAAATTGGAATGTATTACCTTACTCGACGACAAAGATGCCAATTTCCATCTTGATCGAAAAAAAGGAATATTTTCCCACGCATATCGCGGGTCGTAACATTCCTTGCATGTTGTTACAACTCACGTGAAGCCGCCTGGTTTCAAACAACTGAACTGAAGAATCCGTGAAAATCTTAGCCAGGCATGCAATAAATAATGGAAGTTAATATAATTGCCCCCGCAGGGATTTCGCTCAGAAGGCGAAATCCCGAGGAGGCACTCTAGTAACATTAAACAACTTGTGTCAGGGGCACCCAACGACAATTTTCGGAAAAATATCTGTTCGGAAGACGATTTGAGACCTAGAATTTTCGAAACATTTGTGGTAAAATTTCTTGCTTGCCTGCCTCTCCTAGGATTTTCGAACATCTAAAAAATGGTATAATTGCCTATTTTTAACGGATTTTTACCCTAAAAAGGTCTCCTAGAATTTTCGGGAGCCTTTTTTCTGGCTGAAATTTTCGAAAAGGTAAGTTTTGATCCCTATAATTTTCGGATCGCTAGACTTTCAGCTAGGAAATCCGAACAGATGAAAAATTTTTAGGGAATAAAAATATGCCTTTATCTACCGTTTAAATACTGAAATACGTTTAACTATGCTATGTTTAAGTGTTTTTGAACTATATTCTCGTTGGGTGCCCCTGTTGTGTAAAAGTCTGAATATGATGCAGGTTAATACCCAGCCCACAAGAGTGACAGAAACATCTAAATCTCTGATTGATGTCATTTTTACTTCAAACCCGGCAATAATTGTGGATAGCGGTATAGTGGAGACTCACATCAGCGATCACTTTTTAGTTTTTGCTGCGTTAAATCTAAGGATGCCCAAGCCACGGGCTGCTTATGTTGTCGCTAGGAGCTATAAGTACCACGATCCTCAGAGCTTTTTGAGCGACCTTAACAAGATCCCTTGGTATGAAAACATTTTGTCTGACGATGTAAATGAGAAACTGCTTCATTTCAATAAAGCCTTTTTCCGGGTTCTGGATAATCATGCACCTATCAAGAAAATTAAAATCAAACATCGGAGATGTCCATTTATAAATGAAGAGGTCAAAGAGAAAATGGCAAAAAGAGATCAAGCTCATAAAATCGCGCGAGAGACGGGTGCTCTTGTGGATTCGCAATATTATGGAGACTGTCGTAATGACTTTAAGAGGGTATTACGAGAAGCGGAGAAGGATTATGTCCAGAATGAGGTTAAAAAGAATCAGAGCTCTAGTGAACAGTGGAAGGTGATACGGAAGTGCATACCAACTAGGGAGAAGTCGCGCCCAGCTTATTCTAGGGATATGAAAAAACTTGCGACGGAGTTTAATGAATTCTTTACGGAGGTGGGAGTACGTGCCTCAGAGGAAGCCAAAAGACTCGCATCAGTCAATGGTCTAACTACTTTACATCAAGAACTCCCTGTCAGTTTTGTACCCGAAGAAGATGAGTTTCGGTTTCGGGCTGCTACCTCTTTCGAGATCAATAGGATTGTACAGTCATTTCCTTCAAATAAAGCACCAGGGAAAGATAAACTACACATGGCAGTGGTGAAATATGCTCTACCGGCTATCCTCCCGATTTTGACCGAGATCATAAACAGTTCACTTTTGACATCTGTATTTCCCTCACCATGGAAAGAATCTGAAATTGTTCCAATTCTAAAGGATGGTGGAGATCCGGAAGTAGCCAAGGGGAATAGACCTGTGTCGTTGTTACCTGCCCTATCTAAGATATGCGCACGAGTAGCCTTAAATCAATTCACCGAATATGCAATAAGGAGAAACTGTCTCAGTGGACACCAGAGTGGGAATAAGAAACGAGATTCGACAGAGACACTCGATATTTTGTTGTCAGATCTAGCCTTGGAGGCAATGGACCGCAAGCAAGTCACTGACAAGTCACTGACATGTCCTTGTTAAAGAAGCTACGTGCAATGGGTACCTCTAAAGAAGCAATAGAATGGTTTAGAAGCTACTTGATCGGAAGAAAACAGTCGGTGAGAATCGGTTGCGAAAAACATCTGAACCCCGCCTAGTCTCGTATGGTGTACACAAGGACCAATTTTGGGCCTGGCATTGTTTAATATCTACATCAACGATCTACCATCTGTACCTAAGGTAGGGTCGTTAGAGTGCTATGTTGATGACTCACAGTTATACCTTTCATTTCCTGTACGTGACGCCACCTTAGCCGCAGCTCAGCTGACAGAAGATCTTAGGAACACAGCCACATGGTGTTGTAAAAACAGTCTACTCATTAACCCGGAAAAAAACAAAACTTCTGGTTCTGGGGACTCCACAGTTGCTGAGGAAGATACCAGATGATCTAAGCATTACACTACTCAGCAAGGAGATTACATCATCTAAGTCTGCGAAAAACCTGGGGGTTAAAATGGACTGTAATTTAACGTACGACGAACATGTAACTCAATTAACTTCGAAATGTATAGGTAGCCTTTGTCAAATAAATCGCGTAAAATACCTGTTTGGTAGGCGTACGTTGATCACTATAATTAATTCTCTCGTATTCAGTAAATTGTGGTATTGTTCATCAGTATGGGCTAATACCACCAAGAAAAACATCGAGCTATTACAGACAGTGCAAAATTTTGCAGCCCGGATAGTTTCTGGAACGAAGGAATTTGATCATGTTGCACCTATTCTTAAGCAGTTACAGTGGCTGCCAATTGTTAAACAACTTGAGGTTAGGGATGCTCCCATGCTATTTAAATGCTTAAATGGACTTGCACCTCCATATCGTTATCAGAAGTTTAAAAGCAGATCGGAAGTGCACAACTGCAACACTAGGAATAGTGACCGCCTACATATATCACTCTCTAGGACGGCTGCAGGTCAGCGAGCTTTTACCTTCAGAGGCCAAAGGCTGTGGAATAGTCTCCTAGACGAGTTTCAGTCTATCATTAATTTAGATGTATTTAAAGTTAAAATAAAAAAAAACATTTTTAAGGGTATTTTTGGAAAACTAAGTTTTCGATATTTGACATTGTAAATTAAGCTGAAAAGCCTTTTTGAGGAGATTAATAAAGATATTATTATTATTATTATTATTATTATTAGTAGTAGTAGTAGAAGTAGTAGTAGTAGTAGTAGTAGTAGTAGTAGTAGTAGTAGTAGTAGTAGTAGTAGTAGTAGTAGTAGTAGTAGTAGTAGTAGTAGTAGTAGTAGTAACACGCGCTTATATTAAGGAAAGTACTTACAATTGAAATATACAGTCATACAGTCAATATAGAAAAAATCTCGATTTGCTTGAACAGGGGCCGCGAGGAATCGGTAGGTAAGGATGACGTTTCTATCGTTTGCGCCCGCGAAATGGTTAGGATGACGTAAAGACAGAACATCCCCAAGGGACCGCTTGGGTAGATTTTGTGACATTTATTTTAGTCATACTTCGACACTCTTTTGCGTTGCATGTTATCAGTGACATTCTCTGGAGCAGTTGTTTCAGTGAAAGTTATGGACCAAATTTTAACGACACTCGTTAAGCGCAGAAGAAGTTATAAGGCGCATATAACTGTGTATATATAAACACTTGGAGAGTTTGCCAGACACGAGTTCACAAATCCTTCATTGGAAACCTTGCCAGACACTCTTTCTCTCTCTTTGTCCGGAATAAGACTGAGCCCCAAACAAGCAAGACGAGTGAACAACGGCTAGCTTCTCACTAGCAGAACAATAGACGATTACAGAAATTCGCCGACCATCAAATTCTGTGCTGACTTATTCCTTGCTCACAGATGTCCTTCCGCTGTAAAGTTTAAAATAAGACTAGAATGCGCGAGTGTGAATTAATCAAACGTCCTTTTAATTTCTAAGGCTTCGTTTCTGGCAAATAAAATGAACTGAATGTAAAAAGTGAAAGAAAAATATGGAAAAATTCAACTTCTTATTAAATCTTTTCTTATGGTTTAGAATATACTATTCTAGAAACTGAGAATGTTTTGATCAAAACTCTGTAAATCGACCTGAAACTGTGCATGGAACCTTGCGTTTCCTGTATTTATTTCACCTATGTTATGGAATATGTGTGAAAATCTTCCTTATGAATCGGTATATTTCAAAGAGCTACACAACGAGCAAGAATGCTATTGATCATGACCGACAATATACCGAGCGGGGGCAGCTGTAATGTCAACTATTACTAGGTTGTCATTAGTGAGCGAGGATGCGATGATAGTTGCAGCTACATGTATATGCAGCGTTTGAAGAATCGCTCAAAACTCATGAGACATGAGCCCTTGAAATAAACATCATTACTTCCGGTTTTACAAACTGGGCGTTGGCAAAGTAATAAATTGACTCAATCTATCTTGTACACCATTAACAACGGTTCCGTGTAACATTTTGAGGTATTTTGTTTTAATCACGAAGCTCGTTTTGAGGAGATTCTTGGTCTTTCTATAAAGTGCTTTGTGATAAACAGGAAAATTGGTTTTGAAGCGGTCGAGAAGAATGAGGACTGAGCACAGGAGATATAAAAACCTCAATCACAGCACCGAGGGGCTTTAAAACTGTGGATAAATGCCCCACCCTAGGGGCAATTCCAGATTTTCGTTTTCTTGAAAAAGTATAAAAACGATAGTCCATGCATGGATAACTCAAGAAAGTCCTAATTCTAAGTAAAGGAAACAGCAAAGAAAATCCAGTTAGCGACCAGAGTGTTTATCGGATATCCCGAACAATAAGGGTGTTCTTTCACGGAGTAATTGAAGATGTGTCTGCAGTTTAATATGTAAAATCATTTACCATGCTCAGGGACCTTTGGACAACATAAGTATACCGATTGACGTGATATCAGTGGTAAAAAACGAACGCTTTTTACTGTAGGTTGATGACGTCACCACACAAAAGGTGTCTTTACTTCGGCATCCTGAATCTCACACCGTCAAAACCTAATTTTCTCTGCTCGTCAACTCAAAAACGCCTCTAAGGACAAGTATTGGTAATGTGCTTGTTAGTAAGACGTACAACATTCATAACCAATTTAGTCAATGCATTAATAAAGGGATACTTTCTCCTTTACCCTTAGGTCCCTTAGGGGACAAAAGCCCAAAAGATTTTCATTTCAGCTCTAGCATGTGTTGTCTAGCGATTTGCCCTGAGCTTCTCTGAATTTTCCAGATCAAACAAGCTGTGCCCATCTTACATAATCTTGCCTTGGCTCCCTTGAAAAATTGCACTTAACCAGAAGCCTTCAAGTTCATCGTCCGCCGCGACAACTTCATGATCTATTTTAATGTGTTTTTCTGGAATTATCCTATGGTTTATCTTTTCCGGCCGTCACTATGTTAGCGAGCACGTTTCAATTTCTCTCCAGCAAAAGTCTCTATCAGGAGCGTAGCCAGGATTTTCCAGGTGTACGCACAATTTTCAAAACTTACCCTAACTTCCTCCTGGGTTCTCCCGTAACGTTTCCCCATTACATGTGCTAATTCTGTTAACTAGGTGAGGTTATGCGTGGATGAAATGGCACTTGCTATCAGTGAGAAAATTAGGTTAGACACTTTGCCCTCAAGGACTGCTCTCACGTTTTGCTGACACTTTCTACCTTAGAAGGGAAAAGTGGAGCTTTGCCTTTTCCACTCCCTGCAAACAACGTCGTTCGGCTGTTCAAACTAAAACTACCCAACTGTAATCTTTAATAAAGGTATAAAGGTAGGAATACAAATTGCTTTCAAATGTTCTTCAAAATGTACGCCATGCAAATGGCGTGTTTCACTGATTGTAAAGCAATATCTAGTGAGTACAGAATCAAATTGACTTTTCCGCTCCTTGCCTTAGACACTGGACAATGTTTGTTTTGATTATCTCATTTTCAGGCCCATATATGTTTATCTGTGTGCTTTTTATGGCTAAATATCATCAAATTGGATTAGAATGAGACGCAAGACCGATTAAGTCTGTAGGAAGTTACGTACTTGACATTTCAAAACACTCTTACTTATATTGCTCATGCAAAAAAAGTCGATTGTATTAAAACCGCAGTTTACGCATGAAAAGAAAAATCTTGTATAATAGGAGTAGACATCTTTAGTTATTTTATCGAGTTGTGAAAAAACACAAATTTGTTTCATCTTGAATTTGTTTATATACTCTCATCCAGTTTGAGTGTTTTCAGTCTTTCCGATATGCCCTTCGGATATCGGAAATTACCGTAAATGATCGATTAAGCGCCTCGGCGCTTATTTCATTTTCCATTTTAAAGGTGCGGCGCTTATTAGGGAGCGGCGCTTATTTCAATTACAGGTAAAACACAAAGGGGAATATAGAGAGAACTCAGAGTTATCATACAGACCCCGGATAGAATTTGTTCTTTTTTGCCCTATTTAAACCTATAATTCTGCAGTTTTTCACAATTTTGCAAGAGAATTTGCACTCATTCAATATCCACGACGATCAAAGCACGCGCTTCCTTTGCCCAACAAATTATAGCATTGAATTATAAAACGTTGTCATGAAGAGAATTCTCAGATAATGCCGGGACTTTTCAGTTAGAAAAATCTGGTCCTATGTGATATGCAGGGTAATAATTACGGGCTTTTAATGAAAACGATAAAAAAAATTCCCAAAATCACCTTTTCGGCCAGCCGGACGGGTTCTCACTTTTGACAGGCACCAAATTTGCAGTGCGACTAATAGAGTTACCATTTACGCTTCAACATGATAGAGAAATTGTTATGTTTACGTTTTATTTTCCTTTATTTATTAAACTGTGTATGGTTTTGTTATGTGTAATCTTTAAAAGCGAGTGGCATTTACGCGCGGCGTTTTGAGTATTCCTGCATGCGATGTTTATGTTCGACTGGAAACAACCGGTGCAGCGATAAAAATTGCGAGAGGGACTACTAACAATCAATAAAATAAATATAATTCGGTGAAACATGTACCGAGACAATAATTTTCATTCACGAAGAGAAGTATTGAGAGTTAAGTGTCTCTGAAAATCATGAGTCAGGTAAGCATAAGCTTATTTATGTTTTAAGCCGGCTCCTGGTGTTTGCTCTTTTTCAAGATGAACTCGAGGCAAGAAAATCGCTCAGAGCTTTCTGTTTACAACCAAAATCATAACTAAATAATCTTCGGAACCTTTTCTTTGAATTTGCGGTCAAAAAACGTCTAAAGGCTTTTTAAACCTGATACTATTGTAGGTTAGATCATTGCCCGTTTATAAACTTAAGCCGCATAAACCATACACTCTACTTCAGGAAACCGAAAAAAAAAAACACTGGAAAGACAATAATTGCTCAGGTTTACCAGTCGAGATGCTGCTTCTGAAGGTCATCAAGTGTTCCAGAATCGCTTGAGACTTTTCAACCCTCTTACGCCTCAAGCCAAGGCAAGTGAGTAAGCTCATTTTTGAAAACGATGCCATCCGAAATCGGATTTCCAATGACTTTGACAAGCGGTGCATTTTTCAACAAAAAGCGCAATAAACAAACCAGCCATGAATTACAGAACAATCTTGATAGCAGCTGTATTTCATTTTGTACACCAAGTAGAAAAAGACAGTTTACAGTCAAACCAGGTGAAGCGTTCCCGTCGCTAACGAACTAATGAATTCATTCACGGAAAAATGATTTCGTTTGTTGATTCAATAATCCATTCATAAAATGAACAATCCAATAGTCATATTTAGCCTCGATTCCATAATCGAATGTTGATTCGATTACTGTTTTTTGAAAAATTACACTTTCCACAAGTTGACCTCAGAATTTTGTTTTTTCCTCTTTTTTTTCTGAGAGTCGAGAGCTGGTGAGTTCTGAAGTTCAAACCCAAACAAACTGTTACATGTACGCCAGTTTGCTGCCAGTAATCAGTGCAACAGACCTAGGCGTGACCTCTTAGAAAACACGACGGTCAAACTGAGGTCAGTGTATGTGCGGTGATTGGTGGATCTTGATCCTCGGCCTTTGTCAGTTTCTTTGCGTTTGCGGTCTGTCTATTCTAGCTGTTATTTTGATTAAAGGCAAATGAAAAACGCAATCGTAAACGGCAGGAAAAGGGAAGCAAATACGATTGAACACAACAGACAAGAATAAAGAACAGGTAGATTTTGTCCATAAACCAAATCAACATTTGATTATTGAATCGAGGTACAATTTGACTGTTGGATTATTCATTTTATGAATGGATTATTGAATCAACAAACGAAATCATTTTTCCATTAATGAATTCATTAGTCTGTTAGCGACGGGAACGCTTGACCTGGTTTGACTGTAAAGCATCACAAGATGACACAAAACTCTGTCAGCTCCAGCTATCAGTAAGCAAGTTTCCAGACACTGCATAAATTTTCCGCATGAACTCACCTGTCAAATTTTGACCAATCAGAACATAAGAATTGGACGTAGAGCGTGATCAACGCATGACAGTGAGAAAAGTCAAAAGCGATTGCCTTCCCTGCATGTAAATGTAAAAGCCGGCTGAATTTTCGCGTCCGAGGTCAGTTCGAAATCAACATTTTAAAAGTGCTGCTCATGAACACGACTTATTTCATATGCATTTTTAAAAAAATTAACTTGAGCCTGCCATTATTTGAAAAGTATCAACTTGTCAGCGGATACCTTCAAAAAAACACTCGAACTCAGTCGGTCGATACCTGAGCCCGCGATACGGTCAGGCGATACTGGTCAGCAGAAACATTATTTTGACAGCTGTCAATTAATCAAAACATGGATGTACAATATCAGGTTGCAGGCTCCCAAACTAGCTAGAAAGTGTGAGATTAAACATTGGTATGTCTGTGGTGCGGACGGACGGAAGGTCGGGTGGTCGGTGTACGGTCACGTGATTGCCGAATTTTCTAGGATGGATAGATTTTCTAAGCTATGGGGCTTCGAATTGAGCCCGTGATCAAATAAAATATCAGCGCAAAACTTTAAACACTACGTGACCTCAATGGGTAGAAAAATGAGCCCGCGATACACTCAGGTGATGATGGGCAGCGTATACTCTAGTTTGACAGCTGTCAATTAACCTTCATTAGAATGTCGAATATTCGAATTAACAGACTACGAGTGTGAGTAAGACATACCCATCCGGCATGTAGTGCAAAATGCCAGATCGTGTACCTGAGCGAGCGAGAAAATATGTTATTTGTAGCTGTATACAGCGAAATACTACAGAGAAAATTGTGACTGTGTACATTAGCGGCTCCCGATTGGTCTGGCAAATCGCAGAGCGAACTTGAGCTACAACCAGTTGCTAAAGTACTTGAGACACTGTACCGTATTTTGGCATAAATGGCCTGTCCATGATCTTGTGCTTGTGATCCCCCCTCCACCCCTTATCAAAGTTGCTAGCAATACAAGACCATACTCAAAACTTGGAGGAACAACTTTGAATGGGAGGGAGGAGGGAGGTCGGTATTATATTTTACAGACCTGTGACCAGGAGCGATTTGAAGCAAGAAAGGTCGTTTTTCCGTGGGAGTGTCTCATCATTTTTGCAACTGGTTGTCTGAGTCCTTCATACCCCTATAGTCGTGGTGCACGATTATTAAATTGGGTAAAACGTGGTGCGCTCTTAGCACCTAAGGAGGTGGTTATAAAAAACAGTATTTCATTTTTGTCGGTTTTCCTGTTTAAAAATGGCGAGACAAAAACGGCAGTTCTTGGCCCTTTTGTTTATGTGGTAATATGCAAGAACTTGGGCTTTTAAAGGAAGCACGTGGCAAAAGATGCCACACCATCTCAAGTAAGCTGCAACGAAAGGGGTTTTTGGTCCTAAAACGCTACAGAGATGCGAAAAATAAACTATTTTCTTCGAACTCGGTTAAAAGATGTTTATTTATGGAAGGAAAGTGACGTAAGATGCCCCGCTAGATCAAGGAGATAGCTTTTTGTTGTTGTTTCCGATAAGTACGTGGACGTGGTTCCTCTTTTATCGCCTGCCATTTACAGGAAAGAAAAGTTACGCTAAAAAGCAGCTGTTGGCGACTTTACTTTACTTAACACAAGTTTGGATTTGTGTTTACTCTTTGGTCGTCTTACAACTTTGTTTCGATTTTGAAACCCGAGTGTGGCTATAGGCATCAGATAATGAAAATTCACGTGCGTATTACAGTAACATAGTCGCGAGAGCTCGCATATAACGTGGCTTTGTAGTTCTGTACTTGGTAAGGACATTTATTTCTTTGCAAAAAGGAAGACACTATCCCCAAGAAAAGCAATTTTCCAGCACAGCAATGTCAGGAATTTACGTGCTTCAACGGTCTACACGGTCTACACGGTCTACCATCATATGAGATAAATATAATAATATATTCTATTTCTTACTGTTGCAGAATGGTAGACCGTGGATGATGGTAGACCGTCAGAAAATAGAAATTAACATCGCACACAACTTTTTCTGCTCTCTAACTGTAACGGACTTTAATAACCATCTTATTTTCACCGTAGTAGATGAAAAAAAACTGAACGGTTTTACTTTAACAGCGATGTTGAAAAATAAGTCACGCGGTATACCGATTACATACAGATACAGGGGTGAAAATGAAGGTTTGGCAGCTTTATTCGCAACTATAGTATCTCTAAATAACAAGAAAAGGAAAATTATGCTGTTATGATGCATTCGCGCTTCTCAGAGTTTAATTACAACGCCGAAACTTTAAGCTATGTCACGGTAGATAATGGCGCATGCCTTACAGCAAAACTGAGGCAAAATTTACAAGTAACTACATTCTTAAACGCTTTTTTAGGCAGTTTGATATCAATGACAATGATGTATCGGCTGGGAAAAGCAACACAAAGTGTCATTCTATTTATTTATGTCGCTGTAGTCTTCGTTTTGGGAATTTAAGACGTGGAAATCGCTTGTTGAAGTAAACCTTAAATGAGACAACCAGTTGCTAAAGTACTTGAGACACTGTACCGTATTTTGGCATAAATGGCCTGTCCATGATCTTGTGCTTGTGATCCCCCCTCCACCCCTTATCAAAGTTGCTAGCAATACAAGACCATACTCAAAACTTGGAGGAACAACTTTGAATGGGAGGGAGGAGGGAGGTCAGTATTATATTTTACAGACCTGTGACCAGGAGCGATTTAAAGCAAGAAAGGTCGTTTTTCCTTAGGAGTGTCTCATCATTTTTGCAACTGGTTGTAGTACTGTGTATAACAGAATTTATAATTTTCATTTTAGCGCATATTTCAAGCTCTTCGCAAGATCAGAAACAAAAGATTTTTTTTACATTACAAGTGAAGGTTTTCTGAGCGATAGATAGGTTTTAAGAGGCAAGATCAATTTTTAAGAACGTTTTTTTCAAATTTTTATTGAATTTTGTTTCGACGTTTTAGCGTTCAAGTGGCAGAACCATCGCGCGTTCAAGCAATTATAGTTCTGCTCCATTACGTTTGCCCAATTATTTTATTCAACAGTCTAACTTATCTATAAACAAACCATGTTTAGTTAAAATAGCTTAGTCTAAGTCGATGTGGCATGGGTGATATTGACCTTCCAATTTCTACCAAATTTGTGTACCTTTTAAGTACCCAAAAAGTGCTGTGAGAAGTTATATGGGTTCATAGCCATTTTCAGATAAGAGTAGGTAAGAGAAAGGAGGAAGGATAGTTCTTTGCAACTGTATGAGTCACATACCTTGTGTGGTGATTGTGGAATTGCATTTGTGCTTAGGTGTGTAGTCCGTTTGTGCATGTGTGCTTTGTGATAATAATTGTAATTGTTGTACTTTGCAATAGCAAATCAAATAATAATAATGATAAAAAAAAAAAACTGTCTGAGTCACGATTAAGTTGTTTTAATGATAAGGCTAGAATTAATTATTGTAAAACTCCTTCAGTTTACCAACATGGCGGCCCCTCTAGGCCTCGTCAAAACTGTCATTCCTGTATCTTTGAGACCAAAGAGAATTCGAACCTTAGAATATGCATTCATTATTTAGGACACCATTCTAAGACTACATGACAAAAATCAGCCGAATCGATGAGGTACCGTGTCAGGCCGAAGTTCGAATTTTACAGAAAATCACTCTGAAACAGCTATTAAAATATATTTTGAAGCATAACATTTTAATAGCGTTTTAAACAGGTTTAAAGCACCTTTAAAATCAGTCGAAAAATATATTTTTGTGCCTATTTTAAACCTGTTTTTTTTTTCAATTTTGCCATTAAAAATATTTTTAAAATAGTATAGCAAATTACAATATGTTTTTGAAACTGTTTTTATCCTGTTTTTAATCCGATTTATAAGGTATTTAAAAACCTTTTTAGATCTGTTTTGAATCTTGCAAAAGCCATGGATTTTTTTTATATATTTTAAACGAATTTTAAAATACTTTTAAAATTCTTTTGAAATAGGTTTTAAACAGATAAAACACCTTGAAAAGCAGTCGAAAAATACATTGAAAGTACACTTTTCACCCTATTTAAACCTATTTCACAAACAGGTTAAAAACAGTTTTAAAAAAATAGCTTAAAAATACATTCAAAACAGTGTTGGATTTGGTAAGGGAATTCAAAAGCGTTTGATACGCGCGGCATTTTGAGTACTCCTACAAACGATGTTCTCTGAACGACTGCAAACAAACGGCACAGCGATTGAAATTGCAAGAGAGACTACCGACAATCAGTAAAACAAATAAATAATTCGATGGAACATATACAGAGACAACAATTTTCATTCACGAATACAAGTATTATAAATGTCTCTAAAAATTCTGACTCTTCAAGCTTAAAGCTTAAGTTTAACTTTTAAGCCAGCTTCCCGGTGTTTGCTTTTTTCAAAGATGATATCGAGCCAGAATTATAACTAAATATTCTTTGGAACGTTTTCTTTCTATTTGCGGTGCGAAAAAGTCTTAAGAGTCAATGTCCGTAATTTTCGAAAATCGGTTGACAGTCGTAAATTTTTGAATGTCTTTACATTTTGCCCAAATAAATAAATATATGGTACATTTATTTCAAAAATCACATTAAAATTTGTAACGGCTTTTTATTTTTTCATTAATCGGGCAAAGTTTGAAAAACGATAAATCGGCGCTCTTTCGAGTATGAAATTAGCGAAAATTAAGCATTTTCTTGGGGCTCGTACATAAAAACGGGACAATATCTCTAAATGAAATCGAGTCACAAAACAAACACAGACTTATACTTCCTAATTCAACAATTATCTTTAGATAAGCTGTTTAAATGTGACTGAATCGGCCGAAAAAAGAGACACCGTTGGGCTCTTTTAAAAATGGCATATTTGACCCAACTTCACCATCGAAAAAACCCAATTGGTACATGGAATTTCAACACGAAACAAACACTGTTTTAAAGGACATATTCTTTCGTTGGAACGCTGAAACAAACTAACTGCGAGTGTAGGCACCCAAAAGTTTTTGCAAACTTAATTAGCTTCTTTTACAAGGGGCACATTAGGGGAAGCTCTTAAGGGTGACTCTCTATAGGGACCGATTGAGATCGAAAAAATGTGGCACAAGGTTGGAAAAATGGACCCCATGATATTTTTTCCAGAGATAACCTATGCTATGCTAAGAATCGTGATATAAGTCTTAGGTTCTAGAGTTTTTACATTTTTGAGAAAATTACGAAAAACTGTCGACAACCCGTGAAGCCGAAAAATCACAGAAATGAGGTCAAATTTCATGATCAGATAATAGAACTCGCGTGAAGGTGCATAGCAAATTATGGTTTTCCTTGGTTTATAATTTTATTTAGGAGGTATTGCTAAGCTGCCTTGATAATATCTTAGACTTACAATTGTAATTCCGAATTCTTGGAGAGTAAGCGAAGAGAACGGAAATTTCTAGACTTTGAAAATCAAAAATTCCATACCGTTTTCAAACATCTCAAAACATACTTGGTATTATGTGGAATTATTTCAAAATTCACCTCTAGCAAGTACAAGAGCTGTTTTTGAACGTGATATAATTTTTTTCTTGGCAAAAGTTATTCTGAGGCAAGCGGCCCCATGCAGGTTGGCCCAATTTGACCTTTCGAAGAGATTTTGTTTAACCAGGAAATGTAAACAATTCGACTAGCCTTAGCTCGCTTTCTGAGCAAAAAATTGCAAAACCCTGCCATTTCCCATGAAAACTACCCAGTAAATCTGAGATAATACTTCGATGACAGCTTACCTTCCAAATGGGTGTTTGAAGGCAAATAATTTTGACGTTCTCATTTAATTTTTCCATTGCTTTCTTGTTGCCGCGCTTTATAGTTTAGGGTCATATCTTGACATCGAGCTTGTACGCCGGTTACAGGCTAAGCTTGGACAACACTTGTCCGGAAAATCAATCCATATGTTGCAATATCTACCTCTCAGTGAGCAACTTCTTGATATTCATTTAGTTTCTTACATAATAAAAAAAATTCCTAAGCGCAAGACGTAAATCTCGGTCTAGTGAGTGTAACACAATCTTTCCTTCGTCACTTCCGGAAGAGGTGATTGTTTTTTTTTTTCCTGACAGGGGAGGGGGAAAGAAGTTTTCCTATGCAAAAAATGTCTTTTTCTTGTTGATGTTGCACGCAATACATTTAACGGTTCACTACATGGCCACTGCAAAAATTTAATCAAGATTTTCCTTTTTTGTCCTTTTTTCCAAATTTTAATACAGTAATTCACTCAATTGCTTTCGCTCAAAATACGTTTTTCTCTCAAGTTAAAACGGGACAACTTACCGTTTTTCTCCTTAGGGCACTCAGCTCTTGCTCAGCTCAGTGGGTAGTGGAAAATAGGTAAGAGTTCGTAACCACATCCTATTCACAACCCCTAGTCTCCAACTCCACCTTTGTGCCAACTTTGAATAGTCCAGTTTCGAATTAAAAATTACCGCTGAATATAAACATTAACGACACATTCACACAGGGTTAGCCTCGACGTAAAGTAAAATATTCAGAAATTCTGGCAAGTAAGTGTTTGAAATTTGAATACAGCTGTTTCGAGAAAGGTTGTCGGAAGAAATCTGCACGCGACAATCCCGAAAGGTATAATAGTGATATGATCAATACACTGTTCGTAATGACTGAAGCTGTCGAACCTACTTTTGTTGCTTTCCTTTAGTACTCACAAACATATGTCCGTGGCCACCCGTAGCATTCTTTCAAATTTCTTTGAAGAACAGTGCCCTAAAAACCACCCACAATGCCTTTCGGGATTGTCGCGTGCACTTTTTCTGACAACCTTTCTCGAAATAGCTATATGCACAATAGACAGAGTAAACAGGTCTTTTTCTCGTTGGAATTTGTGAATATATTACTTCAGATTGAGGCTAAGGCTGTAAAAAATGCGTCTTCACTTCTTTAATTCACCGGTCATAGCGAACTCGAAAATGGACTTTTGAAAGTGAGTGGAAACAACATGAATTTGGCGTAAAGGACGGCCCATTACATTTTTTATTAAAGGGGAGAGGGGGGACTGGAAGATTTTGGAAACAAAATTGCGCGGGCGCAAGCCGGAAAACAAATATCCTGCAGAGCGCAAACTTATATAAATCCCTGCAGCATCTAAGGGTGCCTTCCTTTGGGATGATCCGGATCAGGATCAGTGATCCCAGTTCACTTGGATCCTGGTAGACCAAATGAACCGATGAATCCTTGTCCGGAGAGCATTCATCGGTTCATTTGATCTACCGTGATCCGAGTGATCTCAGATCACTGATCCTTTTTAGGATCATCTCAAAGGAACGCACCCTTAGTGACATGGATTCTAAGAAGAAAGTCTATATGACAGTGCTCCCACGATTGTCGTACGCTTAGGTTAGGGCTTGGTGTGGTATTTGGGTCGTGATACTGAAGAACGTATTCCTATGACCACCGTCCTTCCATCCCCTACCCCACCCTTGTGCTAACTTTAGGCTTTACTTATCCGCTTAATGTTTGATTTCAAAGTGTTTTTTTTTGACAAAGTGAGCGGCCAAGGTTATACAACACACTTCAAAAGACCTAAACTCATTTTCCTGCACACATCTTTGTAAAGCTGTAAAGATTTAAATCCATTGGAGTTTGACCGCGTAATAAGGTTTGCCGAATTTAAGAAAAGGTTAGGAGCCTCGCACGTGCTAGCTTCGCTTATCGGGCGAGCGATCGAGAAGTTCGATTTTAGAAGATCACAGCTCGAAGGCCGTGAGAATTCTACATTTAGAACGTTTTTAGAGGTAAACAAATCGTCTGACACAGATCTATTTGCGTTTGGTAATTATCTGTTTTAAACTTAGATCTCTCTCGATGGCAACTCTCAAAACACGGTTTTACGTGCTGTTTCCTCGTACGAAAAGAAACATGTCTTGTTCGAACCCAAAAGCAAATCATTTTCAGTTTCCAAGGGGATAGTTTTCGAGAATCATGTAAAAGCGTGCGTCTACTTTTGCATGAAAAGGTATCTTGTTAAACATAATTCCTAGAAAGTTAGATACGCCATGAAGAAGACCTACTTGCGTGTTCACCTGCCATGGGCAAATTGGTAAATACAATTAATACAAATTACAAAAACTCGCTTTGCGGCCAGTAACTAACCCTTTTTCAGATATATGTTACTACCGTAAAATTCCGAAATACGCCCTTTTTGCATGAGGGGCTTATTTTTGGAGGGGCTTATCTATGGAGGGAAATTTGCGTTTCATAATCGATTGGGCTAGCCTTATAGTTGAAGGTAAATTTACCGTTTTTGCTTTGTTTTACTTTGTATTTGAGGGCAATATTCCAAGTACAAGCCCTCGGGAAGCTTATATTTGGAGGGGCGATTTAGGGAGGGTTTTTTGCGTTACCGGTTTGGGGGCTTATATTTGGAGGGGCTTATACATGACGAGGCTTATTTTCGGAATTTTACGGTATTCCCTTTTATCTAGCTTTAGGAGATCATTAGCGATGGACCTGCCCAGGCATTTGACATTTGAAACTAAAACTAGATAGGATTTCTAGTTTGTTGCACAGTCAATAGAAAATGGAAAAAGTAAATGTGTTGCGTGCCAACACCAATTCAAAGTATTGCTTACAAAAAACTCTACTTCGAAATAGGCTTAACTTGTGATTACAAATAAAAAGTTACAAAAAACCAAAACGAAAACATTGTATGCTAGTAAGGAAGAAAATGAAGAAATGAGCATGAGCAAGACAAAAATATCCACGCGGATGTATTTGCGGCACGTGATCTCTTAGATGCAAAGATTGTGTGACATCGATCTGGGCTCAATTAGTTCCTTCACTTCCTGCCTCTTTTCATTAGAAATATTCAATACAAAACTCAATAGATACGCAGAGGATGAATTATATGCAAGACATGGATCCAGTTCCCGCAAAAATATTGCACAAGCCAGATCTAGACAAAGTGACCCTTAGAAAATACCGTAGCCGCGTATGAAAAGGCCGGTGGCTGAGCACGGCAGCAAGACACAGGAAAATTAGCCAAGAACATCAAAATTATTTGCCTTCAGACACCCATTTGGAAGGTAAGCTGTCATCGAGGTATTATCTCAGGTTTATTGGGTAGTTTTCATAGGAAATAGCAGGGTTTTTCAATGGTTTGCTCAGAAAGCGAGCTAAGGCTAGTCGAATTGTTTACATTTCCTGGTTAAACAAAATCTCTTCGAAAGGTCAAATTGGGCCAACTTGCATGGGGCCGCTCGCCTCGAGAAATAACTTTTGTCAAGAAAAGAATTATATCACGTTATAAAACAGCTCTTTTACTTGGTAGAAGTGAATTTTGAAAGAATTCTGAATAATACCGAGTATGTTTTGAGATGTTTGAAAACGGTATGGAATTTTTGATTTTCAAAGTCTGGAAATTTCTGTTCTCTTCGCTTACTCTCCAGGAATTCGGAATTAGAATTGTAAGTCTAAAATATCATCAGATCAGCTTAGCAATACCTCCTAAATAAAATTATAAACTAAGGAAAACCATAATTTGCTATGTGCCTTCACGCGAGTTCTATTATCTGATCATCAAATTTGACCTTATTTCTGTGATTTTTCGGCTTTACGGGTTGTCGACGGCTTTTCGTAATTTTCTCAAAAATGTAAAAACTCTAGAACCTAAAACTTATAACACGATCCTTAGCATATCATAGGTTATCTCTGGGCGAAATATCAAGGGGTCCATTTTTCCGACCTTGTGCCGCCCCTCACGCGGTGGTTAGGGAGAGTCTTTTGAAAAGTGCTATTCAATCTGATAGTTATAAAAAAGAACTAGGTAGATAAACACTGCATTTGATTGTACACAAGTAACTGAAAAAGACAACGCTGACCTTGAGTTTCTGCACCTAAAATAAAGCCGCTAGAAGTGGCGTGCTAGCTCTGAATGGGACACGATATCTATAAGAATTTACTCACCACAGTCGTTTCAACTGCAAGTGGCTGCAGTTTACTGAAATCTTCCATCGTCGTTTAGCCTCGGACTAAACGCTGTGTTGCGCAACTGTACAGGCAAGGATAAATCATCGCACAAGTGTACAAGAAAAAAATAAAATGACAATTAAAACGGTTATTTTTTAGTTTTATAACGACTTCTCCAAAACATGTCGAACTATAAACTTCATTTTAGGATCTACAGGCCGAAACTCAAACTGAGAAACGAAGAAAACAAATAGAGTAAGCCGAGTCTGCAAAACTTTTCACACTAGTTTTAATTCTTTTATTTACACGTAGCCTTTGCTTGTAATAAACTAATCTTAACCCCACTTGGCGTATAGGCTTCTCTGTCGATCACCTCAGTTTGAATTGAGGGATTTAGGTACACAAGTTCGCCAAATGCGACATGAAGGTAGAGCAGGGAAATGGAAACGAGTAAAACTGTTTAAAGAAAATTGGTCAATGCTCCGCAAAAGAACATTTCTGAAAATCCACAAATCAACAATGGACAATGGACACATTTGATGAGCGATTTGATGAGTCACCTGGCTCTCTCCGCCACCACCCCTTGGCACTTGTTCGCAGGCTAGAAAACCAATTTACTGACAATTTGTTTTTCATAACGTCAAAATCCGTCGCGTAAATGAAAAAATGTTTCAAAATTCCTCAGCCATCTTACTTACTATCTTTTAACCAAATACGTTGCGGAGAAAGGAGAGAAAAGACTGAAAATAGCCTTTTGGTACGGTCGATGTTTGATTATTGCCCTACCTACTCACGTGACTAACAAGAGAGCAAACCAAGTGACTTACGACTTCTCTTCTATAATCGCAGTACATTCATCAATGCTGGGGCCACAGGCGTCACTAACCAAGTTTAAATATGCGTGAGATGCCATAAGAACATACAGCAAAGACTTGCACCGTAAAACAGTTATACCAGGAATTTCTTTTCCGGCGCGTTACGCGTCACGCACTTCCGGAATGTCATTTTCCCTCGTGTTCACAGATTGAAAACATATACAAACTCAACTTTGATTCTGCCGTGGTATAGAATTTAGATAGCGGTAGTCACCCTGTCTAGCATTTAAGTTCAGGTAAGTAAATAGCTTTTCTGATTCAAATTTAAGGTTTCAATACGACTAAAACTAAAGCAAGCGAGTATTTCAACAATACTCCCTTCTACTAACTGTGATTTGAACTGCGTATTTGTGTCTCCTCATTATGGTTTTTCGCAAAAATCAGTTGAAGGGAGTCATGTTAAACCGAACAGAAACGCCGAAATATAATCTGAAACCGTTACAACTATGACTAGGGTTTAAATGTCGAAGTAACTTATGTTTGCGATCGAGGATTAATATTCCAAAAGTCGAAACTTGCTTAGTTGCACGCGCTTTACCCTTCAAATTTTAGTATCTCGTCGGAGTGCGTCTGGAATGCCGCCAGAAATATTTTAACACAAAGAACAGCAAAGGATGTGCTTCAATAGAGTTCTTGTTTTGTGTTGAAATTCCATGTACCAACTGGGTTTTTACGATGGTGAAGTTAGGTCAAATCTGCCATTTTTGAAAAGTGCTGAAACCGTGTTTCTTCTTGCAGTCAGCACAGTCACATTTATACGGTATTTTTAAAGTTAATTGCTGAATTATAAAGTAAAAGTGTGTGTCTGTTTTGTGACTTGATTTCATTTAGAGATATTACCTACCCTTACAAAAATGATCATATCTTATTGCTAGTTTATTGCTATCTTAAAACTAGTTTCAACTATCTAAAATCTAGTTCCTCAACAAGACTCGCTATCTTTTTGCTATTTTAGAGTTTGAGCGGATAGTGCATAGCTATCTCTGTCCTAGTTTTGTGCTAACTATTATATATCTGCCAGGTAGTTAAAAGATAGATAGAGTATCTTAAAACTAACTACCTATGTAGATAGCAAAAAGATAGCCTAACCAACTACTATCTCAGCTATCTGAAAACTATCTTCACTGGAGTTAGTTAAAAGCTAGGCTATCTGATTTCTATTTTCATTTTGTAAAGTTAAACTCTCTGCTATCTTAGTACTAACTTAGTGGTAGATAGTAAAAAGATAGCCTATCTTAAATCTATCCATTGTCCATAAAGCCATTTAATATGCTATCCAAAAGCTATCTTGGAAAAGATAGTGAAAAGTTAGGCTATTTGAAAGCTATCTGTTTCTCATGAAACACTTTATAACCTATCTTAAAACTATCTTGAACATAGGTAGTGAAAAGATAGGCTCAAACCTACCAATATTAACTATAATATGGCACTTCTCAAAGTCGGCAAATAGTACTGTAATAACATAGGGTATCCTTATTAAGCCGACCATTTCTATAGCAAATTACTGTAAATTCTATCAATAATAATTTGTCACGGTTAGTCAGCTAGCTGGCAATGCTCACTTATTTTATACACAGAAAGCTCGATTAATCAAGACTTGCACTGTATTTTAAACTTAATGTAAGACTGAGACGCTTTTATATATTAGTGCTTCACAAAACCATTTAATTCTAAAGTCACAGAGAATCACATCATCCACACCACAATTTCTCGATGAAGGCTTGCTTTGATTATTTATTTTTTCGTTTCAGTTTCCTACATGTGTACCAACAGTACCTTGTAATAGTGAACAGCCATTTGCGAAAATTTTTCTTTAAAAAGCGTTGTGCTCAGTTGTGTGTTGGAGGACTGTTATAATTAATTATCGTGCCAAGCTCGATTACCTTCCACACGACACGATAATACTGTTATTGCAATATCAATCTTGATCAATCGCGTCTGACTCATTTTAAGAAGGCCTGTTTTTTCAAAATACCTGAATCTCCCTTTTGTGATCGCAGATGATGAAGGTGAACCGCTTTCTTTAGGCTGAAAATAGAAATATTCCAGTACAAGAAGAGGATGCCTGAGGATCGAGTTTGCCAGCATTCCTCAGTCTACGTCGAATCGATGACACGAATGCGAAATCTCTTTAACTCCGCGATATCATATACCTTTTCGGAATTTTTTTCTCCGTTTGCACTGTCCTTCATAACCGAACTTTTCCTTTTTCTCAGCCATTTTGTTACTTTTTGGATTCATAACTGATATCTTTAAGCGTGATGAGCGCAAACAAGCAGTAGTTGACTCTCTGGTGCGGTACGTGACAACGGAAATACCGTTGACTGCCTTTCATCCGGGTCTTCGGTCAATTAAAAAATCGCGCGAAAACACAATCGCCTTTCATTCGATCTTCGGCCGTTGGAAGTAACCGTTGAAGTCGTGGGTCGGTTGAACGAAGGTCTAATCATCGTGGATAGAGGATATCAAACTGAAAGGATTTACTCATTTCTTTAAAGTTTGTGTATAATTCACCTTCTATTGCTTTAGTCGTAATGTGTGGGTTCTTGTTCGTTTTAAATTTTTCTTGAAGAAGCGGTACCAACGTTTAGTGTGACATTCAGTACAACTGGGAGCCAAGTCAAACAGCACACTGACCTTATAGTTTAACTCCTGATCAAGCTTGTCAGCGCTAAGAATGCCAGTTACAGTTTGTTCACTTTTGAAAGTCCTATGGGAAACGTATTCTTTAGCGCAACTATCCGTGAATGATATTAAGTAGGATTTTTTTAAGAAGATTGTCACAGATCGTTTGTCAGTTATTATCAAGAGGTTTTTTGGCTGATGCAATGATGATCGAAAAAAAGGGTTAAGTTAAATAAGCTTGGTGGTTATTGTTCCATTCAGTGACTGATAAATTTTTTTATAAGCGTATTTTATAATTCCTTACTTTACTGTTCCTTTACTTTTTTGAATGAAAAAACCATCGATGTGACGTGACCCTCAAGTTTCCGGAGCTTAACTTGTGGTTTTTTCTAAAAGTCTTGGCCGGTGCTACTGGAATGCGCCGCCTTTTCCGCTAAGATAAGATAAACAAATATTTGGAAGCACGGAATTGTCTTACTGTAAACAATTAAGTAAAAGTTGTTTGTGTTTGGTTTTAGACGGTTAAATTTATTTTCTTTCATGGCTAGCTATAATTGTTCTTCTGTATTACACATGTAAAGAGAAACCAGTCTAAGGGCACATCGGGTTTATGGCTCCTCTTGAATAGATCCGCGATATTCAAGTAGTGGCCGATAAATTTAAAAAACAATTAATACCATAAAGAACTCTTTAATGGAATAACTTTATTCTTATAATTGGCAAATTGTTGACCTTTAATATTTATGTCTTCTTTGCAGAGCAAAAGGGAAAGGCAAGCGGATCAAAGCTTTCCAATGTAAAGAAGGTGTTGTGGATAAATTAGGAAGTGGCGCAGACATGCAGCTGAGTTCTTATATAAATTATTATATAAATACTAAAGTTGTATCAAATTTGATGTGAACTTTGAACAGCTTGTGATGGAACTAATAAATCATTATTAATGAAAATGGAATCCTTTGCTATAGGCTACAGGCAACAGTCAAGTATATTTCAATATAATATGACTTGCATTATCGTGTTTAAAAATGTACTGTTTATTATATTTTTAAAAGGTTTAAGTTAAAACTATGGCATGTCACTAAGATTGATCAACTTATTACGCGCGTCTATCTAATTCTTATCCGTGCAACCACTCTAGCTAATCAAAAAACTAAGTTAAATGCTATCCAATAACTACCAGACATCTAGTTTATTGCTATCCAAACACTAGTTTTTAGTTATTGGACATCTATTTTATTGCTATCCAAACACTAGTTTTTAGATATCATACATCTAGTTTATTGCTATCCAAACACTAGTTTTTAGTTATTAGTATTTAGATAGCCTATCTGCATGGTTCCAAATAACTAGAAATTAGTTATTATTAAGATAGGCTTAAGATAGTAATTAGTTATTAGTGGCTACACAGGGCATGAAGATAGGAATAAACTAGAAACAAGATAGCTTGTAGATAGTTTCATTAACCAGCTTTAAGATAGAAAAAAGATAGTGTCTCATTTCGTAAGGGTAGCTTTTATGTACGAGCGCGAAGAAAATGCTCAATTTTCGCTAATTTCATACTCGAAAGAGCGGCGATTTATCGTTTTTCAAACTTTGCCTTACTCCTGAAAAAATAAAAATAAAAAGTTGTTACAAGTTTTAAGGTGAGTTTTGAAATAAGTGTACTATAGAGATTATTTGGGCAAAATATGAAGAAATTCAAAAATTCACGACTGTCAACCGATTTTCCAAAATTACAAACATTGGTTCTTAAGGCTTTTTAAAGTTCTGTATAATAAAGCTTATATCAAACCTGATGCTCGGTCAGATCATTGTCGCAAATATTACAAACGTGCAATAACTAAATAGCCACATAAACTACGCTCAACTTCATTAAATTAGATATAAAAAAAAACAAACATCAAATACAATAATTACTCAGGCATTAGAGATGCAGCTTCAGAAAGATATCAAGTAAGGCCAGTATCGCTTCAGACTTTTCAACCCTCTTACACATCAAGCAAGGTGAAAAACGAAAACGGTGCTACCCGAAATCGGATTTCTGACTTTGACAAGTGACGTATTTCTCAACCAAAAACCCAATGAACAAACTAGCCTTGAATAACGGAAGACTCCTGAAAGCAGCTGAATTTCATTTCGTACATCCAGTGGAAAAAGACAGCTAAAAAGTTGAAACAAAACTCTGTCAGCTTCAGCTGTCAAAGTAAACAAGATTCAATATCCTGCATAAAATTCCGCATGAACTCACTTCTCGTATTTTGACCAATCAGAGCATGAAAATTGGACGTAGAGCGTGACCAACGCGTGACCATGGTGAGCAAAGTCAAAAGCAACTGTCTTCCCTGCCTGTAATAGCTGGCTGAATTTTCGCGTCCGAGGTCAGTTTGAAATCAAAATTTTAGTTGTACGGCGCATAAACACAACATATTTCATATAAATTAAAAAAAAATTAAACTTGAACCGACGATCATTTGAAAACTAGTGACTTGCCAGCGGATAACTTCATTCTTGATACACTTTGATAACCCTACTTAAGGTGACTGGACCCAGTTTTTTTGGGGGGGTACCATCCTACTTTGAAGCTCTCTGGTATCCCCACCTTTACTTTTATCGTAAGTCTAACACATAGAATGGATAACATATAGATCAATCTACAATATAACATAAAATTTTTGGCGATCGGAGTAAATGTCACGTGGTTATAATGCCACCCCCCTTTGAGGTCTGAGTCGAAAATCTGCTGTTGCCGACATTTTTTCGTGAAAATCTCTCGGCTACACATAGTGCGCATTAGTGCCTTGCGCTGAACAGAGTTTCACCAAAATCGCAAAGACCCAATTCGAGAAATTCAGCGGTTTCCAAATTTAGGTCATAATTTATGCGAAAATGATAAGCAAACTTTACACGATTATATCTAATAACCTATGAGATTCATCCCTTTATTTTGGGCATCGTTATAACAGATGGACCCTTGCAAGTCAGCAAACGCTTTAGGGCCTTGTAAATGCGCGCGATTTCGAGCAAAGCAAACATATAGAAGTTATAGTTTTCGCTATTTGTTGACGTTTGTCAGCGTTTAAGAGCGAATGCACAGAAAAATCGAGCAAAATCGGCAAATCGTGGCCACACTTCAAAACCTAAGTTACCCTCATTTTCAGTCTGTAATAAGGTTTTAATGAGTTTAAAACACTGCTGAGGTTTAAATTTCAAAATGCGGCCGAGTTTGGGAATTATTTGAGATTTTCGATTTCAACGGTCTGCGGGCCTAAAATTAGCCGCCGGACACGGCACTATAGCCTAGCGACAGAGATGAGCTGACTTTCATAAACAAGCGAATATATTGGCAATCTTCCACTTAAATCTCAAAAAGCAGATATCTAACAATTTCTGAACGGCACATTTTTTAGATTTAGAGTATAAAATATCGACGAACCAGCACAATTTTGAAACGTAATTTGCATAATGCTTATAAATACAACAATTTACCGCTAAAACCAAAATCGAATTTTCTATATGGGGGAATTCTCCAAATCACCCCAAATCCCGCTTACTACCCAATGAGATATAGTACTTCAACATTATCTGAAAGTTAGTCTGGTGTTCTTGCGAACGCTTGTAAAATAGATTGATTATTTTGAGGTTATTTTGCCCCAAACAACTGCTAATTGACCCCAGGGTCAATTGACACGTGCACGTCACCTTAGTTTTATGCATCGATTTGAGCTCGTTAAAAGGGAGAAACTAACAAGATTCTTTTAATACGTACCTGTTTTAATGAAATACACGCAATCTTCAAAAGGAGAGGCCGTTCAATGGGTAATTTCTGCTCTTGAGATCTTGTAGATTGTAGTATGGCGTCTGCGAGTGGACCTGAGTCTAGGTCTGTTTTCCCGTGACTGCGAAATCAGAATAACATCAAGAAATAATTCTCCCTCGAATCTTCGTAAGTGAATCAGCTTTGCAGTGCCTTACCTGAGATAAAAAGTGGGCCGAATAGCAAAACATTTCTAGCGCAATTTGGATCCTTTGTGGAGCGCAGTGCATTGCTGAGCGAAAGGTGAGTCAACAAACGTGGGAAAGTACGTTACCTTTGATTGCGTGACCAGCCAGTAAACGATAGTCTCCAGCGAAAAATAGGATTCGCAAAAATCTTGCTGATGTATATTTAACAGTTTGTTACTATAAATTTACACCTGGTTTGTCTAAAACTGTAAACAATGCATATCTGTCCAAGAGTATAAGAATGTTTCGAAAGATCCACCCCTAAATAACTGTGGGCTACTCCTTTTTCCCCATCACCGATGTGCACTTCCTTCCCACTGTCTTTTGCATGAGGCTTGTTAACTGTTATCGACACTTAAAACTGGCCGTTTAAGGCCTGGTTTAAGAACTTGACTGACTTAAAAAACCGTCGCGAACATGCGCTATTATTGTTGGACTTTGGAAGCTTTAAGCCCAAAATGATGGTGCAATCTCGAGAAATTTGCCCGGGTCTAATTATAAGACAGGGAACGGGTACTAAGAAAGGGACGGTCTCATTTAGCAACCCGTGGACAATCTGGGCATGCTTGCCTTCTGTCGCAGGGGCAACCGTTAAGGCCAGGTATGCCGTCCCCATCCGAGAGGATTGCATGGCATCCACCATTTCAGTCGCTTTTTCCACATCATGACCTTCAATTATCATGAATTATAATGTGGGCCTTGATCGTTACCACCTTACCAGAAGTCTAATCTTCGCACTGTTAGACCATGAGAATCTCTATTATCATTCCATAAATGCACCATTGACTTTTCCTTGCTCAGCTTCCGGTAAACCGATACTCCGAAGCAAAAATAGCTTTACAACGACTCTTTGCAGGCCAGAACTCCTGCTATCAACAAATATATCCTCCCCCCCTCCCCGCCCCCCGCTAAAGAGAGCAAACGTTCCCCGAACTACTCACTTGACCCACCCCATCCCTTCGTTAAGAAAAACTACGCACTCAGTTCACTGGACAAAACGCGCTCGTGAATATACCAAACTATAGTCGTTCATCCTACAAGCAATCTCAGTTTCAGCAGGCGTGGCCACGTTTCCAGTTGCTGTAAGATTAATTCGACACCTGCAACAGACACTGTAAATTAAATAGCAGCCACAACGCCCTTCTTTGAAACCGTCAGGACGAGAAAGTTTATAAAAGACTTAACAGGTGCGCGAGGCGGTTTCCTTTTCTTCCTTCCCTCCCATTGTAGCACTCAGATTCTGACCCTGATATTAATTCTAGTAGTAATCAATCGTTCCTGAGCCGATAGGCACAAGGATACCAGTTTCTTGCAAAATATGCTGTGACATCCGTTCGCTCATTCCCCTTTCTGCCTTCCGCCACTGATTAGGTTTGGTTCTGTGCTTTGAAATAACTTTAGGAACGAAACATGATACGTGAGGGGCGTGTCCGGCTAAGGGCAAGTGACTCTCGGTGGTGAAGACATATACTGAGCTTGTCAGTATTTCGTAGCCTGTACCACGCGAAAATAGAACAAGCCAAAGAAAAATAACACGCCTTTCTTTCCCCAGCGCCAGCAGGTTTTTCGCATTACTTTTTACTGCACAACTGATTCTACCTTTTCGAGCCGGAGCGAACATGGACGCCCTTGGGGTTAAGTTTCCACTTCATTTTCGGCACCTGACTAAACCCAAGCGCTGACTTGTGCGCCTATGCTTCGTTTGCACTGAAGTAGCAGTATATGACCACGACAGACTTGCTGCTATCCTTGGTTTGAAACCGCAATGGGCAAGAACAATTTCTTGAAAAGAGCAAACTATTTCCTCCTTAGCAGACATGGAGAACAACTACTAGGACGTAAGCAATGCCATTGCTTAAGTCCTAATAGACTTGAAAAGAGAAAGCATGATGCTTTCTCTTTTTAATGATTTACGGCTAAACAGTACAATTTCACGTAGCTTTTACGCAAAATTAAATACTTAGTTGTTTGCAGAATTGCATTTAACAACAAATTACAAAAATTTAACTAAGTTTAGATCTCATAGATAAGAATTGAACGGAAAAAACCTTTGGGGTAAAAAAGTCAAAAAATAATGTGTGCTGGAAAATCACTTAATGGACATACAATAGCAGAGATATCATGCCTGTAATTTTCTGCTCAATGCACCTTATGACAAGTCTGACTAATCCACTGGTAACCCATGCCTTAAAACCGCCTTGAACCTTAAAATTTAATCCATTTGCCTTTCATGCGTAGTGCAAATATATCTTCTGAACACTCCGGGGTTGGGGGTAAAATCAGAACAGAACATTCAGTTACTGTACCATTTTGAAAAGTGGGACAGTATGTTTGCTAATCATCTTAGTTAACCGCTTTTAAAATAGGACAAAAGGACACCTGGTCATACAGGAAAATGAATTTACTGTATCCCGAAAGCTTTGGTTTCCCGTGCACTTTAAGTGCACGGGAAACCAAAAATGTTTCGCAGGAGACAATCGATAATTGCCTTGTCACGCGATCGGAGGTGAGTAACTAATTAAAAGTCATTGATACCATCGCCGCTTAGCAAATACACTACGTGCTGCAAGGGATCCAAATTGCGCTAGAATGTTTTCCTATTCGGCCCACTTTTTATCTCAGGTAAGGCACTGCAAAGCTGATTCATTTACGAAGGTTCGAGCGAGAAAAATTTCATGATGTTATTCTTATTTCGCAGTCACGGGAAAACAGACCTAGACTCAGGTCCATTCGCAGACGCCATGCTGCAATCTACAAGATCTCAAGAACAGAAATTACCCATTGAACGGCCTCTCCTTTTGAAGATTGCGTGTATTTCATTAAAACAGGTACATATTAAAAGAATCTTGTTAGTTTCTCCCTTTTAACGAGCTCAAATCGATGCATAAAACTAAGGTGACGTGCACTTGTCAACTGACCCTGGGGTCAATTAGCGGTTGTTTGGGGCAAAATAACCTCAAAATAATCAATCTATTTTACAAGCGTTCGCAAGAACACCAGACTAACTTTCAGATAATGTTGAAGTACTATATCTCATTGGGTAGTAAGCGGGATTTGGGGTGATTTGGAGAATTCCCCCATATAGAAAATTCGATTTTGGTTTTAGCGGTAAATTGTTGTATTTATAAGCATTATGCAAATTACGTTTCAAAATTGTGCTGGTTCGTCGATATTTTATACTCTAAATCTAAAAAATGTGCTGTTTAGAAATTGTCAATATCTGTTTTTTGAGATTTAAGTGGAAGATTGCCAATATATTCGCCCGTTTATGAAAGTCAGCTCATCTCTGTCGCTAGGCTATAGTGCCGTGTTCGGCGGCTAATTTTAGGCCCGCGGACCGTTGAAATCGAAAATCTCAAATAATTCCCAAATTCGGCCGCATTTTGAAATTTAAACCTCAGCAGTGTTATAAACTCATTAAAACCTTATTACAGACTTAAAATGAGGGTAGGTTAGGTTTTGAGTTGTGGCCACGGTTTGCTCGATTTTTCTGTGCATTCGCTCTTAAGAGTCCTTCTCACGAAAAAAGCATTTTCTTAAAAATTCGTAGTTTTTTCCCTTCAAATTTTTTCAGGGCCACAATTGATTAACTAACTACCAGGACTCTGAATTTCATGGTCATTGAAAAACTGTGACATTATCTTCTATAAGCCCAAACTTGAGTAAACATTGAAGATTTTTAGCGTTTTGGCTGAGTTTGTGCTTTGGGAGTTGTCTTTTGTTTCTAGTCTGTCGTTATACAGCATTCTTGTTCAGTACGCGTGCAATGACCACGCTTGGCCGACTTCCGAATGCTCACCGAGATATTATAATTTAGTATGAGAAAATAGAAGGGATTCCCGTCAAGAGTTGATTTAATTATTGGCTTGCATTAAACCTATGAAAAAATGATATTTTTTTAATAGCAAGTAGATTTAGTGTGTAGCACTTGATTTTTTTGCAAAGGCACAAGAAGCACGAGAATTGATTGAAAATTGTGAGTTAAACCTCTATGTATCACGCGATGGCCTGTCTCACTGTACTAAAATTATTATCTCGGTGAGCATTCGGAAGTCAGCAAACGTGGTCATTGCACGCGTGCTGAACAAGAATGCTGTATCATGACAGACTAGAAACAGTAGACAACTCCCAAAGCACAAACTCAGCCAAAACGCTAAAAATCTTCAATGTTTACTCAGTATTATATATTGTAGACTAGGAAACAGGAAAGTACTTTTTTAAACCAAGTTTTATTAATCCTGGCTGCAGTAAATAAATTTAACCAAGAATGAAATTGAATCATACTGGACATGAAGTATACAAGTGTGCTAGGGTTGCTGGTCACACTAAAATTTTGTTTTTCAATGGTTTAATAGCTGTTACAGGGCATTTGTATTTCATTTGTGCATAATTCTGTATGATTTTCTTGTTTGCAATGCACTTTTGAATTTGTATGTTATATAAATGTTTTATGGCGTATCTGTAAGATATATATATATAGCAATGTCTGGTTTCAATGTAAGACTTGTGAATGTTTTAGTTTCTTTTAAGTTCCTTAGTATGTCTTGCGTGGGTAGTTTTCAGTGACCATTTCATTACAAAAAGCTGATATTATCAAACAAAAATATTTGCTGGGATACCTATTTGTGTTCTTGCCATCTCTTCGTTAGTTTTTCAAGGGCAGTGAATTATATTTTTTTCACATACTTATCCTTCATTGCAAAGTAGTATTAGTGTACAAGAAAAAAATAATGATGATTTTATTATATTTTAAATTTACCCGGACTTTAGTTTTCACAATCTGTCCAACTGTAATGCCCATAATGGAGATAGCTCAATAAGGTGGTTAGAAAAGAATACTGATGTACACCAACAAATCAAAACTTTAATAGTGAAAACAGATCATCTGGCCTTGAAGCTGGGCAGCAAAAAATAAATGTCATAGCACGGATGATGAATTACACAACTTGATATTAAACTGAAGTAGAGAACCGATAATATTAGTCTAAAAATGATGTGAGTGGTATCATCTGAGTTGTGATGCCATTTTCTTACCAAGTCACGAAAATTTTAATATAGGTCACGTAGGTGGAACTATATTCAATACAGGTATTTGTTCGCGGGGAAAAAATTGAACAAAACAGAAAACGAACGTAAGAAAAAAATAATTTGTTCCTTCGCTATTGCTCGCAGTAAATGAATGCCCCGGGATAATGGCTGACGTTCGCTAGATAATCTAATAATCTTTTGGTGGTACCCAGACCCTTGCATCACAACTAGATCGCTCGACCCCGCTCGTTTCAATGCCCTAGCTTCTTACGCCCTACTAAAGAGACACTCCATAATAACTATCTGCACGAAAACGCTTTATAACGTTGGACTTCTCAGAGATGAAGATTTGGAGTAAAGATCCCAGATCAGCCTTAGGAAAAGAGCTGTAAGACGAATTCGACTTGGACATTGAGACTCAGTGGAAATAACAAATAATGTTATGGTGGAAGAAATAACACGAAAGAGATGGGTCTCATCTGGCACGCTACAGAACTCGGGAAGGAAAGAAAAGAGAGAAAGGAAAACAAGAACTATAGTTTACAAAATGGCCTTCGGGAGTGTAGACACGTAGTACGATCAGCCTTGTAGAATTCACTCCCTGGGACTGCATAACTGAAAACAAAAGAGCCGAAGGTGTAATTGAACAAACCAAGGCATGAATGTAGACATACTTAGAAAGCAAGTAAAGGATACTGAGTGTGCATAAATGAAATAAACACAGTGAGCGAAATTTAAAATAGAAAAACACTCAAAAAATCTTAAATACAACACTAAAGGATAAGAAAAAGAAAAAAAAATACAGGAACACACATAAACCACCAAAACACTAGCCGAAACATACTCCCTTGAGAAACTCAAATGAAGTATTTTAAGAAGGCACTAACCCTTCCACAATTTTAAATATTGTTTTTCAGAATCTAATTAGCTTCAATCTGACTTTAAGAGGTTGTTGTTGTATTGCTCCAGTAGTACCGTATTTTAGTTGAACAGATCTATGTTTGTTCTTTGAGCTATTTAAAATCCTCAGGGATATTTGTTACATCATACTTTAGTTCTCCTATGTACAGATATCTACCAACAACTTTGGCCTCTCAACCTTGCTCCTGTGCCTTGAACCTCACCTTTACTAGCTTCCTTCGTTCATCTTGTATAGCTTTTGCATAATCCGCCGTTATGTAAGCGCCCTTGAACCTCGTGCTCTCTTTAATCCCCCTCTTCCTGGCAAAACTTGGTCTCTGCCTTCTTGGCAAACGGAGTGAGCAATTATCGGTCTGTGTATGTTTTCTTTTCGCTTGCAAATTCGATGTACTACATGAAACCGAATTTGTGCAGTGTCCATTTGCAACTCCTTTTGCAAAATGTTGCGAATAACTTGTTTCAGCGTGTGGTTAACACCTTCTTCCCCTGATTCTGGGATAACGTGAAATTCTAGATTCTCGTGCTGAGAATAATCTTCCAGCTCTATAACTTTGTCTCTCTCCTCCTTTAGCTCAGCTTTGGTTTTTGTAAGAAGTGCATGCATCTCGTCCTCCTGTACCGTTTTAGCGTCTTTCAGTGCTTTGGTTGCCTCTTTCATATCTTCAATGGTTGCCCTATTTCATCTACACTCTTTTCCACGTGCACGCTCTTAATATCGCTCTTCAATGTATCAATTTTTTCCTTCATTTCCTGCCTCAGGCTACATAATTCATCGTGCAGCTTCGCAAAGTTGGTTTCCATATTCGCCGTTAAGTTTTGAATTAAGTCCCTGAGTGAATTTGTTTCCTCATCTTCTTCAGCATCGTGTTTTACCCTGATTCATACGTTTTCATGTGCTTCGGAATCGAGCAAAATTAATGTACTTGTGTTCAGCACATTGTTGAGTGTACAAGGGTCATTTGCAGAGCGAATGAGTGATAAATACTTTTCAGCAACATCCAATAAGTAGCAAATTTGTCTGCTTTAGTCAATGCATAATTGATACCTTTTTGTAGAAATTCCAAGATCTCTCAAAAATTATTCCCCTTATAGATTTTTGTGAAACTTTATACAGAAGACAATCATTCAAAGAATACGTAGCATAAAGCATTTCAAAAGAAAATGCCGAACAGGGCTGCGATTCGATATAGAGCTAAAACTATTCTCATGTGACTTTAATACCAATCGCTCAAACAATAGTACCACAACAAATTTTAGGTTCAGTGTAATCCATGTGACATAATGGTTTTACAATTAAGATCGATTTGTTAAGTATAAGAGATTCAAAAAAAGAGGGTGTGCCTATTAAAATACTGGGTTGAGCCACCAAGCGTTATTTATACTTGTAGAAAAAGTAGACAGATTTGAACCCACCTTTGAAACATCAGCTGAAAAGATAGGGTGGTACAAATCTATCAAGTACATACTGATACTTTAAAATGGATGGCAAACTCTGGAAGCTGGTGTCAGCCACCTTTTAAGAAACTATTAAAATAAAACCAAATTATTACTTACCTTGACATGGTACATTGAGATAAACGATGGCTTTATTAGGTTGCTCTGAATTCATAGAAGCATCACAGGCATAGTACCCATGGTCAGCAGCCACAACGCTTTTTAAAATAAGCTTAGATGACCCAGTACTGGAAATAATGGAGTGCTGGCCACCATCAACAATTCTCTCTGTTCTATCCAGCTTTATCCAAGTGAAATTTTGACCCGGAACTGCTGTGGCAGTACAAGTGAAGGTCACAGAACTTCCCACCTCAGCACATTGAACAGCAGGAGTAACAAGTACTGGACCTGAGGAAAATGCACAAAACAAATGTAACAATAAATGTAACCTAATCTAGGATTTTTGAGTTTGGTGGTCATATGCTGTATACACAAAAAGAGACAATTTAACTTGGAAAACTATGCCTGGAAATTTGACGTCCTTTCAACCAAAGGCAGAAACAAAGAAAATGGAATCTGTGATTCCCTATCCCTAAACTTTAAGCCTTCTAAAGTCTAGTTTAGGGATAGGAAATCGGTTAGAGGCATTTCACAACAATGTTTACCTCGTTTACCTGCCAGTCCACAATTCTGCAGTCTGCATTTGTTGCACTTCGATTTGTATGTGGACATTGGGGCTAAAACAGGGCTTATTCCATAATCTGAGATAAGGCCCAATTTTAGCAGTTCTCATACATTCTCTCTTATGTGGTCGCACTAACATTGAGACAAAGTCTCTCACGCTTGTGCTTGCTGCGGCCAGATTTTGGCTGCAACGCTGATAGGCTGTTAGAACAATGTCACAGGATCCGATTGGCTGTTGGAAACACCGGAAGTTGAAAGCACTTACTCCTTGCATGGTTGTAGCACTCAAAAAACTTCACGAGTGATCTGCCGTCAGTAGAGAGAAGGATTTTGATGTCTGTTTTTATTTTTATGGTCTTGTGGTAGAAAAACTTGCCTTAATATGTGTCATGAATGTTCAGAAAATTCAGATGGTTGTCCATATCTTCTCAGAATTTGTTTAATTGACTACGAGCAGCCTCGCGAAGACGCAAGGCGGCAGCCTAATAGAGCCGTGCACGATTGTTCCAGGGGCAGAAAAAATCTTGAATCGATGTAACATAGAGTAATGTAAGGCAACCATGATGTAATGCAGGACAGGAAATGCATTGTTTTCGAGGAAACACGTGATACAGAACAGAGAATCCACGAGCCATGTTCGTGTTTGAGAGTCCCGTGCTCATCCCGTCTTCAACCAATCGTCGGGTGGATCATTTCCATCCTACGTGATATCTGTTGCATTTGCCTGCTGGAACTTTTTATTGCATGCAGCTAAGAAAAATAATAACACAGCAAAATTTTTTGTGTCTTTGAAGCAAAATAATTCTGAAGGCTTCATTGGCGCACCATAAATTTCTTTAGCTTTAAAAAGAGACCGAATATAAGTCTGTACGTTGAATATTCATGGACTTTAATATGATTTTTTGAGGATGTTAAGTTTGCTTAAAAGACCACTAAATTTACGCAAAATGACTTGTGCGCAACTTCGGACAAAAACAATAACCTCAATATCTTGAAAAATTTGCTGCTTAAAGTCGGGGTTTCAAATTCTTTATGCCGTAGAGGGCATACATACACCAACCCCATGATCCGCCTTCCCCGCACATGTCGTGGGGGAACTGCCGTGTGGTTCCCAGCCAACAGCTCCCACATGTCGTGTGGAGCTGGCACTTAAAGGACTCGCCTCGGCAGGAAAGGGTTTTTTATACGCTTGTTTTCCCTGGTCATTGACAGACTGCTATGCCATGCTGATGAGCCCCAGTGTTGGTGCATGTGTGCCCCTTGCTTTAATTTACTGGTAACTCGTGATCCATCTTCCCCGCACATGTCATGGTAGAATTGCTGTGCGGTTCCCAGCCAACAGCTCCCCATGTGTTGTGCGGAGCTGGCGATTGATAGACTGCTTTGCACTCATCTCAGCAGTAAGGGGTTTTTGAGTCGTGGGTTTTCTCTGTTCATTAACCCACGCTGGAGGACCGCAATAAGGGTGAAACAGTTGTCTGTGGCTGCCACTGCCCGCTTGATATGGCTGTGCACATACATGAGGTACTTGCCCAGCCGTGGGTTGGTGTATGTGTGCCCCTTCCTCTAAGTTTGTGCTATTTTCAATGCAATCAAATTAAGTTTAATAATCTGTTTTTCATCAATTACTGTATTTCACAACATTGCTAAACAAATTCAACAGTGCACGTATAGGTAAAATCTTTGCTCATTGGCACTTAGCTATAACTAGTTTATGGAACTAATGTGAGCGTATCGCAGAGTCAAATCCCTCTAACGGTTGCTGACCTCCAACAAGCGAGGTGCAAGTCGAAATAATGCCCATGTTAAAACTGGTTTCATTTGAAAGATCACATGGGAATGACCTCTCTGAACAGGGTACACAAGCTGAGGCTCACTACAAAAGATACCTGAATCGCCAGCTGTGCGTAACTGCGGACTGCGGTAGCAGGATAGGATAAGGAATATTTTAGTGCCTGGGTATTCTGAAGTTTAGCTGACGTAAGACTTATTATAAGCTCATCGCATCACTCTTCAAGGGATTTTTGTAGGCATTAATATTAAAGCTAGTGCAGCTAGTCTAAAGTAACAGACTTCGCTTTTTGTAAAAGGATAGACCAGAAAACTCAGTGTTGTCTTTGCTCGTTGGTGGTTTGCAGTTTTGTTAATTTTGATAATTAACTTAAATTTAGCGAGCTTTTCAGACCTGCATAAAACAACACAGAACTACAAAGTGTGTTTGCAATATTGTTTTTCATTGTGTTTATGGGTCAGTTGAACATATGTTTTTAGTAGTGTCGTTTCGTCTATCCAAAGTGGTTAATTTCCTTAGACTGTTGTTCTTAGTAAATTTGCAAATTCAAGTGTACTCACGTAGTCTGTGAGCAAGCTCTCTGGGCGCCCTGCCGTCAGCGCGCCCCGGAGAGCTTGCTCGCAGGCTAGTACTCACGGGACTAAATCTGCACTTGAGAACTCGTTTGGTTTGTTCTGAGACAATTTATATATCCTTTGAAAAAGTTCGTGACATCGGGGGAAATTGACGAGGAAAATGTAAGGCAACAGAAAAATAGAAAATTCAGTATTTTAAAAATCAAGCACACCTAGCCAAAATATTAAAACGAGAACATCATGTCACTGTGTTTCCGAAAACGTTGTACCTTCTATGCCCAGAAAAAACCTTCAAGATCTCCTTTAATCTTGCAAGACGTTTAATGTGACTGTGTTGACTGTTTTATTTTTAGTTGAAAAAAAAGATAAAAGCTATATCTGCATTTTCCCATGTATGAAAAATTTGCATACTAAAAGAAGCATGCAATGGAAGTAATTTTGTTTGACTGATTCGGCAAAAGTCAGTCAATCAAAAAAGTGGGCAGCAGACATTTCATAGAAGGCTTGTATCGGGCTCTTTTTTCATTTCGCCTTGCACGACAGAATGTTATTTACAAAGCGAAACGAAAATAGAGCCTGTTAATAGAAATAGAGCCCCCCGACGGGCGGCTTGCTGGAAGTGTCCTTTTTCTTTCTTTTTATTTTGTTTTCTTACTTCCGTCATGATAATGGTGCAAAATTATAAGACTGTTTTAAAGTATGTAATGGAAGATAGTTCTTCAATTAAAAATATTCAAGTGTTTTGGTTTTTTCAATCTTTGCTTTGCTGTTTGCCTTTTGATTGACAAAGTTCTCACTGGTTTTCTGATACATACATACGTACATACATACATACATACATACACACATAAATACACACATACATACATACATACATACTGTTACGCGGGTAATCTTTTAGAGGACGGGTAGCTTGCAAGCCAAACTGAACGCAGGGTTGTCGGAACAGTAACAAGAAGATTTATTCCAAGAATGAATGTAGTTTCCACGAAGTAAAACTTCACAACAGCACGTAACTCGATAAACTTACACGGCCTCCGCCAACTTGAGTAAACTTGATAAACTTACACGGCCTCCGCCAACTGGAATAAACTCCGCTTTCGTCACACTTGAGTAAACACGACTAACGTCGAACTCTCTCGCTTGTGAAAACTAGTTAAAACTTAACTTGAACTGGCCTACTTATATACTTTTACAATAAAGTTCTAGAACATTCTAATAGTCTAATTATAGAAAGATTACAAAATATACCGCTTTTAGAAACGCTTACACAAGATCCTAAAATAAACAAACTACGAATTCTCGCGAACCTTCTAGAAAGTCACGCTAGTCACGCAATACAATTTTTCGTAACATAACCCCCTTTCAGAAGAAATTTCCTAAATTTCTCCTAAACAAGAAAAATTGATAAATAAGAAGTAGTTCAATGTCAATAAACTTTTTCTTCAGCTCTACTCAAGTAATCTGCTCCAACGTTCTCTGAGCCTTTAATGGCTTCAACTCTAAATGTATAACTTTGCAGAAACATAGCCCAACGCATAAGACGTCCGTTCGCAAACTCAGCACTGTTCATATACTTTAGGGGTTCATGATCCGTCTGCAGAACAAAGGGAACTCCATACAAATAAAGATGAAATCTCTTGATACCCCAGACTACTGCTAGGCACTCTTTCTCAATTGTAGAATAGTTCCTTTCTGCACTTGACAATTTCTTGCTTGCGTAGCAAACGGGGAACAACTTCTCATCATGCTTCTGCATTAATACAGCACCAATTCCAGTATTTGACGCATCCGTTTGCAAGTAGTACGTTTTCACTGGGTCCAGAAGACGAAGAATTGGCTCATTCGTCAAATGAAACTTGATGGTCTGATATGCCTTCTCTTGTGCTTGACCCCACTCAACTCTAGTTGGCTGACCCTTGCGTGTCAGGTCCGATAGTGGAGCTGCAATAGCTGCAAAGTTCGGGATAAAGTCTCTGTAATATCCGGCCAAACCAACAAACGAACGAACTTGCTTCTTTGTACCTGGCCTTGGCGCATTCTTAATCTACTCGACATTCTCCTCGTGTAGACCAAGCACTCCTTGTTCTACGCGATGACCCAAGAAATCAACGCAACGCGCCCCGAAAATACACTTAGTTGGTCTAATAGTCATCCCAGCTCTCAATAAACGTGCAAACAACTCTCGGAGGGCTTTAATATGCTCTTCCCAGGTGCGTGTATGAACCAATATATCGTCCCAGTAAAAATCGACATCGTCTAAATCCTCAATTAATGTCTTCATAGCTCGCTTCAGGGTTGCTGCAGAGTTAATCATTCCAAACGGCATCTTTAAGAACTCGTAGGAACCGTCGGGTGTTACAAACGCGGTCTTCGGAATATCCTCCTCAGGTATCGTAATCTGCCAGTAGCCCTTGCTAAGGTCAATCGTTGTGAAAAACTTATCACCACTCAGCTTCTGGAACAGGTGTTCCGCGGTCTGCATAGGTTCAGGGTCAATAACAGTCAGCTTATTAAGCTTCCGGTAGTCAACGCAGACTCCATTGGTATTGTCTTTCTTCTTCACTACAATAACAGGCGATCCGACGCATAGGGTGAATCAGACTCCCTAATAACTCCCATTTTAATCATATCGGCGACATCTTTCTTTAACGACTCCCTCATGCTGTAAGGAACTGGATATGGTCTTGACCGAACAGGCTCATCTGAGGTAAGTTTGATGTGATGCTGGGCGAGGTCTGTAGTACCTGGTGCCTCGGTAAATAGACTTGAAAACTGATTGGCTAGGTCCATAAACTCAGAACGCTGTTCGTCAGTGAGATTTGACCCGGTGGTAAGATCTGCGGCAGATTCCTTAGCATCATAGCCACCGATCTCTAGGAAATCAACATTATCATCTTCCTCCGCGTCCTTTACTTCACATTCTTCAATTTCATAGTGCATATCTTCCTTAAAATGATCATCTGCTTTTACCACCGCTACTGCTCCGTCTGTGGTAGCTTCATCTTGTTCAAAATACTTCTTGAGGAGATTCGCGTGATAAAGTTTCTCCTTTCCTTTCACTTTAACTCTGTAGTCGTTAAGGCCTACTACTGAACTCACTTCAAAAGGACCCTTCCACTGCATCAGCAACTTATTGTGATCAGTTGGTAGTAGCACAAGAACTTTCTCACCTGGCTGAAATTTTCTGACTCTAGTCTTGCGATCATAATAGTGCTTTCCTTTATCTTGAGCCTTCTGTAACTGAGTGTGGGCTAATTTAAGGGTTTCTTCCAACTTCTCACGCAGCTCAAAAACGTACTGGTAGCTGTTTTTGACTTCTGGTTCCTCTACTTCTTTCCTCCAAAGCTCCTTAAGGATAGTCATCGGACCTCTAACGGCTCTTCCATACAGCAGCTCAAACGGTGAAAAACCAGTAGACTCTTGGGGAACCTCACGATAAGCAAACAACAAAGGGTTGATAAAGCGATGCCACTGTCTTGGTTGTTCACTACACAATCTCTTTAACAAAAGCTTCATTGTTCCGTTGAACTTCTCAGTTAAACCATTACACATAGGGTGGTAGGGCGTTCTTGTGATCTGCTTGATACTCAGCAATCGTGTTACTTCCTTCATACAATCAGAGACGAACTGCGTACCAAGGTCACTTAAAATCTCTTCAGGGACTCCCAATCGACTGGAGATATTTACTAACGCCTCTGCAACGGTTTCAGTGTCAATAGTCTTCAAAGGAACGGCTTCAGGATAGCGAGTCGCAAAATCAACAAGTGTCAGGATGTACCTGTGTCCTTCTCCACTTGGTGGACTGATAGGTCCGACAAGGTCAATGGCTACTCTTTTAAACGGTTTATCAATCAAGGGCATCTTCTGTAGTGGCACCTTTGGAACTGATCCCTTGTTTACGGTCTTCTGACAGACGTCACATGATTTGCAGAAACGGGTTATATCACCTTGAATACCTGGCCAATAAAATGCACTCTGAATCTTGTCAGTCGTCTTCTTAATACCTAAATGACCTCCCATTATAGATCCATAGGCCACTTCCATTATTCGGGGTCTTAACTGCACAGGAACCATCACTTGCTTCACAGGCTTCCCACCATTCACAAAAAAGTGTTTGTAGATGCGGTACAATATCCCACTCTTTACCTCAAAAGAAATCTCAGCTTGACCCCTCACTAGTACATCTCCTCGGTCCCAGTACTTCTGTAAACTCTCATCTTCACTCTGCATCTGTTTAAGTTTCAGTTTATCTACAATAGGGCTCTCTTGGTAGCTTGGTACTTTTAAAAGGGTAACTTCACCGTCTTTCTTAGCTTGACTTCTCGTGGTGAAAGCGCATGCTTCTTGCCAAGTTAGGTCTGGTTCATCTGCAAGTCTAGCTCCAGGAACGTTACCTATTATCAGGTCGTAAATGGCATCTGGGAGACACTGTGCTTCCACTTGCCCCTTGAGATAAGGTGTATCCACAGTAATTCTTGCAATAGGTACCTTCCTCGCGGTGTTGTCAATGAGCAGCATAACGTTAAAATCACCGGTAAACTGGTCCTCAGACACAAGATTCTTCTTAACTACTATTCCACTACAACCAGTGTCTCTCAAGACATCCACAGTCTTCTCTCCCACTCTTCCTTTTACAACAGGCATTTTCAACCGATCGCCAGACAGCGGTTCAAGGCAGGCATTGCTTACTATTGGGATCTTCTTACCACTAGCTAACAACAGTTTATCATCCTTAATACAGGCTTTAACTTCTTCTTCTGTAGGTTTAACCTCGGGTGGCTGAACTAGACAACCGGCACTCACTTGCCCACGCTGCACAGGGAGACCATCCCTACTTTGTCCTCCTGACTTCTGTTTACCTGATCGACAGTTCCTCGCTTCATGGCCTTGCTTACGACATAGAAAACATTTCTTAACCAGAGATGGGCAGTTAACAGCCTTGTGGCCACGAGCGTTACACTTGAAACACACTACTGTCGTTGAATCACTCTGCTGATTCTTCGATTCATCCACCTTGGGCTGTACTTGTAGCTTCTTGCTCGGAGAGCTAAACAGATGCTTTCCGTGTGCTTCCAAGTATTGATCGGCAATCTTCGCTATCTGAACAAGCATTTCCGGGGCTCTTTCACGAAGGTGAACGGCTAACTCGGCTAACTGTTCTTTCACAATTAAATCTTTCAAGCCTTCGAAAGAACGATCAGTGTTCGACAGTTCTAACCAACGCAGCAAGTATCTATCCAGTCTCACTATAAACTGTTCAGGACTCTCGTCAACTTACGGATTTGATGCTCTAAATTTACGACGATAGCCGTCCTCTGTAAGGTCATATCTCTTCATCAAAGCTAACTTCACGCGGTCATAATCTTGGGCTGCTTCCTCAGATAATCGTGAATAAACCTCTAGAGCACGTCCAGACAAAAGAGCACTAAGTTTCGAAGCCCATCCTGTCTTCTCCCATTTAGCTGTAGTTGCGAACCTCTCAAATCGTTGTAGGTAAGCATCTAAGTCGTCCTTGCCATCAACAATTGAGGGAAGCTTGGGTGCCTTGGCCCTATCCTCTCTCACTTCAGCACGTTCGGTGTCGTTACGGCCTTGTGCTAGACGAGCGAGCTCTAGTTCATGCTCTCTCTTAGCGGCTTCAATAGCCTCTTTCTGTTTCAACAGGTCTGCTTCCAGCTCTAATTTTCTCAGTTCGCGTTCTTGCCGCCTAGTTTCTCTTTCTTCGTCTTCTCTTCTACGTCTTTCCTCTTTCTCTTCTTCTTCCTTTCTTCTGTCTTCTTCAAGTATTCGGCGTCTCTCTTCTTTTTCTTCTTCTATCTGCCTACGTTTTTCTTCTTTTTCCTCTTCCAGTTGTCTACGTTTTTCTTCTTTTTCCTCTTACAGTTGTCTACGTTTTTCTTCTTTCTCTTCCTCCTCCCTCCTTCTTTCTTCCTCAAGTTTTCGACGTTTTTCTTCTTTTTCTTCTTCTTCCCTTCTTCTTTCTTCTTCTAACTTTTGTTGTTCCCGCACAAACTCGAGCAGTTTTTCACCTTCCAATCCGAACTTTTCTCCAATCTGCAAAAGCTTTTCCATTTCCATAGCAGTAGTTCACAGCAAACACACTCGATATACTTCCTCGTAGCAGTTCTTCTTACTTCTCTGTATACTCCCTTTTCTTGAACTGTCCTTTCCTGGTTACTGTAGTCAGCAAACAATTGCATTCCTCTCCCGGACAGGCCCCCAATCTTACGCGGGTAATCTTTTAGAGGACGGGTAGCTTGGAAACCAAACTGAACGCAGGGTTGTCGGAACAGTAACAAGAAGATTTGTTCCAAGAATGAACGTAGTTTCCACGAAGTAAAACTTCACAACAGCACGTAACTCGATAAACTTACACGGCCTCCGCCAACTTGAATAAACTCCGCTTTCGTCACACTTGAGTAAACACGACTAACGTCGAACTCTCTCGCTTGTGAAAACTAGTTAAAACTTAACTTGAACTTGCCTACTTATATACTTTTACAATAAAGTTCTAGAACATTCTAGATAGTCTAATTATAGAAAGATTACAAAATATACCGCTTTTAGAAACGCTTACACAAGATCCTAAAATAAACAAACTACGAACTCTCGCGAACCTTCTAGAAAGTCACGCTAGTCACGCAATACAATTTTTCGTAACACATACATACATACATACATACACACATACATACCTACATACATACATATCCCTTACTTAAACACGGTATGATTTAAAGCTCAATGCTTGTGGAGCCGAGTAAAAATAATTACAAATGAATAAAACTATTTTAAAAATAAGAATGACACCACTTACAAAATACAACTACAATAAAAACTCTAAAAATATACAGCAAGATTCTAAAAAAAAAAAAAACGAATGAATGAATTTACATCAGTTACCTCTAAGTAAATTGACTACAGCATTTAAAACATAGTGAGAAGATTAACTGTAGTATTAGGGTTTTCTGCATATCTTGTTACTTTGATTGCCCTTTCTCCAATCGGTGCATGACCATACTTTCGAGTATTGTTTGAGGGAAGTTTCACACCACATTCATCAAAATATTTCAGCGTATAGGGATCCTTGGCATATACGTAGTCGACAAACAGTAGAGTATAAGCCATATTTGCTATTGTGAATCTTTCTTGGGGAACGTGCGCTATTTTTTTGAAGGTAAACTTCTTACCGCTGGGTAATCTGTTTCGGACAGCGTTGCACACCGCTGTTACTGAAGTTGTTCCAAGGGGTAAATGGGCTAAATTTTCGAAACTGTAGCAAATGAAACGTTCAGCTCATTCGCAATATCCACAAATCGACCGGGAAATATCATTGTTAGTGGGTCACCTCCTCCTTCAACGATTTTATCGATGATGGTATGTCTTAGGTCAGAGGATAAAGGTTTTCCTGGGATATAACAGCGACCGCTCTTGCTTACGGTCTACATGTTTACATTCTGTAACGCGCCTTTTCTCCAACAGAACGCTATCATCCCTCGCCTAGCAACGTCTGACAATTTGCCTCGCGGCGCAACCAATCAACCGTGATAACGAACGCGATAACTGACGTCATTAAACGTTCAATCTGAATCCGCAGTAAATATTTTCTAATGTATTTATAATTTATGACTTGAGTTCGGCACGGCGGTTGAAACTGAGTAAGGCCGGTTTCATACCTCGTGCTACTGCCGTGCTAAGCTGGCTCGACTGTAGTTCGACTGCAGCACGACATTAGCATGACTTGGTTTCAGACGTCGAATTTAATTCAGTCGAATAGAACGGCTGTTGCCGAAAACAAAACACAAAAATAAAGAAACGGTTTAGCAAACTTTTAAATATATTCTAATGTACTTATAATTTATGAATTGAGTTCGGCGCGGCAGTAGCACGACGTTTGAAACCAAGTACAGCTACTGCCGTGTAGCACAGCAACGCTTGCCGTGCTACACGGCAGTAGCACGACTTGGTTTCAAACGTCGCACTACTGCCGTGCTAAAGTCGAATTTAATTCGATCACTTGATTTCGACACGCCAGTAGCACGACGTTTGAAACGGGCCTAAGATAGGGAGCTCCTGGGATTACAACGCGTTTTTCTAAACCAAGGTAAGAACAGTAAGTCTACCCTATTCTCTTCAACTTTGTAATAAGTTTCGCTGTGTATGTGAATCAAATTTTATGTCAATTTATTAGACTACGCATCAACGCGATCGACGACCGTTATCTTCGTCTGGATCTAAAATAAATAAAATGATATGTGGCGTGCTTGTATGATCGTTAAATATATTGAAAGGTCATTGAAGTACTTCAAGGCGCTCTTTGCTAACATTTTCAATCAAAAAGAGAAAAAAGACACATTATTTGCAAACGCAAGGATTGGCCGTGAGCTCTTGCGTGACATCCGCTCAGCAATTTGCATTGAATTTTTCGTCAAAATATCTCCAACTCTTTTAAAACTGGATGCGCTAATTGCGCTAATTTTTGCGGGCCAAAAACGACAGTTGGAGATAACGACCTACAAGGATAAAGCTTTCACCTGATGTACAATATGACGCGTAAATCTGTGTCCTAGGATTTTTATAAGCCTTTATCTTAACTCAACCAAAAAGATTGAAAGTGGGGGATTTCAACGCGTTTTTATGTTGTCTTAAACTTGACAAAATTACATGAAGTTTACATTTTTAAAAAAGACAAAGGGTCTTTTTACCAATAACCAAAATAGCAAACCGGGAATTCAACGCGTTGTCGCGTACGGAGTTGGCGAAGTTGGAGAATTTTTCATTGTTTTTCTGGGGGGTCGGGGGCCGCCTCGGCGTAATTTGAACTTTTTGACTTTTCGGAAAAAGCAAAGCGCGGTGGAACTTTTTATTTCCATTTTTCAAAATAGTTCACCAAAAGGGTCTTTTAGGTAGAATAAAATAAATTATGAAATTTTGCAACTATCGGCGGATTTTCGATATTTACAGTCAGGGCCTCTTAAATAATGTTTTCGGGGTAGTTTTAAAAATTGATACCCGCAGTCAAGGACTTGACAAACAAAATGAAATAAACAGATACAGTCGGCGAAAAGAAATAAGGGAACGTCTCCCAGGCACAGCCCATTCTACAAAGGCACTATTCTTATAGTTGAGCCATCTTGATAGAAGTGTTTAAGTGTTTTAATTAATTTAATTTAATTACAAAGTTATTATTTCGTCGTCAATCCAAAAGAAAATTGACGAGAATTCCGATGTCTAATCATGCGTCCATTAAGTACTTAGTATTTAAGTAACCAGTACGTATTAACGCCACAAAATTATCAACCCCAAGTCCACCAACAAAACAAGACACAGAGCAGAGCTGTCATACAGTTGGGCGATAATGTTTCTCCAAACAAAAACGAACAATCAGCCTAAAACTTCATCAGTCAAATAAAGTATCGAAATATGCATGCATTTTGAGCCCATCGACCGGTTTTATAATGCGCGTTGCGTGAGAGTGTGAAAGATCAAACCAACCCCAATCGTTATTTATCGAATGTCTTTGTGTATCTCCCTACACAGCCAGATTTTAAATCAACCATTGATCAGAGTTTTGAAACTTCTAAGGCCTGGTTCAGACTCCGAACTTTTCATAAGCCTAACCTAATACATTGAATTAAGTACATGAAAAGTTTGACGTCTGAATCACTTAGCAACACTTGTTTCAATTTGGAACGGCTCAGCCGTTCTTTTCGCCTAGCCTGACCGAGAATCTCGCCTATGGAGCGACTTTGGAACGGCTTTGATTCAGAGGCCGACCTTTTCATGTCCGAAGCTAATGCATAAATTATCATTTCTCGCCTTTTGAACTTAGTTCAGCTGCAATTAAGATCGGCGTCTGAATCAGTTCATCCGGTCTAAATAATTTGGGTCGGCCTTAATTCGAATTAGGTTCGGCTCATGACAAGATCGGCGTCTGAACCGGGCCTAAAATTCGCATCAACCGTAACGTAACATTAAAGATAATTCATACAACAGGATAAATTAGAGTTAATGTGATAACCATAAACCCGCCCTTACCAGTAATGGAACCAGCTCACTTCCTTTCAGGGGTCACTTCCGGCATGCGACCCCTGTCACACTATTTGTTTTGCTCAGCCAATTAGATGGCAGCTATCACATGTATAGTTGATGCCTATATTTTCGCGCCTAGCTCAGCAAAATAGCACTTCATATTCTTCTCTTCGTGGAACAAAATGTTTGTTACTTATAGCCTGGCTTTTTCTTCATGAATTGGAATTTTTGCTAAGCTGTAATGACGAGATCACCGTTTAGGAAGGGCTACCTTGATCTTCCAACTGCATACAAGCCTTACGCGTTTGAGTTTTTCTGGACAGACCTTCCACGAAGAGATGTTGCACCGCCGCTCTTGGTCGAGCTCCGTCCTAGGAACATTGATCTACCATAGTAGGCCTACTCTGGGACCTAAAGTCGCCTTAAGTCGCCTAAAGTCGCCTTAAGTCGCTTTAAATCGCCTTAAGTCACCTTAAATCATTCAAATCTTAAAGAGATTCAAATTGTCTCGTAGTTATTACTTTTTTAGTTTTCTATTCCCAGAATGCATGATTTCTGATAAAGTGTGTAATAATCCATGTTCAATAATATTAGCCACAGACCCACCCCACCCCCACAAAAAAAACTCCCACGGTGACTTAAGACCCATTAATTTCTTCTCCAGCCCTCTAATTTATACATTTAATTACTTTCGGCAATTTAATACACGTAATAATTAGTTGTAAGCAATACAATAATAATCATTATTCCCGTATTGTTTATGCAAAAATGACAACATATAGTACACAACTTTATCCAGTCACTTGTACAGGTATTTTATTAATTTCATCCCGGAGGTTTGTTTCATATTTCTGAGTAAAAGTGTTGTTTAAAAAGGCATTCAAAGGTTCAAGTTCTAGATAAATTATATTAAACAGCGTGCAAAGAGAGTATACAGAGTAGTGTCCAGGTAATAGCCCTGGGGTACTGGATTTTATGATTGGGCTATTGAACTGCGTTTTTAACTTGCCTGGCTGCCAACTAATGTTTTTTAGGGAATTCAGATTACAGAAGAACTGTAATCAGTCCCATTCATAAAAAAAAAAAAAAAAAAAAAAAAAAAATTGGGGCTAGTCAAAATGGCTTTCAGTCTAGTGTATGCTAAGGAAGCTGTAAAGCTGACTTTCTTTGCACCCTGAACAAAATATAATTAAAAAAGTAAGTCTCTTTTCTACTGCTTTGTGAGAGTTCAACATTGAAAGACATTTCAAGTAACTAAGATCAATACAGGTAGGTTGCAGGGGGAGAAAAAAAAACAATTATTGCCGCCACAACAATAATCTAAATTTTCTGGTAGTTAATACAAGCCTAAAGGACTATCGAAAAAAGTGTCCCTGTAAATTACCGACCCAGATTTTAAGAGCAACTAATGATAAGTTTTTTCTCCAGCACACAACCTCTGATCTGTATTTACCGTCGGATTATATCCATCTATCATTGACAGAAACACAACCACTCTTATAAACTTGACCACTTAGCTTAGCTTGTACAAAATCGTCTCTTTGGGTCTTCCCTTCCAGACAGAAATTCAAGCTTTGTACGTCGAAGGTGCGTAAAACTGCGCACGATTTGATGTAATGGACCATTATTGATGGAGAACGTAGAAAAGCGAAATCATACTGTTCTTTCCTCCACGTTATGGCCGCCCAGAAAGTATTGTGTTTTGATCACGTAACTAACTGGTCTGGAGGCGAAGAGAGGGTGGGACCGAGAAACAATGGAAATTAGCTTGCGACTGCCGTGGAATTCTGGGAGAAGCAAAATGGCGGATAGAAATGTACTCTTGATGTTGTCAATTGTACGTTGCGTTTTCGTTTGCAGATCTCTTTTTAGATGGAAATTTCTGAGATAATAATGGAAACGTTTACACTTGGTACTGCCAGCGGTTTAAACATGACGCATAATACTTCCTTTTGTGCTGAGCGAGCGTAAACGCTGCCACGTGGTACACGAGGTTGGTTGAAGCTAAGCTTAGTTGTTCCTGCTGGTGCATAAATGCACTCATGAAATCAACCCGACTGGAAAGTTTCCAAAGAGACCATGGATAAGAGAGTACGGTTCACTAGCGAAGCAAGTATTTGAAAGTGTTTTGTTTGACTGAGACAGGAAAGGAGCAATATATATACGGCGAGATTGGAAAAACACCCTCTTAGCCAAGCCTGTGGGGACAAACATTGGCAAAGCAACTGCCAAGACATACAGTGGGGATCGTCATTTCCATAATGTGCGATATCGATAAGTGATTTTAGATGTTATAAATTAATTACTTAAATGTTTGTTGTCAAATTATGAAAAAAAGACACTTCAATATAAAGATTTTGCTACAAACCAGCTTACAATATTTTACAGAGATGTATTGAAATACACTACTTTTAGGGTTTTATTTTTTGGAAAAAGAAATGCAGGAACCATTGATGTTTTTGTCCCTTTTATTGTAAAATAATGCATTTAAAGACCAAGATAAAATTTACCCTTTCGGTTGCTTCTAACTCAGATTTTGTCTCTGCTTATGTAATACTAAACCAACACCCTTGATGTTAGCCTGTGCCACAGATGGAACTAAACTCTGGGTTAATTCCATCTGCAAAACAGCGGCAAAATCCTAGTTCTGGGCCCCCTTTGTGTGTATCAGGATTTGAGTATATGCCAGGACTGGACAGTTAAAAATGCCATTGTCCATTTTCCAATCATGTTGAAAGGAAACTCAAAATGCTGGTAATTTATTTAGTATGTCAGGGCCCAGAAAAAGGATATTAGTGCTGCTTCACAAATGTTACTAACCGGGGTTAGAATACACCTGCAACACAAGCTACCTTGATATTTAATGTTCAAAATATTACGTAGCTGAGATTGTTGAAAATTCGGAAGACTAATGTAGATGTCTTTAAGACTGAATTAACTTATGCTACAACATTGTGACCCTAGAGAGGTAGTGTTATCAGTAGATTTTGATTTTGTATATGTTGTAGTTAATTTTCATTTCAGTTAATTTTTATTTTTCCAATGTTTCTGGGTATGGTTATGTATGCTAATGAATTTAAAACAAAGGAAAACCAAATATTAACTGAAATAAATAATTAACTGCAACATGTTCTCTAACATGTAACTCAACTAAATGTCACCTTTTTCTCCTTAAGTCGCCTTAAATCGCCTTAAGTCGACTAAAATTACGGCGACTTAAGGTCCCAGAGTAGGCCTCTTCTCTTTTCTCTTACTAGACTAACTTACATGAACACAGTTGATGGAGCGGCAAATACGTTAGACTTTCTCCAGTTTTTCGAAGAGGCATCATATAACTCACTGAACCCTGTAACTTTGAGACCATGCCTTGAGGTCGGAGGCACGATTGTAATGGATAATTGCCCCACGCATCATCACCAAGGTGGAAGGATTTTGCAAGAATTTCTTGACGACCTCAATATTGAGTTAGTTTACATGCCTGTATACTCTCCAGATTTTAATCCTGCTGAATATGTTTTTGGCAAACTGAAATGTTTCCTGAAAAATCAGTTGTGGGAACTAACAACTACTCACTTAAAAGAATTCTTGTACACAGGAGCAAATTTTATCACTCCTGGAGACATGCATGGATTTTTTAGGATTTCGGGTTATTTAGAGAGTTAAAGTTTGAAGTAAACAAACAGCTTGAATACATGAGGCGTACAAACTTAGAACATCTAGAGCTGGTCAATCAATCATATTTTGCAGATCATGTTGATGTTTCCAGATTTTGAATAGAACTATTTTTAGCAGTCGTTCTCACAATAGATTTGAAACGCATTGGGTTTGTACTAATTACGCTCAGGACAAAATATGTCAATCATTGAAATGTTCTCTTTAGAGCCTTTTATTTGTTCAGAAAGAAATGATATTTTTTTGTACTAAAGCCTTTAGTGGGATAATAATAATTAATGTTGCTGTCTTTTGATGCGGGATAAAGGAGAAGTATCTTAAAAAAAACTCGGGAAAAATTTAAGTTCTAACAATTTGCCGCGCTCAAACGCAAGACAAACGCTCACACGAAAAATAGTGTAACATAACAAAACATTTTAATGTAAACTTCAAATAAATTAGCCTTTAGAAAGTCAGCTGTTCAACACAACAAAACCCAACGAAGTTTTCGTACCATCAAACGTTTTTAAAGTGATAACATTTCCACTGAGTCATTTCGGAAATGAAGATCTGCGTTGCAATTCTAACAAAGCTGCCGCTGCGTTTTCTTGAAATTCTAAGTCTTCACGTTCTGTAGAACATTCACTGGAGACAGACGCATCTGGGTTCACATTCAAATCAAGTTGTTTACTCTCGTGGTTGTAATCGGTTCAGAACATGGTGAGATCTCATACTCACTTCTTGACTCCATTTCTTGTTGTTGTAATTTTAGCGCCAGTTTAAAGTCAGTCTGCTCTTGTGTACTCATAGTTACGCACGATTTTTTTTCCGTCGGATAGGTTATAGCATATTCTTCCGAAAGCAGCCTCTTCTGCGAAGTCATCCTATGATCAGTTTGCTTGCGAACATCGGAATAAATCGAGTTGATGAACTCTTACAGCAGTCAGTGCCTTTCATAACAATGTTACCAAGGAGTTTTTTCACGTTCTCACGTGACGGCAACTTTCCCTTTAAGTTTCTTTGCAGAATTGCAACATCCTTATTCAAAAAAGCCCAGTTTCTTAGCCCATGGGAAGTGTACCTGTCCGGCATTTCATTGATAATAACATCCTCTATTTGTCTGAAACTCGAGTTGATCACTTTGTCGGCCGCAAGAGCGGTATTTTCCACATCTTTTGCTGCCGTTTATAGTTTTCATTCGAGGCGGTTGATTTCTTTTTCTAAATTTGATCTTTCTATTTTTTTTACTGCTATGCTTTGATAAAATACCACATGAAAAGGCGGATTTACATGGGCTAAACGTGCAAATCTTTCTTGAGTGTCCAAGTTTTAAGTGACAGTTTCCACACGCGGATAAGTGCCCCCTATTCTGCTGCGATGCTCGTATTTTGTCATCAAACCTTACAAGTTCTTGGCGTTTCGTTTCGAGGCAATTTTTTATCTCCTTTACGGCTTTCTTTTTGCTTTTTAGCATAACGTTGTAAAGGAAGCATGACAGGTAAGTCGTTTTCATCAGTTTTCCGTCTTGTATTCCGTCCTGGTCAATCCAGTGAGCGTCAAACATGCGTCTGTGTTAGCTTGCGATCCTCTGCTCCCGTCTCAGCCATGTTTTCTACTCTGTGAATACCAGTATTTACGGCTGGCGACGCGAATTCAAATACTCTTATTCTGATGCTCTTAGCTCCTTTGTCTAACAAACCTTTCATCTGCAAGCTGAAATACTTTCTGGACAAATCTACCTCGTCGACAGTTTCATCTTCCTTTACAGTAAGTCACATTGAATTCATCCTTCGGAGATGGGGCACCTCGTTCACAATGCGTTCTACGAACTTGTTGTTTTCCAGGGTCATAAGCTATTCTTCGACAATATATACTGGAGTTATTCTTTTCGTAGAATAGTAGGAGTATTCTATCTTGATTTCAATCGCCATGACAAACAGACCGATAAGACAAAGCGTCTTTTCTCACACAGAATGATATCATCCCCGCCTAGCAACGTCTGACAATTTGCCTCGCAACGCAACCAATCAACCGTGATAATGAACGCGACAACTGACGTCATTAAACGCTCAACCTGAATCTGCAGTAAAAGTTTGCTGAACCGTTTCTTTCTTTTTTTTTTTTTGTTTTTGTTTTCGGCAACAGCCGATCTATTTGACTGAATTAAATTCGACGTCTGAAAAGAAGTCGTGCTAGTCGGTGTCGTGCTGCAGTCGAACTACAGTCGAGCCAGCTTAGCACGGCAGTAGCACAACGTTTGAAACCGGCAGAATAAATCGCTTTACTAGAAACTGAGCACTACGGTCACAAAATCCTTGTGCAATGAAGTAGTTGAAGTAAACATGTTTTTGAACGCGAGGACAGCCACGCGATTTCTTGCGCGATTTCCCGCCAAGAAAAAGGCGGGTTTCATAAATGCATCGCGCATTATAACATACTCCTCCCCCGGACGGGCTGACACCTGATTCCCTTCCCTCCCCGCAAAGAGTGTACGGGCGTACGCTACGTCATAACCAAATTTTCTGGGATGGATGGTTTACCAAATTTTCTTACCAATGGTGCTCCGCAGGCGCGCTTTGCGCGCCCGAGCTCCGCTAAAATCATTTAGCCACATGAATGTGCCATAGAGTTAACTGATTTATGGATTACAAGTTTATTGTTTGATTTAAATCATAATTTTTTTTAACGGGAGCTTCGCTTAGCCCTGGCTAAGCTACTACTAGGCTATATATTATAGCCCACTAGTAGCGAAAAGCGCGGGCTTTTTGGCGGCAAAAAAGCATTAAAGTGTAGCTTTAACTAGCTATTTTTTTTTTATTCTCGATATTTTTGACCAACTAGCTGGATTTTATTTTTTGGGCTATTGCCTCAGAGCCCATTCGGGCTCGAGGAATAATTGTTAAGAGTGTGTCCATGAGAAAACCAGGCAGAACCAGGCAGGGGGTGATAATACTCAAATCACCGATTTCGCTCAAACTTGGCACAAATGTTAGGTATCAGGAGTTAGCTTATGTGACAGAATGTCAGGTCAAAATATTAAATTCCCTGGGAGATCCGGGCTCCCCCTGTAAAAATTGCCATTTTGCCCGTTTATGCATAATTAATTAGCTAACTTTACGATGCCAGTGCAACAAACAGAAAAGCCACCTGGAGCTTAAATGCACTGAGAGATAATCTGACATCATAAGACTTTAAGCACAATAAACTGTTTAAAGTCGCCGATTCGATTTCCCCCCTCTTAGCCCCCTTAAGTTGGGTCATCATTTCCAAGTTTTGAGTAAGACGTATAATTAGGGTATTTTATTCCCAAATATCTCTGATGAGCAACCGCTTATCTTTATAACTTTTGCATGAGTAGTTAAAGCCATCACTTAAGTTGAGAAAAAGATCATTAAAAGTTTGGGCAATTCTCTTTCTTCCATGTGTTGACATAAACTGTTCATGTGACTGAACGACTTTTGCATATTACATCAAAATTCAGGCCCTCACAATATTCGTGTGTTTGCCTTTGAATGAGGAGAAATCGAACAAAAAAACTCATCAGACAATGATTTAACATTAATAAGGGTAAAATCATAAAAATTGTTGTGCAAGAAACGCGAACGATGATTTTTGATAGCTATATACGCGATCTTTTCAAGTAAAAACAACATACAAAGATTTAATTCACAGTTCTACTTACTTTAACAATTTCGCCCTAAAAACAATATAAACGATCAATAAAATCCATATACGTATCTCTTAGATGTCTCAACTGCTAGTTTGTGCCCGCTTTGATTTATTCTTCATGCCACCTTCGATGTCCAGTTCAGCGTAGTTCAGCGTCGTGACTCGCTGTACGACTAAAATTCCTTAGCCATCAGTTTTCGCACCAAAATCCAAATCAAGTTGTTTTACGACAAAACAATACAAAAGGTAGAAAGCCGATTCTTAACCCATTGAAAGAATTATTTCTGCCACTGTTGTAGCTCAATTTACATGTTGCAAACGTCCGACATCTTTGACATTAAATGGAGCCCACATTTTTAAGCAGCGGTTGCCACCATACGGAAACATTGTATCGGGAGTCAGGAACCAGGAGCCAGGAGCCAGAGTTCAGTGAACAAAATGACTTTTCGACATTCTCTGAGATTATTTTATTGTTATTGTATGCTGATAAATAATGTAGAATTCCAAATCTATTGCCAGCTTTACTCAGACCATGATTATAAATGATCCCATGTCTTCTCAAACTCGGAGATAGAAGTCGTTTTGTCTTCGTGTTTTGGAAAGAACTGTTTTTTCTATTTAGTTGCACGTGAAATAGCGGCGAAGTGAAGCCGGATGTTGGTGCAGACCAGTTTAAAGAGACAAATAAAGCGTGAGACACGTCCATATTGGCTTGCGACAAGAATTCCATTTTTTTTTTCATACTGGAGTCCCTTCTCCCCGGGGGAGTGTCTAAATTGCGTACAAATGCCCTACCCTGCTGGCACCAGATTTGACTGTCATAAACAGTGATTTTTTTTTATCTCGCACGGTCTTTTGGGGGTCTTATAAAGCCTAACTGTGGCACTAATGTTCCCAAGTAGAATTCAAAATACACCACACTTTAACACTGAGTTAGATATTTTTCTCAAACAACCGCTTCCATATGTTTAACGCCCTTTCCACATTCCCTCCGAGAGATACTTCTACTGTAATACTTCGATTTCAAATTTCTCACCCTACCCAGCTAAGGTCAATTTTCTCGTCCTAGACATCGATCTCGGAAGGGCCTTTTTGCGTACTCTTGGGCACCAAAACCAGTTTAGTGCCCAGCCGTGTGCAGTGCTGAGGCAGGCAGATGTTGAATTATGGACAGACAAAACAATTAAGTTACAGACATTTGATGTTCCGGTCCGTGCGTGGTCGGAAGACACCCAGTAAATAATGCCCATGGGGTTGCCCAAGGAAAATTTGGGTTTTACGAGAGTCGAACTGCAGGAGGTCTTTAACGAGGCAAAGTGCGGACACATCTACTTTTTGGAGTGAATGTACTGCATGCAATTTTTAAGTTACAATATACTATAGATAAATCTAATTTGTTTCTAAAGTTCCTCTCATACTCCGAGTAGCTTAGGACCTACAGGGAACGCAGAGATCAGAACATTGTATCATGAAAAATTCTCAATCAGACTGTCATCGTAAAAAGTGGTCGCGGTCTCTTACTGGATGTGGATGTGTTCGTTTACAGGAGGTTCCAACTACAAGCGCTTTGACTTGATAATATATTTGGTGTGTTGAATAAGTGATCGCTTATTGGGAAGTGGTCACTTAAGTTGGGTGGTCGCACGTAGGTTCGACTGTGCCTCGTTAAGCGAAAATTTGTTAAAATGTAAGAGAAATCCTAAAATTGTAATACAGTGGAAGCTCTCGTAGGAGAGCGCCCTCGGGAAGAGAAAAAGGTGTCCTAAACTGGATCAGGCCGCTTACAAGAATGAATCTCATATGCAGCATAGTTATGCAAGTGGAATTCAGCCACTTTAAAAGTGGTGTAAAGGTTAGATAGCCGCTTACGGAAGCTCCTCCCAGCTACAAATTAACACTGGTAATAGCAAAAAACTGTTTTTTAGTGTATATTACTGCTGATGTTCTTGCCTTGTTGTAATTTAGGTAAAAGCATACAATTCAGTTTGTATTTTCAAGTGTAACCGGACGAGTATGTGAAAAAACGGTAACTCTGAAACGGATGTATAAGAATGATTCATAACAGTAACAAACAGCCATATGACTGTGGACATGATATAAAAAAACAACAACAACAACAACATTCAGAGGCGGATAAGATTTCTTTCGAGTGTCTGCTTAGGAGAGCTTCAAATCAAAGCTAACATCTAATTCGCCGGTAAACCCTTTAAGTGTCCCCGACCGCCTACGGGAATGTAAAAATCCAAAGTTTGTGTGGGAGTTGAAACGGGATTTTGTGATGGCGGTCGTAAGTGGAGCTATTCGCTATATACGAGAGTGTCCGTTAAGAGAACTTAATGTACTGTATGAATCCGCAAATGACAGCTTAAATGAGAAGTGAATATAGTGTGTTAGTCTGTGTTCAAGAAACTGTTCTTTTACACCTTCCTTATAGCCAAAGAAGTCTAGCCGACTTTTTTTGCACTGTATTAGGGCCCCCTTTTGGGTCTTTTGTATTCCTCAGAAGTTTTTCCTCAACACGTTTATAAACGGTTATTATTATATTTTTGTAGTCAATAATATACCCAGGTACAGATACCAACCTGTATAGTTGTAAGACTACGAGGATTAAAATACAAGTAAGTGAGTAATTATACCCAGTGGCAAGTCATTAATTGTCTAAAAATTGCACGGCACGGTCTGACTACAAAAAGGGCTATTATGGACCATTATTATCATGGTAATTAATGTCAACATCGAATAAACTCAAAATTTCAAGTAACACGACTTTCACAACCTATTTTCAACACACCAGTTATAACAGGATCTTGGCGCGTACAAACAATAGATAGCGTATTCCGCATTACGGAGTCCGGTAGTCCGGCGTCACAGATTCCATCTTTTTGGCAGAGTCTAAAGTCAAAGATGGAGAGTGCTCGAGCAGGTGGTTGTTTTGTGTAGATATAGACGGATTGTCAGTGTTCCTTCTTGTCCTTTGAGAATGATTTTGTTCTTTCTGACTACAACTTATTTCAAAGACTTCGAATGTTCGGTGAAAAGCCGACACTTTTAACTGCTTTTAATTCTGCAATGTTTCAAGATGTTTCGATTTCATTACCTCGTCACGAAGTAACGCCACAAAGTACCAGACGGAACTGGAGCAGCAAATCTGGACTAAAGCACCTGAGAGACGTGTATGTAACATTTATTCACTATCTTTTATCCTTGTTGGGTCTTGTTTCACCTACAAGTTGGACCGATCGAAGTTTTGAACTAACTCTTTTGCTCCTTGTGTTTACTCGAGCGTTCCATAAAATATCCATCCAAACGTCCATAAATAACACAGAAAACATGCCTTAGGTGACGCATTCTAACAATTCCGCTATTAGTATCGATAATGACGCTTCTGATTTGTGACTTCTCGCCAACTTTGTGCTATTTTTCTTTAAAAAAACGAATGTTAAGTTTCTTCCAATTTTGGTCAAATGACAAATAAGCGTCAAGTCAGATGTACATAATACGTCATTATTGATAAAGTATGAGATTGCCCAAATATTTTATGATTGATTTGATAACCTTAAAGATGTCTTTCAAAGAATATGTGAGAATTAAGTA
>OZ037783.1:23440022-23480022 GCA_964035525.1 Porites cylindrica
CCTCTCGTTAATTGATGATGCATGACGTTTATCATTAAGCTGTTCCAAGTAATCTAAGAAGCATGTTCAGGCTAACGACGGATGTTCATAACTATAGAACAAGGTCTGCGTCAAACCAACATAATTATGTTGAGTATTCTCGAGCGGAAAAAATGACAGAAACAAAAACAAAAACAAAAACAAAAATTTGGAAGAACTGGTGCTCTGATATGGAAGGTCTACCTAAATCTCTTAAGTTGTAAATCCAAAATCAAACTAATTCTTCTGTAGATTCTTCAGATAACAGATGACTATATTGATGTTCCCCAAATACTTTGTGATATTAAGCAAATGAAAATGCTATAATATTATAAATATTTCATTTATTTCCTTGTCTGCCACTAATGTCATTCAACATAAAGCTTTAAAATAATATCTGTAACTCTACAGATCAGCTTCTGTACTGTTATGTTGACAAATTGTCATTATTTTTTTAATACGATTACTCTCCCCTGCCTCGAATAGCGTTTCTTTGCTAATTTGCAGGGTAACTGTCTTTAGGTCCAAAATATGTGTGAATAAAAGTTTTATTGTTTTGTTGTTACATAACTGAAGCAAAATTGTAACAATTTTCTAGTGGGAGCCCCCACTCCCAAACGCCTCAAGGTTGAGATGAGTTATGGGAAGAGGCGAGCCCTACGGCGGCCACTTTCCGAGAGGTTAGGCCTAAATATCAAATCCGAGCTGCCACAATAAACCAAAAACATGTAACTCTCTCCAAAACTCAAAATTAAAGGTTTATTATTGACAACTCTCGACAGTCCTAGCACGATGACTAAAAAGGGAAAGAAAAGTAAAATAACCTCACGGGAGAACTGGCGTAAAGATCTTAAGTTCACTAAGATCCTCATGGAAGGGGAGTGAGAGGGCCTGCAACGGGAGACTTTTCCCCTTTCCAATTGCACCACAGGATATCTGATCCGAGAGGAAATCGTAACGAGCCTTGTAACAGGGCAAGGCGCGCAAATGAAAAACGAGGGCAAAACTAACCAACTAAATGGTAGGAAAGGGGAAAAGTCAACTGCGAAGCAGCTCGGAAATGCCCCGTCAAGTGACAGAGCAGTTAAGGATATTAGACAACCCCTTCGAAGGCATACCAGCGGTTGACTTTGGAAAGGAAAACCAGACGAGCAAGTGATACAAGACCGTTTTATTTACAACTCGACCAAGCACAGGGCACTCTAACGTGATGACCAGTGAAACATTCATAACATTTGTCACATAAACGCAAATCACAGCGTACAAAGACTCGTCACACAGACGCAAATCAAATCTCCACACAAAGCACCAAGACTAATGCAAATCATAAAAACGCGAGAATGGAAAGTAAATTGTCACACAGACAGGACAAAATTAGCACACAGACGCATTCATCACATTTGTCACACAGACGCAAATCAAATCTCCACACAGAGTACAAAGAATCGTCAAACAGACGCAAATCAAATCCCCACACAGAGTACCGAGACTGATGCAAGTCATAAACACGCGAGAATGGAAACCAAATTGGTCACACAGACCAGGGCAGGACAAATTCGGCACACAGACGAATGACATCCGTCACACAGACCCGTAGCACAGGCACAAGTGTTAAACTAGAACTACACAATAGAAAAAAGCTTGGTATGTCACTCAGACGAGAAAATTAATCCGCCGTTACAAAATTATGACATATGCAACCAGTCACACAGACGTAAGCAAAACCGAAATTTAACGAAACACGGACCTCAGAGGCAAAAGAGTCACACAGACGCGTAGAACAAACTAATGTACGGACTCGAAATAAGAAATACAAACGCGAGCCAGGAACGAGCGGGAAACTAACGAACACAAAATGTACAAAACTAACCTAGTGTCATAGGCGGAGCGACGTTTGAAGCAACAGCATTAGTTTCTGCAACATTGTTTTCTTTAGCCCGTACAGCTGCGACAACAGCACCAGCTTCGGCCGGGTTTTACGGGACCTGAGCCACAGTGGAGGAAAGCGAAACGAGGTGCAGCTATGGCGGAAACGAGGGGACAAACATGGTGTATGCTGTCCATTTTAACGAAGAGAGGAATAAACAGCACAAAACAGGCCAATTTATACTAAACTCACAAATATATGCACAGCGATTTTTCCTGCGGATCCACAGATGCGCCGGAATTAAACCTTAAAGGTCCTTAAAGTTTGTGCTAAGATTCTTCCCTCTAAGTTGTGTTTTACAAGAAATGCTTGCCAATAACGGAATGTTTTATGTTCCTCTACACGCTGATGGAGGTGACGGCACGAGTAACCGATATAATTTGCATCGCACAAATCACATTTGAATACATAAACAACATTCTGCTGGTTCACTATCGTAGGCTTTAATTCCGTTTCTCATAGATCATCGATGATCTTTTTGCTTGTAAAGATTCTCTGCAAAGGGTGATTGATCTTCCTTCCGAGGTCGCACAACTGTCTCCGAAGTTGGTCGGCAGATTTCTGATCCTTGTAGGACAAGGTAATCCGAAGGGGGCTGTCAGTGGGCGTGAGTTCAGGTCTCGGGGGTGTTGGGCACGGTTAATCGTCGATTTGATGAGCTTCTTGGACTATTTTAATTTCAAGAATATCCCTTTCAAGGTTTTACATTCCTGCAAGAAGAAATCTTGCGTAGACAAAAACCCGCGAAGAAAACGTCCGATTTTTGTCATGGAGAACACTTTTTTTGGAGCAAAGAACGGTATTCAAAGCACCAACGAAATGGCTTTTAAAAGGACTGTAACTTTACGCGAGTTTTCGATTTCCCGCCATCAGATTTGGTGCGCCCACGCTATTCTCGTTCAGCGGATGCCCGCATGCGCACGCAAAATGCTCTCCTGTTAGTTGGATGACTGACTGAAATGATACTACGTCTTGATAAACTCGGACAAACAATTAAATGAATTGAATTCATTACATTTTTATGGATCTTTATAAATTGCGGTTTCCATGGAAAACGACGTAATTCCGGCTTGGCACTATATGTGAAAGTGCTTGTATTGGTGACTATGTTCGGGGTGCCAAATTTCATGCTTGTATCTGAAAGTGCACAATTCACTTAAGAGGCAGTCCCGCTAACAGCGGTCCGATCGATTTCGCGTCAAAAAAAGTTTCCCTTTAAACTTTGTACACTAAAAGGGTTTGGTATATAAGTAATAAAAAGGATTTTATTTTTTGGAAATAATATATTTCCGCTTTCCCACAGGCGTGATCACGTCCGGGCCAATTCGTCTCCTCCAGAGCCCGATTTAAAGACCGAAAATTGTCGTTTTTGAGGGTCGCGTCATATCAAAACTACAGATAATTATAAAGTATCTTTTACACCAGCTGTTTCCACTGCCTTTTATTGACAAATGGGCAAAATATCGAACTTTTTGATAATTTTGCAGAAAATCTGTAAGTCCCGAAAGACACCACTCTGAACAGGTCGCCCGACTGCCAAAAAACATGCTCAGATTCGAGAGCTAAAATCTCAATTGTGGGACAAAAATCTGATATGAAATTTATATCAAGATCAAGGTATTACTTCATTTTAAGAGGTTCTAAAGTCAAATGTGCGGGTATCCGCCTGCACACGGAGCAGCGAGAAGGTAAATTTGGCCATAATGGCACTTTGTTTACAAAAATAACTCTGACTCTATAATTAGTATAATATATTTATCTATTCGATCGATCACTCGCTTGACCGAAAAAATATTCACAGCTCTAAAATTTGCTTAAATTTTTCCTCAAAACCTTCAAATAAGCGCTTTTTGGTAATTTTATTTGAAAATCAAAAAAGGCGAAATATTTTAGGTTTATAGAGCTAAGGTCAAAGAAACCACTATTGCTTATATGCAAATTAGCTGGTTGTCACGCAATACCTAACCAAAGTGGATGAGAAAGCAGAGTTTGTATCATGGCGACTCGTTTTCTAAAAACACGAGAATTTGGAGACTGTGGGGAATTTCGAGGTATAGCTGAGCGTGTGTGCTTAGATCAATGTAGGAACGATTTGAGTCAACAATTTTTCCCGATGTCATTTGAGTCGAGGGCGGATTATGGAGAGAGAACACAATTCTGTTTGCAGAAGATAAAATCGTGGGAACGCTCGTTCGAGATTGGCTAGCTTAGCCGTATTTGCGTTGTAATAAAAAGGCGACATGCCTTGTTCCGCCCATCCTCTGAGTACTCTAAAAACACCCCAAGGGACGGACCATTAGAGAAACTAAATTGTTGGTAACAATATAAAGGAGCATTTGTATACAGGAAAAAAATACCCCAAAAGTTCGAAAACGTGAAAAAATGTTGTCGATCACCTCCCCAGTCACTTTTTATATATTTGTGTGTCCCAAACAGCATTACGTTCAGACTTGCAGACCAAAACGTGGAGGCTTTTATTTTTCGTTTCTGTGTTTAAATGGCACAATCTGCTTTACTATCAATATGAAATACCCTCTTTGGTGAATTCTACAGTCAGTTTTGAAGTCAGCCAATTTATGCAGAATACGAATTACTGGCACTGTGACTGAGATCCAGCCATGTATTATATAGCACAGTGTGAATGTAACGCTCGAGTCGCGCACTGATAGAAAATCTATACGCTTACTATGTGCCCTATATTCGCCTCTTCAGTCAAGATTAACTTAAATATTTCATCCCAGCTAAAAAGAACCCGGATGTTTTTGGTTCAGAATCTCCCATGAAACATGAGTAGCGAAATACGAAAAATACTAGGCTAACAAAAATATGTCTGTAAAAGAATCCAGGCTAGGCTAATTTTATGCCCACGAGACTGTTTTGTGAGGTGTTGTCAATTCATCTTAGTGTAGTACAGAAATCCAGGGGTAAAATGCACTTTGTGTATTTTGTTATCTAATAAAAGTCTCAAATCAGAACAAAGTTTCGCAAACAAGTAAAGCCTCCTCCGAGCCCTGTACTCCCGCTCATATACTATAATTATTTACGGATTCAGGGTTTCATATACAGTTCACTTATTTTAGGATTTTCACTAGAAGGGGCGGAACATGGGTGTGGTGCTGGGGTACGGCTTTCTCATCATTCTAAAAAGGTTCGTACATAGAGCTCTGGTTCACAACACCCTCTCGAAGTGGCACATGCTAACTGAGTTCACGGCCCAGTTGATTCGCCGAATAAAAATCAATGTGTTCTTTTCCAGCCGTGTTTATGAGCAGCTACACTCTTCCACCATGCCGGTAACGTGTTTAATCAGAGCGGCTTTCTTGTCCGTTGATTTACGTGGCAGCTCAAAGTGGTCACACATGACCCTCAGTTCCTTCACAGTAAAGCGCGACAATGCCTCAGTCTTGACCAGATGACAGATGTCGTAGCCATCATATGTGATCGGATGTTCCAGTCCTATTTGCGACAGCACCTCTTGAACATCCTCATCTTTGTTTTGTTGGTCCAGGTGTGCAAGATCTTCATCCAGCAGAGTATTTTGGTCGTCTTTTTCCACGTGTCTCTGAGTCACCTGTTTCTTCTGCGCTGCAGCAAGTCGGGAAAAGAAGGCTTGAACTTGTATCTTCGTCAGCCACTCGTCTCTCGAGAATTTTGTAGTGCCGTCTTGGTTTTTGGCGCTTCTCATATCCGCTGACACTTGAACTGGATCAGACTTTCTTCCAGTTTGTACTCCGACGTCAAATCGGGCTTGGAGATATGACTTTACGTTCTCTGAGAACCTTGTCCCACTACCCCTCGGTTTCTGCAAGGCCCATCCGGCTTCAGAAGACTCCGCATGAGTTGCTGTCATAGTGCTTTTTGCTGGTGTAGGCTGCTTCGGTTTCTGCTCACTTACTGACAATGCCGAGAATTTCCGAACCCACTCGCGACGCAACTTGTCGTAAACACTTTCTTGATTTGTGCTGATGGGATCATGATTGCCAAAGTTGATGTGGTCCTGTAAGGCATCATAGTTATCGAATGAATGTGAGCAGCCGGCTTCGTTGCATTCGAATAGCGCAGTTTCTGTGTCAAGCTTTACACTTTGGTTCGTCTTTCCTTGTAGTTTTACACACCTAGGTTGAACATCCCAGAACTGTAGTTGGTTGGTGGCAGGTTTCAAGGTTATTGCATCGGGAACTTGGACGTCTAGGTCTGACCACAGCACGAGTTTTCCAGCTCCAATATCATAGGCTTTCCACATTCGCAGCCCAGTTCCCTCATATGAAAAGTTGTGAAAGGTGCTGAAGTTTGGGATGCGGTTTACCTTGATTTCTTGATCAGTGCGCTCTATCTCGCAAACAGCAGCTGTGCATCCCTTCACTGGTCGGACCTTGAGCGCTTCACGCATGTCTGCCGCCGACAGGATATCATTACCCTCGTTACAGAAGCGTCTGACCACGCCCTTCAGGGGGCTGATGATGCGGTCGCACACATCCTTCCCGAACTGCGGCTCCGAGAAGTCATACCTAGAAATCAACGGTGAAAGCGCTTACTGGAAGTAGTTGTTATCTGATTAATCCTTAAAGTATCGAAACAAACATCCCCTTGATAAGAATTGAACTTTACTTTCCCGTTTTCTTTTATACAAATCACATCCGGCGCATGCATATTTCGGTATCCAGAGTGACGAGTTTATGATCTCTGCAGTGAAACGCAATGGAGAATAATAAATACGCACGTGGCTACTTAGCGCACAGAGGTTATGAAATATATGAATGTAGCATGTTTGTTCCTTGAGCTGATATCTCGGAGTAGTAAAATGTTTACGATGTACAATAAGAGATATAAACAATAAAGCAATTACCTTAACACACTTATGCCAGTATGAACGTGAACCTCATTCAAAGCTTCAATCAGGTTGTTGTTGTGATAACATCCAGCTCCATCTGAACGCAGCAAGGCTTTGCTGATGTGCGGGTTGGCGATTTTCAGAGTCTTCAAGAGATGCTTAATTATCGCGTAAACTGTGTAAGAGTCTTGGGCACAATTGTCAAAGAGATGCACATAAGAAGTAACCTCAAGCTGTTCTCTGTCTGCTGGTTTTGATAGGACACAGCTTATATGCCAGTTCATCCCACGCTTTCCATACCATTCTGATTGTTTCTCGCGGTATTTCATCTGTATAAACTTCATGGCCCAATCCATCACTATGAGAATGGTATCACTCTGAAGGCAATTAACGGCATCAGTTTTCGCGCGATCTGGATTCTCTGCCCTTAGGATGTGGGCCTTCCACTGGAGAACCATGTCCTGTGCTTGAGCAGCATCGTACAACATGTCTTCTTCCTGGTCTCTGCTGTAGAACTGGACATCTTGTGAACCTTTAATCTCAGACAAAACAGAGCCCAGTGTGTTCCTGAGACTGTCGCGGCTTTCACACAGCTCCATATGATCATGAGTACAGGATGTCTTGAACTCTAAGCACTGCGTATCGCTAAGTGCGTGTTCTCTGCAGTGCTCAGCACACAGATTGTCGCTGTCTTCACGACAGTGCGCACGGTAGCTCGTTTTTAAGTAGCGCTTTGCTCCCTTTAGATTATCCCGAGATCCCTCGCACCATTTATGGCGTGCACCACACTGCTCCAAGTCATCCACTATTTTATTGAGGGTGTCAAAGCCTTCTGCCCCACTTGATGCCGTGTTATCTAAGCCCTGGAGTGACTTGCGCTGTGACGCCTCTCGCACTTTCAATATCCTGTATAAGGTGGACCTGCCTAAAGGCTGATAGTCTTCTTCTCTGCACCACTGATGATATTGCTCAATCATTGTTGAACGCCCTACAGTTCTGACTACGTTAGGCATAACCATCTGCTGACCTGAGTCCAGCTTAACTGTTCTCGTTCCAAAAGAAATAAGGCTGGTCAAATAAAATCCAAAAAGTGTTCTAGTTTCGACCTATCAATGCGTACCCTGTAATGAGGAACTTTTTCAGCTTCGAGCCCAACTCCTACAGTTTTTGCATGTGTTCTTGCTTTCTTTATTTGGCGATCACTGAGCGTCTCAAAGGGCGCGTGCATTGCCTTCAGTTCGTTTGACGTATAGCGCAAGGCATATATACTTAGGATCTGTGTTTTTAGATTCTTGGTTGGTGCTTGCCTGTAGGCTGACGTCAGTGCCTCGACCTCTTTATCTGACCTGGAAGCACGCTTCACGTACGATTTCAGCAACTCCCCTCTAGAGCTTGGTGCGATCACCTTACACACTGCCCGACAGGCCTCGTCAACCTTCTCTTCGCACATCTGCTTTTCTTTCTCTGTCTCAGTGCCCCAGTCCACTTTCAGCCTAAAGGTCAACGGCTCTAAAATCTTGATATCGGACAGTCCAGCGATTTGAGCCATTGCGGTATTATACACCTCGAATGTCTGGTCTGGAAAAGTCTGCATGTCCTCGCCTGTGCTGTCATCGTCCACTGACTCTAGTTTGAGCCACTGTCCGGGTGTCCAAGGGAAGTCACCAAGTGGTGTGGAAACAGATGGGGTGTCTGGTGGGATCTCTCGCATCTCCGCCAAGGCCTTGTCTTTGCTCTTCCTATATGAGACACAAGAAGGCATTACCACATGACAATGATGGAACAGCGACTGGCAAGAGACCTACTGCTAAGGGGAAGCTAGGGTGATTTCCCTCCGAAAACTTCAAGTTATGGAATTTAGCAGCATATAAGAGGCATATCTCTTCAAATGCCTGAAATCACCCCGACGCCCACGCCTACACCCAGAAATTGCTATTAGAGGGCATTTCATATCGATAATAAAGCGATTGTGCATTTAAAGAAACAAATAAAAAAATAAAAGCTACCACATTTTGGTTTGCAGGTCTGAACGCAATGCTGTTTGGGACAAACAATATAGAGTGATTGAAAAGGTGATCGACAACACTTTTTTCACCTTTTTGAACTTTTAGGGTATTTTTTTCCTATATACAAACACTCCTTTATACTGTAACCAACAATTTAGTTTCTTTAATGGTCCGTCCCTTAGGCTCGTTTTTAAACTTTTAGGGTACTTTTTTCCTGGATACAAATGCTCCTTTATGTTGTTACCAACAATTACGTTTCTCTAATGGTCCCGTTCTTGGGGTATTTTCAGAGTACCGAGAGGGTGGATGGAACAAAGCATGTCGGCTTTTTATTACAACGCAAACAGGGCTAAGCTAGCCAATCCCGAACGTGCGTTCTCACGATCTTATCTTGCGCCAACAGAATTGTGTGTGAGCTATGACAAGAACTGAGGATAACTGTTTTTGCGCATTTTAATGTCAAAAACAAGAATATTTATAGTAAAGATACCTAGTCAGCAGTACTGCATCATCTTCATCGCGTGGTCCCGCATTCGCGTTTCCTCCTTGTAGCCACGGCCAATTACTCTGGACCCTTTTGCTGTGCGCTTTTCTACCGCTACTACAGATCGCTTAAAAAAATCATACACGAGATTATTCATAATATCTGCTATTTGCGCAAGTTGTTTATGAGTCTCAATTATTTCAAATGAGAGGTAATCCAGAAAATAGGCAAATACTCACGTGCTCCGACAGGAACAAGAACACCAAACACTTCCATTACTTCCCTTGATACCTTCAAAGTAAATGCGCGATCTGTTCTGACCGCTCTGTGCTCTCCCTTGTGGCCAGGGTACTTGCATGAGCTTAACTTTGTCTGATTTCCCCAGTACTGCCCGAGATACGCACGGTGCTTCGGACAAACAAGCATTTTTTGTCTCTGCGTTTCGGTCGTATAAAACAAACCTGAACGCACCAAAATCAATTTTCCCTCCATAATCCGTTCTCGACTCAAATGACATCGGGATAAATGTTGGCTTAAATCGTTCCTACATTGATCTAAGCTTACAAGCTCAGCTATACCTCGAAATTCTCCACAGTCTCCAAACTCTCGTGTTTTCAGAAAACAAGTCGCCATGATACAAACTCTGCTTTCTCATCCACTTTGGTTAGGTATTGCGTGACAACCAGCTAATTTGCATATAAGGAATGGTGGTTTCCTTGACCTTAGCTCTATGAACCTAAAATATTTTTCCTTTATGATTTTCAAATAAAATTACAAAAAGCGTTTGTTTGAAGGTTTTGAGGAAACATTTAAGCAAATTTTAGAGCTGTGAATATTTTTTCGGTCAAGCGAGTGATCGATCAAGTAGATAAATATATGATACTAATTATTATGATACTAATTATTAGAGTTAGAGTGCCATGATGGCCAAAATTACCTTCTCACCGCTAAGTGTGCAGGCGGATACCCGCAGATTTGACCTTAGAACCTCTTAAAATGAAGTAAGGCCTTGACTTTGATATAAATTTTATATCAGATTTTTGTCCCACAATTGAGATTTTAGCTCTCGAATCTGAGTATGTTTTTTGGCAGTCGGGTGACCTGCTCAAAGTGGTGTCTTTGTCACAGATTGTCTGCAAAATTATTAAAAAATTCGATATTTTGCTCATTTGTCAATAAAAGGCAGTGGAAACAGCTGGTGTGAAAGATATTTTATAATTCGTTTTAGTTTTGTTATGGCGCGGCCCTCAAAAACGACAAATTTCGGTCCTCAAACCGGGCTCTGGAGGAGACGAATTGGCCCGGACGTGATCGCGCCTGTAGGAAAGCGGAAATATATTATTTGCAAAAAAGAAAATCATTTTTATTACTTATATACCAAACCCTTTCAGTGTACAAAGTTTAAAGGGAAACTTTTTTTCTGACGCAAAATCGACCGGACCGCTGTTAGCGGGACTGCCTATTAAATGTGTAGCTAAGCCGCCGGACTATTTGTGTTTTTTCTAAAGACGCAGGTTTCAAGAAGCTGACCAGTGTTCATAATCTCCATGCCAATGAACGGTAATCGATTGTTCGTGGCTACCTCCATCGTAAAGCGAATAGATGGATGAGAATCTTTTAGGGTTGTAAGGAATTCAGTAGCGTCGGAGTGGTCTCGTACTAAGGCCAGCGTGTCATCCACGTACCTTTTATAGAAGCTCGGAAGCTTGTTCTCACGCGCGAGATTCTCTTCAACCGAACACATGAACGCGTTTGCCATGAGCGGGCCCAATGGCGATCCCATTGCGACACCGTCGATCCGTTCATAGAAGTTACCATTAAACTGGAATAGTTTGTCTTTAGTAGCAAGATTAAGCAGCTCGATTAATTCGTCTTAGCTGATGTTCATGTCATGAGTATTGTTGAACCAGTTATCACAGAAAGCTTTTTCTGTTAGAATATGGATGGTTTCATCCAAGGGTACATTTGTGAATAGCGCTGTGACGTCATACGAGACAAGAAAATTATAATCGCCGAGTTCGAACTGTTAAATATCCTTAGGAAACTCGAAGACATCCCTGATTGTATACTCATTAGATGATAACGGTTTCAGTTTCTCATCTAGCCATTTAGCTAGGGCGTAATTGTATTTTCCAGTTGCAGATAGGATCGGTCTCATCGCAAGACGCTCTTTGTGTGTCTTGGGAAGGCTGTATAGGTGGGCTAGTCGTGAACCCTTCTGGCAAACGGAGTCAGTTATTTCTTTCGGAAGAATTCTCCGAATAGCAGATTCTAGATTTTTGTCCTTCTTAAAGAGCGGGTGGTAATGCTTTGGTGGTCTACCTCTCGTACTTGGTCCCCGCTGGTCAACTTTCCTGAATTTTGTCCGGTCATTGATGGATGCGTCACATAGCAACCGAGTGTATTCAGACTTATAACCACAACGCCTAAAACTTTGTCCGGTTTGGTTATTATTATGTTGTCACGCTTCTTCAGATGTTGGATTGATCGTGCAAGTGTTTTCAGTGGTTTAGGACCTCTTCTCTCTATGTAATTCGGCGCTATTGAGCGGAGGGTCGCTGCGGCTAGTTCTTTTTTGTCACCAGAAAGCTTGGGTTCAAGTTTCCAATACGCCCTTCTCAAACGTTGCCTGGATCTCAATGGCGGAGGTGCGGGGTTGAGGAATGGAAAATTTTAGGCCGCAGCATTGTACGAGTTTGTCGAAGAAAGTGAGATGGTACGAAGAAAGGTTCTAGATGTGTTCATCAACGTCAATATCCCTGTACAACAACTGTTCAATTTTTGATGAGTAGTCTTTTGCCATTTTTTGATAAGCTTTCTTACGTAGTAGCGCCATTGTCCTCATAACACTCAAATAACGGAAATTGGACCAGTTCTGGCGAATTTCACTATAGATCTCACTAATCTGCTTCTTTAAGGTGCTGTTCTTCGGTGAATTGTTTCGTAGTTCTTCGATTCCACGATGACGTTTCTGGTAAACTCTGCTGAGGATCGCGTCCACTTCTTAGATTTCGTTTCGTCGATCTTGGCAAACGTAGGGGTGAGATCAAAACTTTGGCAAGGCCGGAGGAATTCATTGGATCCATCACAGTTGATTTGTTTAGAGCTTAACTTTTCAAGCCGTGTGAATAAGTCAAGCCCGTCACTTCGTTTTAAACTTCTGATAACGATCGATTTCGACATATATTTGAAAAGAAAAATCAAAAGCTTAAAAAAGAAAACAATTGTACTCAACATTGGAGGTCTGGTATTTTTGAATTAAAACCGTTGCACTTTTAATTTGTTACAACATAAGGCAAAACAGAAGAAGTATAAAAGAAAAATAAGCATTTTTTTTAAAGAGAAGACTATTTTCCCTCGCCTCCTTGAACCCTTCGTCGGCGGTTCAAGAAGACAGATGCAATGCGTTCCATTTATTTAATAAAAACAACATATCAGCTGAACCTCAATTAAGCGTCCACCTTAAGCAGCCACCCTCTGTTAAGCGGCAGGTAACCAAAGTCCCGAAACAATTGTTCAAAAGAATGGGGGGGGGGGGGGGGGGGTTAAACCTCTATAAAGCGCGAACATCTTTCCTTTGTTTTACCTTTATTAAGCGGCCGTCAAGCCTTTGTTGCACTTTGTTTGACTTTATTTTGAGAATTTGATGAAGTAGAATGAAGACACACGTAGAAGGTGTCGACCGATTGTGGACCACTAAATGCTATCCCGTCGCGTTTTTGATTTAAAATAAAGTGATGTTTTTGCTAAAGATTATGCTAATTTATGAAGAACCTCTATCGGGGGCGAACCTCCAATAAGCGGCAGCTTGCCGGTACCCCGAGGGTGGGAGCGGGGCGCTTAATGGAGGTTCAACAAGTATTGTATGTACTTATCTGTTGTATTTGAAATTTGTTTTCGGATCATGAATATACTGGAAAACCATAGCGAAAAAGGAAAAATACTTGGACTGCTAAGTATTATTATCTTACCAGCTTGAATTTTTTTGTAACTTCTCGGTTTCTGGATTATAAAAGCAATGAGCAGCTGTCAATATCCACCAACGAGAAATGAGAGCACCACCACATATGAAAACAGGAGCTAAATAGAAAAACATAGCTTTGGTTTTTATCCTGAAGAAGACAGCTCGGGGAAGATATATGGGCTTAGAAACAAATGGTTTGCATTTTAAATATGCATCCAAAACGTGAAACAATTGAAACGAGCCCTCTTGTTTCAACAGCTAATAGGCCTTAGCACATTATTATTACGAGGTGATTTTTTTGCTATCCTAAACGTTGATACGACCCTTTCGTGCTCTGACAAGAAACAGGTGGCAGTTTTATTCTTTGATGGGTTCTTTCTTACCTTAAAAAAACAAACTTGACCAATAATAACAATAATAATAATGATAAAACATTGAAACAAAAGTGCTATTGCTGATAAACTTAAAAGACTGCTAAGCCAAAATGGTAATCAAACAGGTGCCGAATTTGAAAGGGGCTTAAAATGTTTGCAGGTTTTTTAATAACCGTCATATTTATTCTTTAAAAGGGCGTACCAAGGGAGCAGAGTAGTCTTTGTCAAAATGTCTTTTCCCACATCACACATACAGCTGCTTAAGTTTAACATTGGGACAGGTGTTTCCCAGGCTTTGAAACAGTAAATTGCCAATTGATCTCGGGTTATGATGATGTAAATTGCATGAATTCAAGCCATGGAAAAGATAATAAGCTAAAATCAAGAGAGGATAAAGGGGACAGAGAAGGCATCCCCCATACACACCCTCTTCCATAGGTAATTCGTCTCGAGTTCTTTTTAGAATCTGGATAAAGCTACCTCGCACGCTGCGTGGATGTTTCTTGGAGGTTTCGCATGACTAAACGCCGTGGAAAACATGTCGGGCAAAAGGCAATGAAAGCGTAAAGAGATCGAGAGTAATTCTGAATATTGATGCGAAATGAGTCGGCGCTCACCTGGGAAAAGGGAATCGCTGGACTCTTTGACAACCCGTGAAAGCAGTTTAACTCGAAGTTGTTGTAACCTCAGTGCTTTAATAAGATGAGAAATTTCGCCGGTCTATTGAAACCGGTCGTTTGTACAAAAAAGCAAGTAGGACACCAAGTGTTATTTTTGTTGAATAATACAAGACTAATAAAAGAATAAATATCAAACCAGAAATTGCTCTCTTCAAACTGTAAAATTATAAATGATCCTGAGAGAATATTCAGTGTGTTCAGGATTTCTCTGCTGTACTGTTAGCTCTATACAAGAGAGGAAGGGCGATTCTTTTTTTAATTTCCATTTCGCTGACACTGCTTTAGTAGGCATCTGTCTTTAGTCGTTTTCGTCGACAAAACGAATGGCAATATCGCTCTCCGCGTCTTCCGCCATTTTTTTCAGCGTCAGTTCGTGAAGAACACGTGGCTCTGAGCGTGGGTCATCCATGCGGAACACTTTCGCGCCATGTAATTGGCTGTTGTCTAATCCCCCTTGGGATCTATGCTGGTATTAAAAATAACTCTTCACGAATTACCTATGTAATAGGGTGTGTATGGGGGATGCCTTCTCCGTTCCCTTTATACTCTCTTGGCTAAAATAAAATAATAATTGTAATGGCTTTGCGCACTCTTCAGTGCAATACATTTATGGAATAAAAGTTTTCAATTTACAAAATGGGTGATATCCTAATATCTATTGACTCTACATCGTTTTGAAACATAAAAAAATGAATACTTCTGGTTAATTATACCCGTAATGTACTGACATGATACCCCATGAATAACCATAAATCTTAACATATGGGCTGCTTAAGATTATTCTGAAGCAGGCGTGTAAACGATAAAAAGAAAGCAGAACAGAACAGGAGTGATATGGCAAGAGCGCGGAAGAGAATAACAAAGGCATGCAGCACTGTTCTTAGTTGTTTGCAGCTTATTACTTTTAAGTAAAAAGGTGCATAGCTGGTAAACCATACGGAAGCCTCTTTTAAAGATCAATTATACATGCAGAACCAGTGCTTGTGCTGATGCGTCTGATTATACAGATGAAATGACATTGTCCTACACGTCTTGTTAACGTGTCAGTCCATGTTTTGAAATACGTTAGCAACGCAAAAACTTAAGCAAAGTTGGGATAGACTGCACATAATACTGCCTCGATGTAATATTGAGTATCATGATTTATGGTCTCCACCCTAGATTTATTTCTTAACAAGTTGCGCATTAGCATCGTGGCGTTCTGAGAAGCTCGATAAAGAGCGAAGGAGACCCAAATACATTTAGGAACAATGGTCCTTAATTGAAATCTTGCACCTGAACGAAAATTGTGGAACCCTTTTACTTTCCAACCAGTGGAAATGAAACTTCAGGGACTTTTTTATCTCTAGCGAATCGTGAAAGAAATTTTAGTTTATTGTAAATTAGGGGTAAAGAACTGATATTCCTACCGCCTCCATGTTTTATGTAGAGTCCTATTTGCCAAGGCCACATCCCTCTTCTGGAGTAAACACCGCCAACAATCCGTAACCTAAAGTTTATTGCATTGTAGCCACAGGACCTATCAGCCGAACTTTCATGGGATGCATCAGCTATTGAAATGAAATAGACCAACCGTAATTTTTTTAAAAAGGCGCGCAGCTAACTGAGCGACCTGATGCATGTAAGCGTGTGCATGTCTGAAAATGTCCAATAATAATAGTAATAATGATAATAATAATAATAATAATAATAACAATAATAATAACAACAACAATATTAACAAATGTGTGTTACTCAGGCCAATATTGAACAAGACACTGCTATTTAAGAGCTTCCAAATTTACAGGGAGATGTATGGATTCCGGGACAAACCGCGCGGAAGTCTATAAATTTCATAGTAATTTTGGGAACTTTTTAATAGCTGTATCTCCTTTAATATAGTTTCGATAAACTCCTAACAACCGGTATTTATAGGTATGTTTTAGTTATTATCATACGTGGGAATAAGTGTGATAATTAACATAGTTTTGACTAAAATGATGCTTCGTATTAACCTTACAGCGCGGGGGGGGGGGGGGGGGGGGGGGGGGGGGGGTTGGATGCTTGCCCCAAAAGGATAAAACATCAGCACCCAAAGTTTTCAGTAGATGTTCGTTCATTCCTCGCGCAGATTTTGAGACAAGTTTAGTGATGGTCAGTTGCTATGGTTACGCGATACGACGTCATAAGTACCAGGTGGTCAAGCAAATTTTGGGTGAAAATACATGTTTTTTTTAACTTCTTTTAACAATAAAATTATATCTTGTGGCTAGAATCATGCAAAGTGCTTATTTTTGTGTTATTCAAGAAAATAGATCGGATCAAGAAAAGCTCTTTAAGATCTGGAAGCAGTTGTTAAATCAAAGCTTCGAAGTTCCGTTTCCTCCGCACGTAAGTAAATCGATGTTAGCAAATGTGATGGCTAATTTCTTCGTTGAAAAAATCAGTAATATAAGATCTAAATTCCATGAGTGTACAATTCAGGATTGTCAAGATTGCTCCCCCATCATGGAACTACACTCTCCGTCATTTGGTAGATTTAAAGCAATTACAGAAGATGAAACTTACAGCATTATCATGAAATTGGCCAAGAATTCGTGTGCACTAGATCCTATACCTACACCCCTGCTGGTCAAGTGCATTGATGTCCTCTAACCGGTCATAACTAAAATGGTTAATATTTCACTTGAAAGTGGTGATTTTCCCAAAGCATAGAAAGAGGCTTTGGTTCGACCGATTCTCAAGAAGAATGGCCTTGACACTGTTTTTAAGAATTATCAGCCTGTAAGCAATCTTTGCTTCATCTCAAAAGTAACCTAGAGAGCTGTGTTTCGTCAAATTGACAATCACATGCACAAACATAATCTTTACCCATCACTACAATCTGCCTACAGAAGAACCATAGTATAGAAACAGCACTTTTGAAAGTTACTAACGACATTCTGATGGAAATGAATTTTCAGCATGCTGTTCTACTTGTGTTACTTGACTTGAGCGCTGCCTTTGACACTGATGATCATAGTGTTTTGTTGCGTAGACTTCAAACTTCATTTAGAATTTCTGGAGCACCATTAAATTGGTTTAAGTCATACTTGTCAGCAAGAAGTCAACGTGTTTCCATTCCCGGCGCCCTCTCTGACAGTCTTCCTCTTAACTGGGGCGTTCCACAAGGGTCCTGTATTGGTTCCCTGTTGTATATCATCTACTCTTCAAACTATTTAACATCATTGAACGTCATCTTCCAAATTCTCACTGTTATGCGGATGATTCACATATTCAGAGTGTCCCAAAAGTTCGTTCCTCTACTTTATAAGTCTGTATTTCAGTGTGATTGGACTTGGTAAGGAAATCATTTCAACCAAATTTGTGTCTTTCAATATAATTCACTATTTTCATACTTGTTGTGCCATCTTTTGACTCGAATATTCGATTTGCGTACTTCCGCGCCAAAGGTGGGCGTGCGCGAGTATATTTTCCAGCCACATATTTTGTTTTATTTCATAGCCTGAATTGCTCGAACTCCTTCCTTGTTTTTTTGTGAATATCACGAAAGATAAACCCCCTTAACGCACAAACGTTCAGCTGCGTGAGAGCATAAGCCTGTATACTTCGATTTACTGGCTTATCTGTTGTAGAAATTGCTAAAAAACTTGAGAAACTCGAATGTTGGGTGGTAGAATGATTATGGAGAAATGAAGGTTCTGAAGGCAGAAAACTAAGGGGAAGACCAAAAGCCCTGAATAAAGCAGCTAAAATAGTTTTAAAGAAGGCTAGATACAAAATAGGAGACTCGACAAGGAAGCTCAGTCTCACATAGTTAGTAAGCCAAATAAAAGGGTCGTGAAAAGCTGTTTAAAATGTTTCAAATTAGAGACCCCTGAGATGGCAAAAAAACCTCTGCGTAGTCTGCCAATTAACGCCCAGCTCGTTTCAAATTTGTAAAGAAGTACAAAAGCCTTGCTTTGGAAGGGGGTTGGGATGATTATCTTTTTCGGATGAATACCCAAAATATACATTTTTTCAGCTGCCTAAACTAAACAAATTTTGTTTGGGGGTTGAACTGGATCTTGCGCACCAGGTGATAAAAAAGCTCAGAATGGATCATTTGTGAGTCTACACGCTGTATCCCCATTCTGCTACAGAATGTGATAAAAAAAAACGAAAAGGGCATGCCAGTTACTGAAATTCTGAACACATGTACTTGATAGAGAAATAAAGATCTTCTAGCAATTTCATGTAAAAATATAGTTTTGATGACAAGTTATAGTGCATGAAATTAGAGGAACGAACTTTTCGGACACCCTGTATATTTTTCCTTCAAGCCCGATGACTTGTCAAGTCAACAAGATGCTATAACTGCCATGCAAAATTGCATTGACGACATTCGCTCATGGGTGGAACACGACAAACTCCTTCTCAACGATGAAAAGACGGAACTTCTCGTCATTGGCACCCGACAACAGTTATCTTAAGTCAATATTTCTTCGATCACCGTGCGAAACTCTGCTATAATGAAATCGTCAGTTGTTAGGAACCTTGGCTCGTACATTGATGACAAGCTGTCAATGAACTCCCACATCAACAGAGTCTGTAATACATCATTTTACTATCTCCACAACATCACGCGGGTAAGAAAACACCTATCGCGCGACTCCTCAGAGACTTTGATTCACGCGTTTGTCTCCAGCCGATTAGATTACGGTAACAATTTACTCTATGGATTGCCACGGGTACAAGTTAATAATTAAGATTCAAAGAGTTCACAACGCAGCTGCAAGGCTTATTTTTGAGCAACCTAAGTTTTGCCATATGACACCAGTCTTATCTTAGCTTCACTGGCTTCCCATCAAGTATCGCATTGAATTTAAGATTTTACTGATTTTACTATTCACGGCATGGCGCCAGATTATATTTGCAAGTTGATAAGCCGAAGGAAATAAACTGGATATTCCCTCAGATCCAGCAGAAAAGTTATGCTTGAGGCTTTTAATTTGTAGTAGTTATTTGTTTCGTTTATTTTATTATTTATTTCTTATTGTTATTTTATTTCATTTTTAAATCTTTCTACCTGCTTGTAAATTTTATTCATTTTTAGTCTTTCTTTTTAACTTATTGTAAAGTGCATTTGATCATGTCCCATAGAAACTTGCGCTATATCAGCTTTAATTATTATTATTTTTATTTATTATCATTTTTTCATGTAAAGCACAAAAAAGTACCATTCCTCGGAGAATTAAACTGATTTCTAATTCTTGATAAAATCCAAGATGGCGACCATTGTTGGTGACGTCACAGGCCTCCAGCAGCGCCACCACCCATAAAATATACCTCATCTTGCTAAGAATATCAAAGGCTTTCCACTAAAGGTAAAATCGTTTCAAAATACTGGAACATATCTAAAACTCCAGGGAGGGATTCCATCCAACCCCCCTCCTCCCCCCGTGCAACGGTGGGGGTCAGTGAATTTGCGTTTACGTCCAAGGGTTAATTATACCCGTGTATTAAGGTGATAGTCGATGAATAACCTATAAAGATATTCACTTTAGTCCAGCTAACTCAGTCTGCGATGTTCCTCAGGATTTGGTGTTAGGTGCTGTTATTCTCTCTTTACTTTGGGCCCATTGCAGATAACTATCATCACACATGGCCTAGAGTCTATGATATATTTCTAGCTGGGTTTTTAAAAACGTTATCGCCAAATTGAACTTTTTGATTCTAACAGTTTTTTTTTGGCCAAAAATCTCCAAAGTAGCTAGTGCATCCATTGCTTTCTTCTCTTCTCCTACTTTCCTTCTCCTCGCTCGTTCTTGTTCTCCTTTCCTTCTCCTTCGTTGGAGCTTCTTCGGCTTAAAAGACCTGCTTTTTGACTCCATTTCACTCAAGGTACTTCAGATTTCGTTAGGCTGGTTTTCAAAAATTCGGCTAGATATATATGTCTGATTGGATTTCCTGAAACATGGTTATAAAATCTTTCTTATTTACCTCAGTACAGAGTATTTTGGTGGAGGAAGTTTTTTTTTTTTATTGTTACCTTTTATTTATTTAATTTTTACCAAATATTTACTGAACACACTGCAGTAGATACACTCTTATGAGTTTCTCACTGGCTATTAACCTCCCCCCCCCCCCCCCCCTCCGCGACCAAAAAAAAAAAAAAAACGCTTTATTAACTTTCCATAATTCTCTCTGTAGGTCAGCCTTGAGCAAAGTTTTTCGGAAGGCATCATTAGGCCTTATGAAGGAACAAGTCTCACGATTGGCAAAGTCTGCTGTGTCCAATATCTTCTGGCATTTCGTCTCCGAGTTTGGCTGCACAGGTGAAAGACTGATCCTGGGCTTGGGAGGGAAAGATTGGATACTGCGAGCTTTGTTTTTGGAGGCAACAAGTCTTTGGCCTTACAAGTAGGTTCTAGGGATGAAAACTAGTCGGCGAGATGAAAATTGATGGTAATTTCTGAGCAGGCCAAAGACTAAAATAAAAATTGTTTTGAAAGCGGGGCTCCATTTCTCCTCTTCATCCGCTGCCAATAACTTCAACAAATATGACGCCATAATGAAGTTAGATTACGTAATTGTGTCAATCAAGAAGTTGAAAATGATGAGTAAATTATTGTGTGTAATTTCGGTTACCACAGGATGGTCGGTTTTGAAGTTACAGAGCTAGGAGTCTTCCCGAAGCGCCCCCACCCCCATTCCCAGTAACAGAAAGCAAAAAATCCCCGTCTGAATGGGACTTAGCCTGAGAAAACAGGCGAAATTTGACGACGCTACCACTGGTTTTCCCGCCAAATGACGTCTGAGAAACGAGCTCAAAAATTTCATACTGATGACGCGTCACTACCCTGATCTGGGTAGTGCTCCTGATTGGTCGTGTCGAGTGGGAAATTGGATTCAATCAATCAGAAGCACTACCTAGATCTGGGTATTATGGAATTTCTGCGCTCGTTTCTCAGACGTCATTTGGCGGGGAAACGAGTGGTAGTGTCGCCAAATGTCGGCTGTTTTCTCAGGCTAAAAGGGGCTTTACATATAAATCCTCTTTATCACACTCTGCCGTTCCATGGCCACCAAACTTCGCACTTGCTGCTATATAATCGCCCACTTTATCGTGGCTTCGCCTCGCTCGGGAAAAAAACATCACAGACAAACCATTTATGAGCTGGAACCGCACTACTGGAATATCATACCGACAACTGAAGTAACCAAATTTTCGTGTGACACTGTATTAACTTTTCCACTGACTTCCACCGCATGTGCAAAGATAACACTTGCTACAGAGGTATCGTTTGTTCTTCTGACAGACTCGTGCGTTTAGTTGAGTTTCCTTTTTTAAAAAACAGGGTTGTTGCAACGTACGCCTAACACATTTTTAGGATATATTGCTTCTGTTGAACACAATAGACAAACTTTACACACTAAAACGTCTTGTTTCACTGAATAAGGCGGCAGTACGTTTGCCGCTAACAAATCCAAAACTTTGGAGATAGCTATTTACACTCATAGCAGCTTTACTGTTCTCAATAAGAACATAATATCCGCAATACATTCTGTTCTTGATTTACATGTTGCTTAAGTAAAAAATGTATGTTTTATCAAATTAACGTTCGTGGTATACCGAGTGGTAGCAAACCACAAAATGCGATATCCCACCAGTGGTGATATCACTGCTATTCACAAATTCTTGATATCATTGTTGACCATCAGCTCCCAGTATTTTCGCGCGTTTTCAAGCACTTGTGATTTTCGGTCTTCTCGGAGTTCCGGTGTTGGTCTTTGATTCGCGAGTCGAAGTTAAGTTTTAGGCTTATTATTGAAACTGGAGACAAGCTGAAGCAGGTTTGTCAAGATAACAGAAGAGGAAATGATCGAATTCGTGGTAAAACAAGAAACTTCGAATGCAAAGAGGAAACAGCGTACGACGTCGAGTTAATCAAGAAATTAATTTTTGTTTTGTTCAACATCTCTTCATGAGCTTTCACTACAAGTTTTGAACGACCACCTTTCGAAATTCATCTTCTGCTTTCAAGAAAAAAGGATTGCTTCGCCTATGCACCCACAAGTTTGATAGGTTTTCCCTCGAGCATCCAGGGATATCTGAACAAACAGAACTACGGCCTCACAATTTTTACCAGTTTTTACTGACACTGTTTTTAAAACTACAATGGCTACTCTCAAACCAAACAAAAATAAAGAAAACTATAAAAATCCAAGGGATTAGGAAACAAGCATAGGGCATCAGATAGCCAAACAGACGAGGAAATTGAGAAACTGTATGCTTCCAAATGCCTAGGTTAGGTGGCCTTTTCGTCTAATTTAGTCAGGGCTAAAAGCGAATATCCCATAAATATATCAATTTATGATTTAAATCAAATAATAAACTTGTAATCCACAAATCAGGTAACTTTAGGACACATTCATGCTACTTTTGAGGGAAAGGCTAAGTGATTTTAGAGAATAATTATTTGCAAACAGTTTAAGACTGAAACAGACCTTACATCGAGTTAATAGCCTTATATGTACACCCCCAAAAAAGTAATCATCTTCGATCACATAATGGCTCTTGGTGGCTCTTGATGACGGTAGATTTGCATGGCCTGGAAAACAAATTCTTGGAAAACAAATCAGGTCGAAATTTTTGCGTTCGGCTAGTTTAGTTTACAAACTCTTGCCAGCAAATCTGGTGGCGTGTAAACCAGCCTTTTATATTTTTTTATACATCACATCTAAGGTGAAACGGTAGTATGAGGCGCTGTTTTTATCATACAGACCTCGGACTGAATGCTGTATTTCACAATTTTGCAAGACAAATTAACTCATTCAATATTCAGGATGATCGAAGCACACGTGGGCTTTTAGCGAAACCGTTCAAAAATTTCCAAAATCACCTATACGGCTAGACGGTTCTCACTTTTGACAAACACCAAATGAGACTCCAGAAGCATAGAAGGGAAAGGCAAATTATCAACAGATCCTTTGACGGCAATTTTGGCGAGTTTGGACCATTTCTATGGGATTTATGGAGCTTCGAGCTGGAACGATCGGGTTCAGGCTGCCCAGCCTTTCCTTATTTCTTGTTAGTACAACTCAAAATCTTAGAACGATAAAAAGGCTTGCAAGTGGCCCTAGAAGTAAAAAGACAGGAAAAAAAAACAAAACAAAACAAAACAAAACAAAAAACAAAAACAGAAACAAAAACGCAAGGTGAGTCATTTGTATTTCTATTTTTGTAAAAAAAATGGAATTTTTCTTATAACCCCCACAGAGTTGGGGCCGCCTGTAGTTTCAAGATGCTGCATAAATTTTTCGCATGAACCTACCTGGCAAATTTTGACCAATCAGAGAATACAAATTGAACGTAGAGCATGACCAGCGCGTGAGCATGAAAAGCAACTGTTTTCCCTGCCTGTAATAGCTGGCTGAATTTTCGCGTCCGAGGTCAGTTTGAAATCAAAATTTTAATAAACACAACATATTTCATATGAATTTTTTTTAAATAATCTTGAACCTGCGATTATTTAAAAACTAGTTACTTGTCAGACCTCGATGGGTCGACACCAGAGCCCGCGATACGGTCAGATGATACTGATCAGCGAATAACTTGTTTTGACAGCTGTCAATTGATCACAACATTGATGGAACATTGATCTGAAATATGAGTGCAATATTAGTTCGCACCTGGCCTCCCAAATCAGTTAGAAAGTGTGAGGTTAAACATTGCTTTCCCTGTGGTGCAAACGGACGGTCGGGCGGTCGGGCGGTCGGTGTACGGTCACGTGATTACCAAATTTTCTCGGCTGTGTAGCTTGTCTTAGCTCTCGGGCTGCGTTCGCGCGTGCTTCGAGCGGGCGAGGAGCTCCGCTACAAATACCTAGACTGTAGGCTTTGGTCGTAAATTTCAAACGTTTTTTAAATAAAGGATAAGGTATTCTTTAATCGTTGTATTGTGAGGATTTTATATAATAAACAGAAAATTACATGGACGCTTGGAAATACGAAATTTCTCTTTTCGTGTTGAAAATACTTTTCAACACTCGAAAATAAATTCCGTATTTCCGCGCGGCCATATAATATCCTCTATATCACATAATATGCATTACTGCTTTTAACTTACTTGCACAACATGTTGTTTGACCAAGAAACATCCATACCATAGAAAACGACCATAGCAGTAACTGGTGATAACAGAAAAGACGTTTGAAAGGAAGAAGAGTTGTTCCCTCAATCAGTTTTATAACCAGCACTTTTGCAAGACAATTTACGAAAGTAACTATAAATTTTATGTGTAGTTACCTATGTATACTATACGAAACTGAAGCCTGATGTGAGGGAAGATTCGATCACCGTAGTTTACACAGTTGAATAAAGGAGTTAAAGGGCAGCCGAAGCGCCATAGAGGTGAGGGAAGCGGAGAGTGCAAAGAAAGGTCATTAACTTCGCGTAAAAAGGGTCACAAACTTCTCGTGAAACAGTAGAACTTCGTAGGTGTTAAATATTGTTACTGTTTTAACGTCATGCTAATTTTCCATATTACCTCCATGAATAGTACATTTCAGTTCCAAAATTGTCAATGTTTTAATTCAAAATGTACAATAAAATTCAAGCTAAATTGAAATAGTCATGAAGCTACATGTATGTATGGTCTGTATTAATTTGGGAAAATTAGCAAAACGTCCAAATAGTGAATGTTGTAACGAAGTTGTAACGTGGATTTTTAGCCAGTTCGTAGGCTAGGTTTGTCTTGAAATTTCAAGGTGTTGCAGTGAATCAATCTTAATGAAAGTTTTAGACATTATTATAAACACCATGAAGATTATTTGATAAGCTTTAAAATGAATTCTGTTGAGCTGTTCTAGAGATATACGGAAAAGCGCTAAAAATCGAAATCAAGAATAAAGTTTACTTAGACAGGTGATGAGATAACAGCTTAGTTTTCAGGATTACATGAAAGAAAACACACTAAAATTTCTAAGCAGCGAAATATGATATCAAGCATCATTCTGACGCTACTTAAGGTTAATTTGAGTTCTTTATTAAACAAAATATCACGGCTATATAAGATTTGAGTTTTGAAATATATTTACGTTTTATTTGAATTCAAACATACAGAATTTCTTTTAATTCTCATAAGGATTATTTGCTAAACACCGAACGTTAAGTTCCTAGCATTTTCAGTAGCAGGTTTAGATCGCCCAAAATCCGGCTTTTATCTGTTTCAATTTTTTTTTTTTGTTGGCATAGTGATTTCGATTTTACCTAAAACTAACTTTTAACAAACTTTAATCCAGAATCACTTTTAAGGCGATCGAAAAATATCGGTATGGTTTAAGAAAAACTGTATCGAAACTCCTTAAGAGCGCCTGTCCGTAAAAATCAAACATATCACGGCAAGGGTGCAAAATTCGATTTCTTTCATATTTTAATGTTATAGATAGGCTAGGGTATAACTAAAATTACTGTGTGGTTTTTTGGTGAAATATCCTTTTATTTCGGAGATAAATGCAAATAACCAAAGTCCGTTGAAATCGCCATTTGATGCGCTCAATTATTACATATGGGTTTGAAAACCTCGCGTGCAAAAACCGATTACTCTACCGTCTTTTAAACACCATAGCCTTCTTTTACAACTTTTAAATATTCGTTAAATGATTTGGGGAGATAGTGCTCTGTTCTTTGTATACAAAATAGTTTAATTTCGAAGGCAAAAGTAATGTAAAAGTAATGCGTGAAAAAAACATAATTTTCACCCTGTGCGAAACCTTCAAATCGATTAAGCTTCTGGTAGTTCAATGTTAGTAGGATGGTCTACAGATTCCTGTAAAAATTTCTTTGGGCAAGTGATTAATAGCGACGCGAGAGCTTTACAAAATCTGTTAAAAATGCAGATATTTGACCTTCTGCGGTCAACTTTGAAGTGACAACACTGTTATTGGGAGGCAAAACATTCCCCATAATCGAAGCATTTTTTTTTTGGTTTTGAATTCCGGCCCCATTCAATCATCCCTGTCACTTGGAATCAATACATTATATATTCCCATACATCAAGTACCTACCGCAGCGTTGAAGGACACCGCTGAATAATTAATTGAGTAACAAAAACTCAGCCTCCCTCTTCGCCCGTGGAAAATTGTCACCTGTTCGTCGCTTGCGGTGAAACTAACGTCTGCAATTTACACCTCACACCCGACACGCCGCGTCAACTTTCGGCGTCTTCAAAGGTCGAATACCAATCTTTGACCAGTTTTACGCGAATTTTATCACGATTGCATCTTCTTCGACGGCTTAGCCATTTGCTAAACAATGCTTTACACTGCACGAAAATATATTTCCGACCGGTGCTACAATGGCACAATAATGACGACACTGTTCGTCACTCAATACTACTATACAGTCTCAGTCAAAATGGTTGGGACACTTTGGGGTCTCCTTGTCCCCCCAATGTTGGTGTACAACATTTGGTGACCGAACCGCCATGAACAACTTTGAGAGGGACGAGGGGAGCACGAGAAGGAAAAAAGCAGCGTTTGGTTAAAGTGTCCCAACTATTTTTGTCTGAAACTGTGTCGAGGAGGAATTTGAAGACGTGTTGAGAGATACGGAGGTTAATCTGTCGGTCGGTCACAAGCGACGGGCTTTTGGTTTTTTAGGCGTCTATTGTGTTTCGCGAACGTTTCTATAGCAGCGAACTAAGTTATTTGGGTATAACAACATAACACAAAGAATGACCAGTTCGCAGAAATTTCTTGGGTACAGTAGAGTATTGGAAAATAAAAGGAACTGAGTGTGCATTAAACCGTACACAAATAGCTTTCAAGTGGCCGATTGATAGCGTGACAATATAGCACGTGCATACTATCTGCGTAAGATTCAGGGCTTTCATATACGGAGAGGCGCTCGAATGTGCCACATTTCTAGAGAAAATGTGTGGAGAATAATACGAGAAGGCCTCTTTGCCAAGAAAGAGTGTAGGAGCAAGGCCCAAAGGGACGCCTTTCTAAGTTAAGGGCAGGAGTCGAAAGACAGGTGAAAGAGCGACTAAGCGATTTCGAGAGGAAGGGGGAAACTTTTCCTCCAGTTTGGAGGAAAATGCAACGAGCCGTATCAGCGAGAACAGTATCCCGCTTTCTAAATTTGTAAAGATACCATTGACTACAAGCGCGTAAAAAGGGTGTCCTACAATAGTGTAATGGTTTGGTCCGACGCCAAAAAGTTTCTTAATGATATTCCAGGCTACTGCTGTAAAATCGACAACTTTTTATAAGTTGTTTACAACGTATGTTAATTTGGCCTTGCGCCAAATGGTGACATCGGTTCTCATTCTTTACCCCAAATATACACCTTCCTGAATAGCTCTAAAACAAACTACTGTGCCATAAATGTGGGAATTGAGGTACAAAACATGAATCATATCAAACGAGGACAATACCTATCCTTAAAACCTCAAAAAAACTTTATACTAGACGTGTACACGGGTCACCGTACTTTAATTCATACAAAGCTTTTTCGATACCTAGCAATGTTGTAATTAAAGAAACAAAGACTTCTTTCCCCTATTGATTGTCTTCTCTCTTTCTATCCGTGAAATCTCTAATGTTTTTCCCGAAAAAATGGCTCCGAAACGTGTATATACCTGCCTAGCGATTTCCCGCGACTAGAGCCAACGAGGAGTCACATACCTAAAATTCCTCTTAAACACAGTCTCAGTCAAAATGGTTGGGACACTTTGGGGTCTCCTTGTCCCCTCAATGTTCGTGTACAAGATTTGGTGACCGAACATGAACAATTTTGAGAGGGACGAGAGGAGCACGAGAAGGAAAAAAACAGCGTTTGGTTAAAGTGTCCCAACTATTTTTGTCGGAGACTGTAGTACTGTCATGTGCATTTTAACGGGGAGGGGTGGTGGTGCTTTAAAGTACATGTAGTTCACCTAGAAAGCCTTTTACACAACTAAAGGGTTTTTTTTAAAGCCGATTTATTAACGAATACTACGCATTTGCAAGATGGCGTTACTTTACTACTACGACCAGAATCCTTTTCGTATTTCCTTTCATGTTTTGTTTTATTTTAGATTTGGTAATTTCAGACCCCCTAATTTGCACAAGAAAGCGAATCCCTGAGGATTCTGGTCGTAGCAGTAAAATGGCGTCCTCGTGCCAATGGCCTTTTTCTTCTTTCTTTCTTCTTCATCTTCGCCATTATAACTCCAATTTTTTACTTTAACCACTCTGGCACCCTACAATCTCGCGCTGTTGTTTAGTTACGACATAATAAACATCGACAAAAAACTGAACCTGTTCGCACCGCGACAAAAAATAGAGTTTGGCCTTTGCAAAAATGTTTGAAAATGTTGTAATTGCCACAACTTTAGAGATGCCTACAGCATTTTGACAGGCGACAAAATCCTCTGTTCCCTTTATTTTGACAGCTATCCTTCGTTGGGTCATCCTATTTCGCGAACGTTACCAATTAACGTTATTGGTTAACACGAAAAATTGCTGCGACTGCCAGGCTTCTTACATTGGTGAAACCGGCAGAAACCTAAGCACGCGACTGACCGAACACAAACGCGCGACGAGGAATGGTGACGTCAACAATCACATTGCTGAGCACCATTTAAAGGCGAAACATCAAATTGACTGGGACTCTGCGACATGTATAACGTATTCTACAGACTTCTATCAACGTCTTACTTTAGGAAGCTGGTTTACTAACTTAGAACAAACGCCACTGAATCGTAGTCAACAGTTACCAGCGCCGTACAAACGACTTATTGACGAGATCAAGCAAAACTAACTACGAGAGAACAACTGGAGAACTAACAATTTGACTAACAATAGACGACTGTTTAACTGCGACAATAGACGGATCGAAACGCACCAATCACTGATTACGAGTCTTCATAGCCAATAACATCACGGCTTAACTGACAGACGACCAATAACATCGCGACATAATTGACCAATCAGATCAATAACCCGAGTATAATACCATCAAGTGACGTGATACAACTCACTTTGACTCTGAAGATGACTACCGCACAGGTTGTCGAAACGTCAGTCACTGTCAACAACAACAGTCCTATTCAGGACTACGTTCACCCGGACGATCAAACTCAACCTTTTGAAATGACTCCTGGGTTCAAACCTTTCACAGTTTTAAGTAGAAACTATCGTGTCTTCTGTGTCTCATCTACGGCAACCTGGGACACCGAAAATCAAGATGTTTTCTCATGATTTTGAAAAATTTCCTTTAAAGAAGCAAAACGTCGAAGTGAAGAAAGGTATCGGTTTATGTTGTCAGGATTTTTAGTCATTTTGATGGTGCTATATAAGTTCATTTAGTTGCCACAAGATGTAAGCTACAAAAACCCTTTGAGTGCAGGATTATCAAACCCCAGAAAGAAATTAAACACTGTTTGGCAATCACACTATTTCTCAAGATGCTACAAGATTTCATGGCCACAGCATATACTTGTAGACCTCAAATAACCGCAAAAGGAATATGCAGGAGGACGTGACATGCCGGAACATCTAATCTTCAGCTGTGAAACCTCTGAGAACCTTTCTTTCATTCAAGGATTTTAATCTGAATCTTTTGAAGTCGCTAGCCCCATCGGCTCTCGGCGCTCCTTTTTTTATTTTTATGACTGCCTGTTATTTTCCTTGTTTACATGTTACTTAGTTTCTTAGTAGCAAGAGAAAAATACCTGGCTCAGTAGATTCTGTATCGACAGTTGTTGTATTGTGTGTATGAAACCCTCAGTATGTTAGGTACACAACGGTAAATTTCGCTTTTAATTCGATTTCATTCCTGTTGAACATCTTTTGTTTTGTTTGATATGTCCTCTTGAAATATTTGCCGTTGAGATTGTATGTTATCAAAAGCCGTTCTCATCCACAGCCACATTAATTTGGCTTATAAAACTCCCTTCATAATTCGCGACCTCAGATCTCGCACAATTACAGCCGCCGCGCAAGCGAAAGATGCAGTCCGTGTTCGATCTGTAACGCAGCTGGAACAACATACTTTTTAACTGTGGGTTGATGCAGTGTGGTCCTTTGTGGAATTAGTAAAAAGCTCCAAAGCATTGCACAAGTGAGTTAATAAGAAAAGTAAAGTAACTAAAGAGCTTGATTTTCAATAATCATTTACCCGCTGTCGAGGGCCGGGACTGGGTTGTTCGTGACAAAACTTATGATATGGAGCCAAATGTCAAGATTACAAGTAAACTTGAAGACGTCGCATGAGTGTATCACCTTTTTCTTATTGTTATTAGGCTTTAAGCGGATATTTTTAACCCGATGGAAGATCAGAACTATCATCAGATAACTCTTCCACGCTGGCTACCGCTATTGTTGGCAGCAATTCAAATCGCGCTTCTGTGACTCAGCGTGTGACGTATGATGATAGCTCTTCTCGGATTGGATATTACAGAGAAGGCGTGAAAAATATTCCGCGAAAGCTATTTCTATAAATAATTTTTCGTCAGAAAGGGTTGACTCCAAGGGCTTATATGGGAGATGGAGGCTCCAAGTAATCGGCTCTTGCCAAGAGTTGTGTTTGCAAGAAGGTTTGTAGTAATGACGTCACGATCTTTTGCGGTGCTGGCGCTATTTACGCCTAATCACCCCGCTCTTTATCTTCGAGATTATCCTCGTCATCAATAAGCAGATCGTCCCATTCCTCTTGTATTCCTTCTATTTAAGAAAGTTATGAGGGGGAGACAGGGCGCTTGTTTGATAATGGCCGACGGCGTGAACGCTTACTCGGGGACGGGCGCTTATTAGCGCGTGGGCCCTTATCGAGGAAATACGGAACACAGATATGAAACGGGTTAAATAAAAAAAAGCTAAAATGAGCGAACAGGACACCAAACGCGCTAAGATGCATTTAGTCAAAACAGAAATACCGTTTGTTGAAAGGAAAAGTTAATAAGCGCAACCTCTCCTTTTAGCCGAAATTTTAAATAAGCGCTGGGGCGCTTGTTCGAAAATGAGCCCCAGGCCATATATTTTTGAAAGGCCCTTTTTGAGGGGCGTATTTTTGGAGGGCCGAGCTTATCTACGGAGGGAAAATTGGAGGGGCGATTTAACATGGCGTTACTGGTTCTTTTTTTTGGGGGGGGGGGGGGTGGGGGGGCTTATACTTGGAGGGGCGATTTAACAGAAGGTTCTTGGCGTTACTGGTTTTGGGGGGGGCTTATACTTGGAGGGGCTTATTTTCGGAATTTTACGGTAGCTTGAAAAATATTACGAAGTTTTAAGGAGCTGCCTTGTAACACCACCATTACTATGATTCTCAGTTGGGAAATGACCTTAAAGCCACAGGTCCCCAGACTATGACTGCATGATTACGTTAGAGTTTGTTCTACAGAATCAGGGAGCTGACATTCAAAGTTTTGAATTAACAAGGTGACCAGTATTTGGAATTTAACAGGGAAAGACCGTGTCTAAGGATATCACTATCTTAAGCTATAGATTGTCTTCATTCACTCTATACTGGAATGCACAAATAAAAAGCATACCGGATAGGGCTTCTGTTCACGCAAAGAAGGGTGATTTCGGCCAGAAAAAGAAAAGCTGCAGCGCGCCGATCTCTAAACAGGAGAGTCACATGCTGGATAGGTGTTCATACTTGACCGGATAGCTTTTTGTGTGTGCAAGAAAAGCTGTCCAGTATACCGTGAACTTAGCCTTAATTATTGCTGTTGTTCTCGTTGTGGCCGTTTGCTACTTCACCCCACCGCTCTAAATTGGATTGCGTGACTTACAAACGGCTGCCTGCAATTCAAGATGTGAGCACCGGCATTTTTGTGTCATTCTGTTGTAGCAATCAGATGTAATAGCTGGTAATATTTTCAGATACTACATTCTAAGCAATGTTTAACAAATGACTGCCCGTACAAAATTTTATCGGCGAGATTCAGAGATCTCGGCGGCCAAAATCCTGCCGAGATCTCTAGGAATCTCGGCGGCCAAAATCCTGCCGAGATGTCTAGGAATGTCGGCGGCCAAAATCCTGTCGAGATGTCTAGGAATCTCGGTGGCTAAAATCCTGCCGAGATTTCGCCGGGATTCCTAAATCTCGGCGGCCAAAATCCTGCCGAGAATCTCTCCGAGATTTAGCCACTGAAGCTAAGAAAGAAAAGAAAACTCCTTATCTGTAACAAATACTGTACTGTTACTATTAGATGGAAAGGTGTTTAAGGATGAAGTTTTAATACCACATGAGGGTAGCTCATATAACCCTTTTCTTAATATTAACCCAGGAATTCACTTTCTCACTCCAGAACCTAAAAAATCAATCATTTCAGAAACTATTTGACAAAAACTAAGCTTACAAAAAATATGAGTATGATCACTTACCGGAAGGTTTGCATGATCCAAATGAAAAAAAAATGGCCTGTCATTTGAATTGCATTGTCACTGTGGTGTATTCAAAACATTGAATTAGTTTATAATCACTGGATTACTAAAAATGTAGATTTGTTGGGGAACAAGTACTTCCTCAACATAGGGCGCTTTCCAGAAGTCTGAACTGCCGGCCGGACCAGTCATCTTGACAATGAAAAATGCTTTGTCTTCCATATTACACCCTACTCACTCCGAGACCGAGCTATGAAACTACAACACCAAAAGATTCTCTAAACAATACGAGACAGTAAATACGGAAAAGGATTTGCGATCAATCCTGATTAGCGCTTATTAATCATCAGTGAAATCATGGACCTTAAATTGATAGTTTTCTTTGCAAGATTTTTGCTTCAGTGTTGTTTAAAACAATTAACAGCTCAACTTCAAATGAACGTACGAAAAAGAAAATTAAGAATTCCGAAGGTCATAGTAAAAACTCAAAAGCATTAATAATATCATTGCAGATGCGTCAATTCACTTTTTAAAAAATAGCGAACGCTATTAAGGCCTTAGCTTAATTTAATTTATCAAGCATCGACCTGTTTAGTATGTTAAGAAGAAGGGCTAGCTAAAATGTAGTTCGTTTCTGTAACCTCACAAGTAAGCTTATCGACATCTTTCGACAAAAGGGTACAAAAAATATAAAGAGAAACCCCATTTATCAAAAGGAAAGGAGAGCACTTACCTTTTCGGCCAGTCTTTGACTATTTTACTGAATGAAAACTTCATCGAAGAAAAGGATTACAAATCGATGTAGGGAAAAATAAGTCTTGTTTTTGTTCTTGTTCTCTGTTCAGCCTATACACGTCATATCTGTCCTAGTTGTGATTGAATGAATGAATACAGTTTGGCAGCCGCGTTTAGAAATTCGTTCCAAAACCGTCAAAACACGGGTCAACCTCGTCCCCAGGGTCTTCTCGCTTTCCAATATGGCGGCGGCAGCTGAACGGCAGCTGAACGTTCGGATCGACCTTTCAGATCTTTTTGCATATGCTGATTTTTTCACCGGTTAAATTAATGAGCGTATGAGGGACAAGCATGAAATCAGAATTGAGGTCGGAGTAAAAGAAAACTGCTTCGTACATTGCTGTAAGTTCGCAAGTGAAGTCATCATTGCAGTCCCCGTTTATCGCTATCTTTTTTACCTGTTGTACGGTAGCAGCAGCTCAATGCCGAATGGAAGAAAAGAGGCTCGTTAAGGTGAGTACTTACGGCTGTATTTTTGGTAATTTTAATTACACTACACAATTTTTCTCGCTTTCTTTGGTTTAAGCTTTAATGCATGCACGAATGCGATTGCAAGGTAGCTCCTGCTGTAAGTAAAAAGTTTCTCTCACATGCGCCTGGCAGCCAGTCAAGGTTTTCCAATCAGTATTTTCTACGGGCGTTCTTATCTTCAGAATTGCTTCTACGGATCAAAGAATATGCAATGTGAACAACCAAAAGAAACTTGAGCGGATATTTATTGCCGCTACATAAATTTCATATTTGTGAGCTTTTCCTGTATGAGTTTAGCACAGTTTCAAATTTAATAAATTCTTGTCATTCTTGACCCAGTTCTTCAGTTAGGTGGACAGACTTGCTTCAGTATGATGCTTATGATATGGTCATCCAGTGAATGAATTAACTGTCACAGCGGGACTGGAGATTTAGCCACTTGAATTAGCGAAAACAAATACACGTAAGCATATGTGAACTCATGTCTCCTTTCAAGTTTTTCATTTTTCACCACCAAATTTGAACTTTTACAGTAAGTTTTTTCCCTCTAACCAAGATGTTTCCTTCTTTTAAGTTGTTAGTTGATTCTTTATGTTGTTACTCTTGTGGTCAAAAACCCTCCCTTCTTTCTTTAAGTGAAATTCATTTAGAAATAGACAACCTCACTTTGATAAATTGAATATGTTGGACAAACGTTAGTCTTTTTCTTAGCGCCTTTGGTTTTCTAAGAGTGAAAGTTACTATGGAGTTTCATATATCGTCCATTTGCATTTAGTTTGGAGTCACTGTTTTACAAAGTGTCATGCAGCCAGCTTGAGAGCTGCATAATTCTTACTGAAGACAAATCCAATAATTGTTTTAATATTCACTCAAAATTGTTTCCAAGGTAAAACCTAAAAATATATAAAATTTGTAAGTTGCTGCTGCCATGTTCATAATACAACATATTTTTGTGTTCTTTGGCAATTTCAAAACATAAAAGGATGTTTAGTCTAGATTACAGAATGATATTCTTCAAATAGCAGTTCATACCTATTTGTCTTAGGCAGTAGTTTGCTTATTTGTTCTCCATAAAATTTGAGATTGAATCTCCACCATTTTCAGTATCTCTACCAAAGCAGTTAAACTATTGTGCTCCTGCTGTCCCTTTTTCTCAATTATCAGTGCAATAGTGCTTTCAACTGTTCTGATATTGGCATGTATGTCTTGCTAAACTGGTCAATGGTAGCTGGTTATGAGGAATTACCCAGGAGATTCTTAGCTCGGTAGAAACAAAGAAATATTTTCGATGAGCAATTAAACAGAGATATTAACAACATTCCAGACCTCTATTATTTTTGCTATCTTGATTTAATCCTTTTTTAACTGCTTGACCAAAACTATCCTATCAATGATCACAAATACAAACTAATACATCATTTTCACGTATCATCGAAATTGACCTCCTTTGTAAAAGGGTAGTATATTTATTGTAATGACCACCAATATGACCACTGGCCTGCTGGTTAGGTGGTTGTAAACCAAAAAGTTTCTATTGATAGAATTAGAGAGACTGAATTATTATTATTTATGTTTACTTTGGGGAGGGGGGGGGGGGGTGGGGTATGGTTTGAGCATAGTTTGAGTTTATACACTCATTGAAGGTATAATTTGTCTGAAATCCCTATCCCCTATCAGATTGACTTAAAGGAAATTGCTACCATAGTCAAACCTCCACTAATGACTACCTTTTTTCATAGCAGTGGTGGCCCAATTATTTTTTTGTTGATTTCTTTTCATGGTGTTGCTTGTCAACGTGCTAACAACATGTTAAACACCAAAAGTGATTCTAGATATCACAGTGGCAACTTTTCAAAAGGAAAAGAAATTTTACTGTGCGAAAGTGAGCTATGAACGTCTTGACTACAACACTTCCCTTACGTGCGTATTTGTTTACTTTTGTCGTATTTGTAACAGTTATCATTTATGTACAAAACGGGTTTAGTCTCGGTAACTATTCTTTAAAATGCTCTCATTTCTCATGAAACAAATGGTTATAATTTTAAAAAAGGGAAACATTTTAACCTACCTCACATTTTTTGACAACAGACCCGAATCCTTTACTCCCTTAAACTAAACGAGATTGCGTGACAAAGAACTTTGAGACCCAGGTTATACCGAGAAAAAATATACCATTCTAAAAAAAGAAACTCTCGCGGCGCCTTCTGTAACTATAAAAGAGAAACATGTAAATAATCAAGATCCTTAGTTTCAGTGACTTATCCGCTAACCCTTAAAACATAACACCCAAAAAATATTTCCACAAGAGACTATGAAGTGGTGGGCCCTAATAAACTTTGGCTTTCCATAAACACCTGCTTACACATTTTAGCTGTTAAAAAAGCCTATTTTTACAACAGTTTAGTTTTGAAATACGATTATGAATTCCTTAATTGTATCCTCAGGAAAATGAAATTGAGGGGGGGGGGGGAGTGCCTTTCCCTTTCCCTTTCCCCCATCCCCCAAGGGGGCGCAGCCTGATTCGGGGTAGCCAGGTCGGGCTACAAAACCTGAGTAATTTTAGAACACCTCTGGTGTTGAAAGAAAAATTTTCTGCAGTTCTGGCAACCTCGAGCACGTTTTGCTTCTCTGAGCAATGTTTGGGCAAGATATAGGCTTACGGTGCATTTCAAGCTAGAAAAAGTGAGCAGTTTGATAGAAAATGTCCAATGGCTTTGGAGGTGGGGCGCTCCACCTCCAAAGCCAGAGAAAATGCCAAGTAGGCCTGAACCGCGCCCGTATAAGCGTCCCTAATGAGTCCGGCAGGTCGAGGGAGAGGCTGGGTAGGGAGGGAAACTCTAAAATGGAGCAAAGGGGGCCTAGCTCTAAGCATACCGGCTGCGTTTAAGTAGCCTGCATAGCAAGCGTTTCCGCGCTTTCGCGCTATAACTCGACTGGAAACGCGTGCTACGCAGGCTAGCGTTTTAGCTCTACGTAATGTACGTCTGCCTTGGCAATAAATTTCGCCTATAGTTTCGAGCAACTCTTCAAAGGAGATTGCAAGCCCGAATATTTGCGACCGTCACGAACGCTCGAGCGTGGAAACCAAAGATCGCGCCTTAAAAGAACTTACAGTGAAACCTGTATATTAGCGGACACCGTATTAAGTGGACACCCTCTATTAAGCGGACAGTAGCCGAAGTCCCGAATTTTATTGCCCTTGTTTTCTTCAAATGAAACCTTTATTAAGCGGACACCTCTATTAAGCGGACGCGGACACCTAAAAAGTACCTGAAATGGTCATTTCTAGTGTTGCCAACCTTTATTAAACGGACAGTTGTAATGAAATTCCACCACCCAACATGCCAGACACCGGAAATGCGAAAGATTGCCACCCACAGATTTTTCAATTTTTATTTAAAAAACGTGACTTGACGAACTTATTTGATTAGTTTCACAGTGCAGTATTGTTTTCTATTTCGTTTTATTTGTATAGAGCTTCTTTCACTCATCTGATTTCGTCAAATTCGAGTTGCAATCTATGTTTATGGTGCTTTTATCAATTTCTCCACTTAAATAAAGAAATAATGCAAACGTACATCGTCATAGTATCTGGGACTACTGCTAAACGTTTCCACTGTTCCTTTGAGTGGCATTTGACACCTCATATGACGTTATCTATTGAAACCTGTATTAGGCGGACACCCTGTATTAAGCGGACACTACAGCAATCCCCCGAGGGTGTCCGCTTAATACAGGTTTCAGTGTATTTTAACTGACTGAACACTGTTTTTTTCTTGTCTGATTTAACTTATCGTGAAGAAGGAAGAAAAAGGAATCTCATTATTACCGTTTGTATAAATCTATCAAGAAATTTCGAAATTCTGAATTTTCTAAGCGAACAAATACTTGCGAAAAATTTAGGAGAAAGTCCGAAGACTGGTAATACCTTCTATCAATTATCCGAAGATATCCGAACATCTCGCTTTTCAACACCACCTTCGTGTGCTTTATTTTCGGGGGGAGCCAACATCAGCACTGCCAAATGTTATTTTTTTTGTGCCTGGGTATCTCACGTTATGTTTAAGCGTTTCCGCAAGTCTGTCTTACATCCTACGCTTATTGTAATGCATCGATAGTATTGTCTACCGGAAGTTGTGTCAGCGGAAGTTCTCGGTTACTGTAAACGTGCAAAGGATCATGGATATTTGGGTGGGCCATGCTTTCCGGGTGTCATGGCGGCCGAATAAAGTGTAGTTCCTTTTATAGTTAAATCTGGTTTATTACACGGCCATCCGGGCGTCATTGTTACATTGGCGACGAGGATGGGATTCGTTTTGTGAGGTAGTGGATGTTTTGGAAGTCATTTGTGCGGAAAGTCCTAGTATTTTGTCAGGAAGATGACGGACGGCAGTGGAACCACTTCGAGTACAACTTCAAGTTCACAAGCTTCGCCAACCGCGACGTTTGTTCCTCTTCTTGATGTGGCCAGCCTTCCTCCCTTCAATCCAAAGGAAGATCCGAACACCCTTGCAGTTCGCTGGAAGTTGTGGAAACGCTCGTTCAATCTGTATTTAGTGGCAAAAGGGATTACGAAAGATGAACAGAAAACCGCATTGCTGTTGCATACTGGAGGGTTGAATTTTCAGGAGCTTAATTACACGTTATTGACCTGTACGGAAATCAAGCCGTTCGCTGAGAGTATGGAGTTGTTGGATAACTATTTTGCACCGCAGTTGAACGTTCCATTCGAAAGGCATCAGTTTAGGCAAATGGAGCAAGCGTCAGGAGAGTCGGTGGATCAGTTTGTTTGTCGGTTGAGGCAGAAAGCGATTTTTTGCGAGTTTGAAAATGTAGATGAGGCAATAAGGGATCAGCTTATTGAGAGATGCAGGGACCCCAGACTTCGCCGTAAGTTCCTTGAGAAAACAAATGCTCCTCTGAAGGATTTACAAGATTTGGCTCGTGTGCAGGAAGCAGTCAACATGCAGGTCAAGGCTATGGATCAGTCATCCGGTCAGGTGAATGCTGTTTCCGGCAAACCTCACAGCAAAGGAAAAGGAAAAGGGACAGCGCAGGGTAGAAACAGAGGGAATAAGCCTGGTAAACCGTCTGGAGGTTCTCAAGAGACAAAAGTAAGAGGCTGTTTTCGCTGTAATTACACTGACCATATGGCACGTGACCCGAATTGTCCTGCCCGTAGCAAGAAATGTAATGCATGTGGCGAGATTGGACATTTTGCAGTCTGTTGCAAAACAAAGGAACACAAACGTCTTACAAGGGATGACGAGGGAAGGAATAATACACGGGGTAGAGCCTATCAACTATCAGAAGATTCAGCCACTGGACAACAAGATTATTATGCATTTACAGTTGGAGTCAGTAAGCCTACAAGTGGTAGTGAAGTTGATTTGAAGGTTGGAGGAGTGACGTTACTAGGGGTACTTATTGATTCTGGAGCGTCGTGCAATGTGATTGATCAAGCAACCTGGGAAGTTTTGAAGAAGAAGAGTGTTCAGTGTGAGTCCAAGAAATCAAGCAAAAAGTTGTTTGCTTATGGACAGAAAGATCCTATTGAGGTGATTGGGACATTTGTGTCTGAGATTATGTGCGAGATCAGTGGCAACAGTTAAGTGGACGAATTCACAGTGGTTAAAGGTCCAGGAAAATCTTTACTCGGAAAGAACACTGCAGAGAAGTTGGGCGTGTTAAGGGTCAGTCCAGATGTGTGTTCATTAACTGTTGAAGGAAGTGATGCCGACATCCGTAAGAAGTATAGAGAGGTTTTTACAGCGGTTGGAAAGCTGAAGGATTTTCAGCTGAAATTACATGTAAGAGACGATGTCACGCCGGTTGCACAACCCGTACTGAGACTGCCATTTGGGTTAAGAGCCAAGGTTGAAGAGAAGTTGGATGAGCTGTTAGCCAAAGACATCATCGAGGAGGTGTCACACAACCCAACTGAGTGGGTGTCGCCGTTGGTTGTTGTCCCTAAGACAGACGGTGACATTCGGATTTGCGTGGACATGCGCAGGGCGAATTCAGCAATAGAGAGGGAAAGACACCCCGTCCCTACAATTGAGGAAGTCTTGTATGACCTTAATGGCTCAACCGTCTTCTCAAAGCTCGA
>OZ037783.1:23490022-23530022 GCA_964035525.1 Porites cylindrica
AGGAAAACCCAAGGCAAGGGGATAGCCAAATCACCGTTATAGCGCCTGAAACAGATTGTAAGCGAAATACAACTAAGATAAATGGAACGTGAACAAGCAAGCCTCGGGGCAGTCAGCTAAGATGTTAGACACTGGTTAGAGTAAGACTTATTAAAGAATCTCGACTGGATTCTTAGTTTTTTGCTTATTATGAAATTGTATTCGACTAAAACGTATAGACATAATACTTAAATTCGGATCAACAGCGGTTGGGGGAACCCAAATGTATGGCGTGACGTAATGTCTTCACTTCCGCTTGAGTTTGTTATGTGGTTTGGACCAGACGACACTTGTGGCAAGGTTATAATTTACTCGTGTCGTTTCACTGCTTACCTTCTCCTTAGTGAGAAAATGTACGTTTCATGATTACACCGAGTGAAAACACCAATAAGCCTATTGTCGAGGTCGTGTTATACGGTACAGACGATCACAGGATGCTTATCGTGATTTCGGTTGGATCACTGCTGCTGGTGCCTCAGCTACTCCCGAGTGCAGGTAAGCTGATTAGGATATTTATTGTTTTATTTATTTTCTTCCCTTGGGTACACGCATACTTGATACTTTGAAATTCCCCTCTAGCCAGCAATTGCCGACGAATAGTAGTATCACATATTATGCCAAATGTATTGAAAATTTTCTTCATTCATTTGGTAAACAATATCACTTCGCTACATCTTCCACTTTTATGATGTAGAAGAAAATATTGGTTTGTCCGATCCCAGTCATCAAGAATAAACTGACTGAGTTAAAGCGTGGCCTATTGTGATGATTGAAAGCAGTAAAATTAGGTTTTATCTCTGGTTTCATCGGAATTTAGTTGAACAAAAATATAATTCAGTTGATAAATCAATGTAATCACAGCTTTGTGCACTATTCGAGTGGTCTATCACGGCGGACTGATGACCCAACTGCCTACACTAACTAAATAAGTAATCGTATTTACGTTTTCAAGCTCTATATTTCTTTCAAAAGGGCAAAACAATAATTGTGAGTTGTATGTGATTGTTTAGTGTTCTATGTTAAAGTGGAGCCACGCTGTTAATGATAAAATAGCATCTAAGACTCACATGAGTCCAATCGGTTGTTCTTCCCATATGTAAAACGTGACATTCAAACTGGGCATTGGACATAACACATAAGAGGATTAACGAAGTGCTGTGGTTTCGGATCAGGATATTGTCACATTCAAGAAGACTCATTGCAGGAAACACAACGAGCTTTTTATTTCAGCGAACAAGCCATGCCAAGCATGCCACTCCGCAGGCGCACATGTAAGGGACCGCTTGCAAACTATGACATCTCCCTCCTTCTGAGAGAAGCTTAAGCAACACAAGATGGAAACAAAAAGAAGAAAAAATAGTAATAAAAAATAATTATAATGATAATAATAGCAATAAGAAAAATGCTATGGAACATGAAGGTCAGCATACAACAGGTGACCTTGAATGAAACTTAACAACGTGCGACAATTTCCTGACTCTGTCAGACTACTCAACACTTCTACACTTTTGAGAAGTGTAGAACTAAGTAAAGAATGACAAGGGGTTCGTGACTAGGGAAGAGGTGTGACATTATCCTGACTTTGTCAGACATTTCCACACTTCCACACCTCTGAGAAGTGAAACTAAGTAAAGAAAGTCAGAGGGATCGTTAATAGGGAAAAAGTGTGACATTATCCTGACTTTGTCAGACTTTTCCACACTTCTACACACCTGAGAAGTGTGGAGCTGAGAAGTGTGGAACTTGGGATGAGAAAGGAAAGTAGGGTTGTTTCACACTTCCACACCTCTGAGAAGTATAGAACTAAGGGGGAAAAAGGAAAGTAGGGATCTTGTGGCCAGCGCTGGACATTTGTCGCTCACACTCCACAGACTCCTGAGGTCCACTTTTTTGTCGACCAACTATTTAAAACGAAGTAAATTACCGATACTGTGCCTGCAAAATCGTCCTCTATTTTGCGATAGTTGAACAGTTGTTGACATACTGAGAAAATAAGCCGAGGAGGTCAAGAAGAGAGGCCGCCGGCAGGTTTGTCAATCCATAGATACTTCTGTCCGAAAGAAAACCATTTGATATGGCAAGTAAATCCGGTTGACAACAGAGTTTTACTGTCTCCCAACTTAAATATCTGTATCTTGTTTTTGTTGAAGGGCAGTCGCCGAGATTCACAACATCATATGCTAAAAAGAAGGTGTCAGGAAAGATTGGTCATTCTGTGACATTCGAATGGAAATTTTCTGGTGAAGTTGACACAGTAACCTGGGGATTGGCGCCAAGGTTGGTAAGGACATTGACAAGCGGTTTTTATCCTTAGATGGCCGTGGTGTAGATGTGCTGCCACTTGGGTCAGTCCCTGAGGCATACAGAGGTCGTGTGAATGGAACTCGCACTGGTGACTCGTCCTCTGCTCAGGCCAGCTTCACACTTTATGACGTTACAAAAGATGATGAGAGACTTTATGGATGTTTGCTAAAACCTGATGACCCAAATTTGCGGGAAATACTTAACTTCGTGCAATTGGTTGTTGTAGGTATGCATCTTTTTATAGAACTTTAGATTCTAGTGCAAGGACGAGATATGACTTGTAAAATAATTGTCAATTTTCATATGTCTTCATAATTAGGTGGGCTATGATCGTCTGGGTAAGTGTAGTCGTGAATAGGACTGCTTTTGACAGTGACTAACTGTTGGACAGAAGAAGAACGACTGTGTAGAAATCAACTTCAGAGCAATGCGATAAGTGCCAAATCGGAAAATAGTATAGCCGATTTAGGGGTATTTTTATGAAAACGCTCTAATGAATACAAGTCTCCGATTTTCCAATTTTTCCGATTCTGCTATACTATGACTGTGGTGTGCTATTGTCCGATTTTACGGAAATGTAATTCGCGTTTTTTTTACGATGTTTCCAAACGTTAGTCTACAAAAAGATTCTGACTGTGTAATTATTGGGACTTTCCGATACTACAAGTACAAACGACTCGTCTCTGGGTGGGCGTTTCAAGAATGAGAAAAACTCAGTTATGGGCCAAGACTCGGAGAGGTAAACCAATAACGCTAAAATTTAATGATTAAGGATTTCACAATAATATAATAATTGTAAGGGAGAGCTTGGGAACCGTTTGCCTTGATTCTTGAGTTTCAACTGCAGAAAGGTTTAAGCTATTTAGCGAATTGTTTCATTGATGGTTTCATTATGTGCCATCTCTACGAACATCCATCAAAAAGGCTATCGCTGCACAAACCCCCTGGGGCCGGGACATCAAAATAGAAATATGGATGTTGACCTTAAAACGTCTTTACATTTACAACGTGGGTGACCGTTTTCAGATAGCACGGCTTAATGGCGATGTACATTTTACACAAGCCTGGGGTCAATTTAATGAAACTTACAAGTGCAACTATTGTTTTCAGACCCTCAAACAATGGCTACAGTTGTGACTTACACTTGTAAAAGTTTTATAAAATTGACCTCTGGAAGATGTTGCCCTTAAACATCGTTGCCAACCACTTTAGGTCTTCATACTGTCCTTTAATTGACTTGTTAGGCCCGCCAAATATCACACACATATCTCATAATGAGACAGCAAATGAGGGAGATAAAGTGATACTTAACTGTACAGCTGATGGTAATCCACCTCCAAACATCACATGGACAAGACTCTCTAGTAACAGTCACGTTACCTTTCCTCTGGCCGTCAGCAGACATGATGAAGGAGGTTACAGATGCATTGCTGATAATGGTTTTGGTGCTAAAATCCGTGATGTCTTCATTACAGTACAATGTGAGTACGATTATTTATTTCATGATGCATGGAGATTTGGAATGGGTTATGGTCTCAGCAGTAAAAGCAGTTAAACCTAATATATAGATTTAGCCAAGCCTAAAAGCGGAGCTCCCGATTTCATTACAATAATAATAACGATAATAATGATGATGATGAAGATTGTTTTATTCACACTGGTACACAATACGATATAACCTCGTTGCAAATACTGATATCCCCCAGTCGGTATCAGGATGTAATCTAGCCTATGTGTAGCCGCAACCCACTGCCGACAAAGGAAGAAGAGGAGTCAAAGAAAACTACGAAAAAAGTACAACGTAGTTAGATAAGGTTTAAAGAGCAGGAAAGAAAAAGGTCTTAAAAGTTGAAACTAAAACTAAAACTCTATAACTTTAAAACAGCACAAGAAAAGATTAACTTATCCAAGGTGAATTCACACAACAAAGTTATATATGGTATAATAAATACATTAATTTCATATACTGGAAATGTAGAATGAAGAAATAAATTCAGGGAAGATCACCACAGTTATCAATGCAACTTTGGCACTGTACCTAACCTACCTAACCATTCATATAGTCATTCTCCAATTTCCACAGCAGCTGGTCAATTAGCCTGGCAATTCTTCAGAGATTGTGGCGGGAAACAGTTAGATGTCATGTGACCTCGAAGTAACTAATGAGAATGGTGCTGGGAGATATTTAGATTCTTGGAAAACAAAATTAACTGTTTCCCATGGGCCAAGTCTTTAAGTGATTTGTGATGTTAATATTTTAAAAAATTTATAGCTGCATGGAAATTCATTAAACCTCCCTGGAACGTCAGTTGTTGGTCATTCACGGGTAATAGTGCACTGTTACCCTCTGATGTGAATGATTTTTGCGATGTTGCCTGCTTAGAGAATATTGTCACCGAAAAGTTTCATTGTTAGATGTCAGGTGACATTGAAATAACCAATGAGTGTGCACATGGTTGGAAAGAAATTTCCAGCTATAATAACAATGTTTCTTAATATATCATTGTTGTTGGAGAGAAAAAGGAATGGACTGGATTCAAGTAAATAAAATCTTTTCTTCTGTCATCCTCCGTTTCCACTTCACCAGGCTTTGGAAACTCATAGTCCCCACCAACTGCCCTTGCTCTAGCGATTAGACGGTCATCTTCTAAGTGGCTTCTATTATTTACTTCTGGAAGAGGTTGCTGTGTTTCATGCACGTTGCTTGCTCCCTCAATTGGGCCATTTTCTACTGCAAGGGGTGTGTTGTTCCAACTCTTCTCCTAGTAAATGAATTATTTGTATTAGCCAACTACACAATTCATATAAGCTATGGGGCTAGTGGATTCTATTTTTTATCTTGCCTGAGGGATAATAGAGTTGTGATTCTTGGGCTAACAGATGCAAGCTACAGCCTTCCCGAAGGACAAGCACAAAACTGACCTCCTTTTCTTCGCACCCTAGTATTGCATGCTTGTATAACTGTACAAGAATTACTATTATAAAGCTGTATCTGTGGAAGTGTTCTCAAAACCTGATTTCAAATAGAAAATACACAATATTTCTACTTTTGAAACTTCGGATAATACAACAACCTTGACAATCATTTTCTAAGTGCTGATATTTCATAAACCAGTCATCAAATATAATGGGAGTGACCCAACCAATGAACTCATTATTATAATCCAAAAAAATAATTATCTCTATGAGAATTCAATGTATTTTAACTTTGTCCTAGTCAAAGTAATGCAACCCTAAGGTAAGTTTTCCCATAATAATAATGCACGATCAAATACAAACAGAACAAAAATCCTACAATCCAGTCATGGAGAATTAAGTACAGACATGATGACTTGTCATGTTTACCACAACAACAACACTTGAATTACACGACAAAAGGTCTAATCAATGAATTAAACAGTGTTTTTGTTACAAATAAATATGATGAATTCTGGGACTCATCTTGTGAGAAATCATGAGTCCCAGTCCAGAACCAATGAGTCCCAGATAAAAAAAATGAGTCCAAAATGGAAAATGTTTGGGCCTTTATGTACCAGCCGCAGACAGTTAATCTGAAGACACACTCCAAAACTCTGTATTATAGTATACTGAAATTAAAATATAGTTCTTCTATTTTAAAGCAGAAGTCAACAAAGGCTAAAACAAATATGCATCACTAAACAACAACCATAACTGCCACAGAAATTACACGTACGGGATATTTCTACAAATACACACGTTCAGATCGATATATCCATGAATTATTTTATGTCTTTGGCGATTTTTATGTGTCAGGAACGTAGATGGAATGCAGAGGTAACAAAATCACTGATTATATAGCTGCTCTTTTGCGTCCATGTAAAAAATATATATATGAAAGTTTTAACATTCTTATTTGTTACACACACACGCCCACCCACACCTTTATTAATTTCAAAATCTTGGTTACAAAAATGAAAAAAAAAACAACCCACAATGAATAAATAAATAAAAATAATCAGGTAAATTCATAAAATAAAATATTGAGAAAAAAAGTGTTACAAGAAAAAGGAAAGATTACTTAGGTAAGACAACAGAGCATAATTAATTACACCAAAAAGGGGGAAGTTTTAAAAGTATACATGCTTCCCACCAGCAAATTGTGGCACTTAATTAGTTCTGATAAATTTCTATTGTTTATTAGCCCAATCACAGTTTTTCATTCTCTGATAAATTTGCATTATATTTCTTTCTTTTTGCATTATGTTTCCTTGTTTTTGCATTGTGTTTACTAAAAAGTACACTGCTCTAAGCCAATCAAATTCACAGAGAAATTTTTTCATGTATATTATTAACTTTCATAATAGAATACCATCTACCATAAACAACTACCAGTATATCAGTACCTGCTGAATGACTTTGCTCTTGTTCACCTGGCAGAGAGCTTTCCATGCTACATTCAAGTTGGAGGACTTCACTTTCATGTTCTTCTATGGCTAAGAAGATAAGATATAATCTTAATAAGTTGGGCAAGCAGATTGTGACACCTGAGGCTGATTGGTTCTTATATATTTCTATTGTTCAGTGTTATCCAGAAGTTTTAGAGTAGCCAGCTCCCAAAGCAAAGAAACTGGTGCCTGACACCATGCACTGATAAAGCGAGAGTACTGTATCTAAGGGAGGGGTTTGGGGGCATTAAGCCCAGAGATCTGAGAAGTTTTGCTCGTTATTTACAAGCTTTTCCAGAGTTTTCCCAAGAACCAAGTGAGTTATCAAGCTGGTAAATCCATAGAAAATGTGGTCTTTTACTTTTATAAAATAACTTTCAAGCATGTTTCAGTTTACTATGAGATTACCAGCACAATAAACTATTGCTTTTTAACCAATCAGAATGCATGTACTATCTTAGTTATTTTATAATTAAAAAATATTATCTGGCAATGTCTCATCAAAAATCATTCAGTAAATATATCGATAATACCATTAGCAAAAGGCAAATTGTCATACACCAAAGAGCTTTTTGTACGACAAGTTATTGTTTTTGTTTCTTTTAGGACCTTCTGAAAAATTCAAGATAAAAGGTACAGACAGTTTTTTTTACTGTTTTGAGTCATAAGAGTAACCAGCGAAACCACCAGGCGCCTGCGCTTCTGGAGAACACTGATTGTTCACAGGTTTTCATTCTCTGAGAAATTTGCACTTTATTTCCTTATTTTTGAATTATGTTTCCTTGTTTTTTTTACTGTGTTTACTAAAAACTGCACTGCTCTAAGCCAATCTCATTCAAGAAATTTTTCCATGTATATTATTAAGTTTTATAATAAATACTATCTACCATGAACTATATCAGTACCTGCTGATTGACTTTGCTCTTGTTCACTAAGCAGAGAGCATTCCCTGCTACATTCAACCTGGAGGACCTGACTTTCATGTTCTTCCATAGCTAAGAAGATAAGCAAGCAGATTGTGACACCTGAGGCTCATTGGTTCTTATATATTTCTATTGTTCAGTGTTCTCCAGACGTTTTAGAGTAGCCAGCTCCCAATGTAAAGTAACTGGTGCCTGACACCAAGTGCTGGTAAAGCGAGAGTACCGTATCTAAGGGGGGGTTTGGGGGCATGAGGCCCAGAGATCTGAGAAGTTAAGCTGGTGGTTTACAAGCTTTTCCAGTCTTCTCCCAACATCCCAAGTGGGTTATCACACCAGCAAACCTTTAGAAAATGTGGTCTTTTACTTTTATAAAAATGAAAGCATGTTTCAGTTTTCTATGATTTTACCGGCACAAAAAACTATTGGTTTTTAACCAATCAGAATGCACATACTATCTTAGTTATTTTATAATTAACAATTATTCCACGAGGGCACGTTGGATATGAGATGGAAAATAGCCAACGAGACGCGTAGCGCCGAGTTGGCAATAATCATCTCATCCAACAAGCACAAGTGGAATAATTATTTTATTAAAAACGCCCACAAAATCCCTTTGAATCTTGTTAGAACAAACCAGAAAAGACAAGGGAGTTCCGCTATTCACATGTCACATGTCTATCAGAACTGTCAACGCGTGAACCGACTCGCCTGGACTGGATGAATGAAAAATCAAAACGATGAACACTTTTAAAAACTCATCGAGATTCTAGGATTTTACACAGCGGGACAGCTAAAAAAACCTGGCAGATAATGTGAAGAAAAATAATTCTTAACAGCCATCAAAATTGCTGTCAATTTGGATTTTTGGAGCAGTTACAAAAGTAAGAACAACAAAGAAAAACTATTACCTTGGTCGCTTGTTATGACGTTGTTTGAAGCCACAAGCTGGTTTTGCTGAACAAGAAAAGAAGCTTTACTGACGCCTCGATTGCTGTAGTGAATGGCTGCATAGCCTGTATTCTGGTTGCTTGTGATTTATATTCTTCATGTCGGATAAACAAGCTGCAGCTATCTATCGGCAAGTGCCTCAGCGAGTGGCTTCGCAACCATGAATAAACAACACCTGTCTTCTTTTGTAGCTGTTCAACGCACTTTAGTTCCATGTATTTTCATGTGTTTTTCGATAAACTTTCAAACAACTTGATAACCACACTCAAAACTGGTTTATAATATTTCCCCATCTCTCAACACAAGGAGTTTTTGAGCATTTATGATCACATAATTTTTGTCTTAAATTTGGCTATTACTGCAAAGTACAATGTCTTCAATACAGTAAAACCTAGCTGTGACTAAGAACCTGGTTTTTAGGAACCTGTTTGGCTAAACTTTTTTCTCGACTTTCTTCTCGACTTTTTTCTCGACTTTTTTCCCGACTTTATTCTCGACTTTTTTCTCGACTTTTTTCCCGACTTTTTTGCCGACTTTTTTCTCGACTTTTTTCCCGACTTAAATCTCGACTTTTTTCCCGACTTAAATCTCGACTTTTTTCCCGACTTATTTCTCGACTTTTTTCCCGACTTTTTTCTCGACTTTTTTGCCGACTTTTTCCCCTGACTTTGGAGTAAATCCGCTGACATTTAAGCGCAAACAAAATGGCCGCAAGAATTTTTCGTTATACGATGTTGCTGTCTATAGTAATTCCCTCTACATGTGTTCTGCCAGGCTATTTCTCTCTCCCAGCACATGCAGAACGTGACGATATAATCGACCACTTCTTTCATCTACGTCTGGGTTACAGCGAGATCTTGATGTGTTTGTTTCTTTTGCAAGGCATTTGCTTAAGTATTCGTCAACTAAAGCGAATACTGAGATGTCGTGGTCTTGGAAGAAGAGCTAATAGGACTGATCCACGGCAGGTTTGCGAAGTTATCGAGGAGGAACTACGAGGCAGTGGTTGCACTATTGGGTATAGGCAAATGACTCAGAGGCTGGTAGTTGATCACGGGCTAGCGCTATATATAGTTGTTGGCAAAGAGACAGTTAGAGAATTGATGAAGATATTAAAAAAATCAGTACGACCCACTTGTAATTTTTTCGTACTGTAATCTTAGTAACGGAAGTTACAACCTTAACTGTTCACCCTAAATCCTGCTATTGTGAGAGGGAATTTCTTTCCACAGGCTTTTGCTCTTCATTTTCTGTATTGCGTATCAAAAAGAGCAAACTTAAGTAATATTTACCCGATGTAAATCATTCGCAGTATTTATTTCTAGGCCACTTGTGATCTGCTCTCAGATCGGTAACGGAAGTTTCATAAAAATAGCGGACACCAGTTCACTGTAGTTAAATGCCACAAAACTGACCTGCAGTGAGAAATGATCATGTAGGACTTTAGTTTAGGTCCCTTCCGAGACATTGGATTGATTAGTTTCCTTAGTATAAGGCGACAAGCACAAATATACCGTAACCTTCTATACCCACCCTCTCTGTGGACATAGCAAAATTGCATTTTTTGGACACTTTTGGCCTTGATTCCCTCAAAGTTACTGTCTACAGGAGCACAAAGGGGTACTGTCGCTATTTATTTGGGCATATTTTAAGTATTTTTCAGCGAAATGATTATAGGAAAACAATTTGAGTCCCCAAAACTTGCCATGGACACCAAAAAATGGTAATTTACCCACTTAACGTGGAATGAGTGGTTGTTCCTATTCCCCACGTGCCGAAATGAACCATTGACGCATGCGTATGTGATCAGTGGTGGAAAAAAAGTCGGGAAAAAAGTCGAGAAAAAAGTCGAGAAAATAGTCGGGAAAAAAGTCGGGAAAAAAGTCGAGAAAAAAGTCGAGAAAAAAGTCGGGAAAAAAGTCGGGAAAAAAGTCGAGAAAAAAGTCGGGAAAAAAGTCGGGAAAAAAGTCGAGAAAAAAAGTCGAGAAAAAAGTCGAGAAAAAAGTCGGGAAAAAAGTCGAGAAAAAAGTCGAGAAAAAAGTCGAGAAAAAAGTCGGGAAAAAAACTTAAAGGCGCGAAAAAAGTCGAGACAGAAAAAATTGAGCGCAAAATTTGAATGGCACTTACTGGGCTCCGTATGTTACAGTGAAATTTCAATCATATCGTTTCTCTTCAACGAACTTGGAGGACACAGGTCAACTTCAATGGACGATAGAAGTATCAACTCTAGACTGCGTGACAACAAATGACGTGTGGTGATTGGTCCAAAAAAACTGATGCAATTACAAAGACGTTATTGATTAACAAACAAAACAAAAGCTACCTCTGTTTTCGTAAAATCCCCGATTCATATAACAGAAATCTAACCTCGGCAAAAATTCGCTCACCTTCTCCTCCTTCTCGTTCGTTTTCGTTTATACGACGCCTGTTTTCCCTTGCTGTCTCTCGCTCCCTTCTTCGCCGCTCGTCGCTTATTAGGCGTCTATTTTCTCTTGCTCTCTCTCGTTCATTCTCCAGTTGCTCTTCAGTGAAATTTTGTCGCCTTTCCCTTTCTCTTTCTTGCGCTTTTCCCCGTTGTTCTTCAGTAAAATTTTGCCTCCTTTCTCTGTTTCTCTCTTGCTCTCTCTCGCGTTGCTCCTCAGCAAAATGTTTCCTCCTTTCTCTGTCCCTTTCCTGTTCTCTCTCCCGTTGCTCATCAGTAAAATTGCGCCTCCTTTCTCTATCCCTTTCATGTTCTCTCTCCCGTTGCTCATGAGTAAAATTGCACCTCCTTTCTCTATCCCTTTCCTGCTCTTTCTCCCGTTGCTCGTCAGTAAAATTGCGCCTCCTTTCTCTGTTTCTCTCTTACTCCCTCTCCCGTTGCTCGTCAGAGCAGTTTCGCCTCCTTTCTCTAGCTCTCTGCCGCTCTCTCTCTCGTTGAGCTTGGCTTGCTTGCCGCCTACTTTCTCGTTTTCTCTGCCTCTCTTTATCTCTATACTCCAAACTAGAGGGCATAATAAATTAATAATGTAGAAAATACGGATGTATAAAAAATGTAAACCGACACGAAAAATTTCTTTTTGTTCTGAGTTGACTTTCCTGAACTTCTAAGTTGTTTATGCTTCACAAAACGCGGGTTGCCATTCGTTTTCGTGCCAAAAAACCCTCACCACAGACTACCCGAAATTTTGCGTTGGTATGCCTGTGGTGCGGACGGACGGTCGGGCGGGTGGGCGGTCGGTGTACGGTCACGTGATTACCAAATTTTCTCGGATGGGTAGTTTACCACATTTTGTTACCCATGGTGCTCCGCTGCGCCCTTCGCGCGAGAGAGCTCCGCTATCAAATGAAATATGTCCTCTGATGGTCACCTTTTTTTTCCGATAAGAAAGACGCACATTTGCTAAACTTGATGAGCTTAACCGTGTACACCACAAGTCAGTGACCTAAGTTATTCACTCATTAATTATTTTCCTTTACCTTATTTTAAGGCTTATTCGTATGCTAACTTAAGAGCCGTTGTCTGTAACTATCGAGAACCCCGCGTCTGATCAAAAAATTCGAATTTTTTTTTCACCAAAAAACCCTTTAGGTAAACCATTTTCAAAAAGCAATATTCAAAAGTTCCCGGCGAAGCTCCGTTTTTGCGAAAAATAGGAAAGTTAAAAATCGACCTCATCCTGGTCGAAGGCCCGATGGAATTTATGCAAAATAGGGCATTTTTAAAACGCTCGTACGAAAAAACGAAAGCTACTCTATAGTTCATCTTTACAAGGTTTGTTGCACATTTCTCAAAGTTCCTTTCAAGCTTTCTTTTACCTTGATCTAGGCTTTTTTTTCTATTTCTTACACCCATGCAAAGGAAGTAATGTTTCGTGCATTGATGACACCGTGAATTTTACCATATTTCAGAAGGTTATAGCATCAAGGGTATATATATTTAGCTGCTGTGAAAGGGTTCTTTTGAAAGAACTATTCTTCCTGTTTGTCATAATAAAAGCTTTTTTTTTCCCGCCAAAAGCGAGCGCGCTAGACGAAAATGTGTACGTGTGATTTGACGGGTTTCTCCATCTTGCCTCCTTTTGCTTGTGCATGCGCATGGGAAGGGGGTGTCTTGAGTAGGGGAGATGCATAGAAATTCAGCAAGGGAAGATTTCGCACGACGAGCAGCCTAAGAAAAACCTGCCTCGGCTTTCCAAAGTGTTTCCGGTTACCGCAGGTCATGCATCCTGAACACCCCGAAACACCTAAAAAAAAATGTTTAATTAATCACACAAAACGAAAGAACATCTAACAAATTGTAGGACTCCAACATAAAAGATGGGTAAAATCTTAACCAGAGCGTAAAAAAGGAGAGCTTGTATTTTGCCGACTCTTCTAGGATGTTTAGGAGTACTTCTTCCAAACAAGTGTATCGCATTTCAATCCGTGATAATTGTCACGCAACATCACGTCGCCGGTTGCACATAAAAGTTATTTTAACTCATCGCATGAATGTGTTCTGGTTACAATTGACACTCCCTTTTAAATTTTTGGTTTGCAAACAAGTAAGTACTAGATAGGTGCTTTTCCATATAGTGAAGACGTGATTAGATCGTAAATCAGCGCTTATCTTCTTAGGGAAACTGCCCACCGGTGTGAACATCTTTTTTGTCCAGTTTCAGTGACTACTAAAAATTTTCCAAAAGTACTCCGCAAATGTTTCGTGACAAGCTAAATGCAAAAACAAAGTAGTTTTAATTCGATGATGAAAAAAGCTTGGACGGAAAGCAAAAACATCGAGCACCCATATAGTAACGGCCACTTGAAGTTTCTTTTTCGTGTATTATAATTACCCTGTATTCCAGTTTTTTGCTGGTTTTCTGGATATTTTTACGTTAAAGAACGATACTTGTTTCTCAGATAGTTATTTCCACCATACTATCTGAGTTTTTGGATGGTTTGGAAGCGGAAAAGCAGAATGTGGGCATCAACAGGACCAACAATCGGCAGCACAGGAGCCGGAAATTTTCACCACCAGGTTGTTTCCATGAGTTTGTCACGTCTTATCTAGAATTCATCATAACACTTCACCAGGACACCAAAACCGTTTGTATTAAAGATGGACTGCTTAGTAAAGTAGTATGTTCGTTAGGTGAAATCTATCAATTTCAATGAGCAAAAAGTGGTTGTACTAACAACAGCAAGTTTCTTTAAGATAAGAATGTGTGCTAAATAAATTAAGAACGGAAAGTCGTCAAAGTGTCCTTGATACATTTTCGTCTACCGCACTCGCTTTTGTCGGGCCAAAAAAAGCTTTAAGTATGAAAAACAGGAAGAATAGTTCTTTCAAAAGAATCCTTTCACAGCCGCTAAATACATATATCCTTGATGCTATAACCTTCTGAAATATGGCAAAATTTACCGTGTCATCAAAGCACCAAACATTACTTTCTTTGCATGGGTGTAAGAAATAGAAAGAAAGCCTAGATCAAGATAAAATATAGCTTGAATAAAAAACTTTGACAAATGTGCAACAAACCTTGCAAAGATGAACTATAGATCAGCTTTCGTTTTTTCTTTCAAGCGTTTTGGAAATGCCCTAATTTGCACAATTTCCATCGAGCCTTCGACCAGGTTGAGGCCGGTTTTAAACTTTCCTATTTTTCGCAAAAAAGGAGCTTCGCTGGAACTTTTGAATATTGTTTTTGAAAATAGTTTACGAAAAGGGTAAAAAAATTCGCGGTTTTGATCTGGGGCCGGATTCTCGATATTTACAGACAACGGCTCTCAAAACAATTAATGGTAGTTTTTTGCCGACTTTTTTTGTCGCCCTCATATGTTACCTTGGTAGAGAGCAGTCACGTACACATTGGAGCGTAAAATTACTCCTCAGTTTTCCTCCCTTTACTTAAAAAAATAATAATAAAATGAAATAAAAATTAAAATAAGAAAGAAATTAAATGCAACGTACGAACAGTGTTAAGAGAACAATCACAACACAGCTCTGCCCTTAGATTTGCGTCGAAAAAAATAGCAATACTTTTCAGCAATATTCATAGCCTTTGATTGGTGGCATGATTGTGTTTCATAGACGCAGCTATAGTAGAGACGGTCGCTCCTGCAACATCCCATTCTTGGATTGGACAAACTGTAAAATTGTCGTGTAAGGCAGATGGTTCCCCGACGCCAACCTTATCTTGGAAAAACCCGAGTGGGAGAGTAATACAGCAAGAAACAACTGAAATCATCAGTAGATGTGCCCATAAAAAGTGATCTGGACTTTGGAAATTACACATGCGAGGCCACTAATAATGTTAATACTGATACAAGCACAGTGCAGGTGCAGTAGATAAGTTAGTGGAATCTCTTTTCCTTTGTTGTATATAAATATCATTGACTCTGTGATTTTGCTGTTTGCGTGATGGTTGCAAGTATTTCTTTCATTTTTAACATGCACCAAGGTGTATGGGGCCTTTGAAACTAAACAGTCTCTTGGGATAAAAACTCCTTGAGCATGGCCAAGAAAAACACCACGATTACGTCATTTATAAGGCGAATTTCCTGTCTTTCCAAAACCCACTTTGTTGTCTACGCTGTAGCAATGGGTTTATTTACCATGTGACTGTTTGACTGTAAAGCGTCCGTGCCAGCTAAATGCATGCAGTTTAAAGTTGAAAACGTAATATGTGCGCAAACTGCAGAATGACAGAAGGATGATACTTCAACCTAGTTGCAGGTGTTTGTATGTTGTAGACACAACCAAACACAAAACAAGACCAAAAAGGCCTATTAATCCACATACCTGGATGTTGGGTATATTATATGCAGCCTTATTGTAATTCCTAAAAGCATAGAGGTGGTCATCCACCACGTACATTGGTTTTTAACATTTCGTCTGTTGGTTTCACTAAGAAACACAAGTAAATTAACAGAAGATTGGGCTTAATTAAATTCGAATTGTTTCATTTTGGCAATACCCTATTGTCACGTTGTCTTTAGTGTCCTCATTTAAATGGGGTAGACCTTACGCTAACAGATTTACCGTTTAGTTCTGCCCCAAGTCAAAATCCGAGCTTTCGCCAGTCAACGTCATCATCACCTCAATTTTATTTTTTAATTGATGTCAGGATAAAGTTTCCATCAAGCTTGCTATAAATCGTCCAATGGAATATATGTAGTTGGTTCGTAGTGCTTTCTATCTTTGGGTCTTACCGATTTATTCTACTTGCCCATCCTGCTCCTGTTTGTTATGTCATGTGTGGTTCTTTCTTTTTCTCTGTATTTTCGTCTTGTAGCCTTTCTATATAACCATCAGGTAATAAGACAAAATGGAGCTTGGAGCTATAGTACCATTCTTTTGCGTTTAATTTTAAAATTTGGGTTCCGGCCCGAAAAGTTACCGAAACGGGCCCCTGATTCGCACAAGCATACAAACTGCTGACCTGCTATTACCCCTCTATGGTGCATGCATTTCTGTGGACCTATTTTGTTCTCCTTCAGAGGCACCAGGCTCACCGATCGTCACAGTGAAGACTGAGGCAACATCAATAACAGTTAGGTGGACAAAACCAGCTGATGATGGAGGAAGTCCTAATACAGCATACAGAGCGTTAATACCGCGGGGCAGCACGTAGATAGAAAATAAGAATAGAGACCTTAAGATACCCCGATATCGGTGTACGGGTACTGGTAGTGTACCCGTACACGTAAAATGTTCATGTGCGTGACTATTTCGATTAAGATACCCGAAGAACAAGCACGCAAAATTAACTTTGTACATGCATGTCACTTAATGCGTACAAAATCTCCCTCAAATTCTACACTTCATATCTTAACAACAAGCTGCAACAAGTAATTCATTCATACATAAGCTTATTGAAATATCATAGAAAGATTTTAAGAAACTTGGCGGGAAGTCCCTGGACCGAAAGCTTGTTATCGCAAACCCCGCCATTTGATCGAGGCACATCACCAAACAATTCCTTTGATTGTCAACTTCAACAGTGACTCCCATGCTAAATTTTTCAATGCTACTTCTTTTGCGAAACTCAAACGTTTGAGCAATTCTCAGAAATCCCCCCAAATACCGCCACAAATTGATATCGTTTCAGAGTTCAACCTGCGCATTTGAGGTCCAAAATCAATACATTTTGAAGCGCTTTCTTTACAGCTAAAATTCAAATTTGGCAAAAATATTTGAACAGACTTGCAATAACATTGCCAAGGAGTCATACAATTTACATTTGTTCTTAAAAAGTCTTAAAACTTACTCGTTTCTCCATCATGTAGGACTTGCAGCTACTCGTGAATCTTCTATGGGTAAACTGGTGTCTACCCCGGAAAAACGGCTGGTTCTACCGGGTAAGGTCGATGACGTCACCAGAAAATGAAAAAAAACATGGCGCTACCCGTTACCCGTACACCGATTTCGGGGTATCTTAAGGTCTCTAATATTACCGATATGTCGGTCAAGCATCAAGATATTGGAAGTCTATAAACAAAAGCACAAACTACACTGTTAAGTTGTTTGCCAGAAATTATGTGTTTGAGGGAAAAGCAACTGAAAGGAAAATTCAGACCAAGTATGAAGGTATGAAAATCTGTACTAAGAATGCATATGAATTGTATTCAGTCAGTTGATTTATTTATATATTTATATATTGATTTTTTTATTAATACATATCAGTGACGAGCACAAAGCAGCGTATTTTTTATTTGACGATAAACCCGTCAGCCCCGAAACTAGATATTGAACTTTATGTGAAGCCAGAGTCCATAATCATAGCCCCTTGTTACGCAGGAATGTAGTCATATCAACCTTCATGTTTATTGCTGTTCACACCCTAGTAATAATTTATATAAAGTGAGTTCCTTTAAATCTGGAACGAGACAAGAACCTGTCAGAAAAATAAAACCATATCACGGTCAGCAAGATACATAGCTGTGTGAAATTATGAATATATGAAAATCATGTATGTGAACTGTGGGGTGAAGAGTTATATGAAAGTAGATCAGAGTAGTTATAGACGCAACTTTTGCAGTTGCGAAAAGAAAGCCTGAAAAAAAATTACGTAGCTGTGTGCCGCTCAGAAATATTTGCTAAAAAAATGATAAAATTCGAACGCTTACACATGTGATTTCTCATTAAAAAGCATTTATTACGGAACAAAGAAAATTAACAAACAAAACACGACGTAGCTTGTGGAAATTAATGCAGCAACACTGCAGTAAGGTATATAAACATGATACCCCCGGTCAGGCCTCAGGGTTCTCGGACAACCCGTTTACCACATCGTTTGGTTTGTGCTGTTGAAGGCCTAGATGAAATAAACGACCCTAAATAATGTAATAAAGTCCTAAATGTAATAACAGTTTTTCTTAAATGTATTAAACTCTTAAGTGTGATGACATTCGGCCTAAAATGTCTTGATAACATGCTAACGTCATCAGTGACGTAAGTAACGCGATTCATGTCACGTGTCTCAGAGAGTTTATTTTATTTACGTTTATACGACATCGGCTCTTTGACATGTAAATGGCCATTCCAGGGGAGCGACATTTACCTAAAATTACCTACTGAAGGCATGAATTGTTTTGATAGTAACAAAAAGAGAAAACTCTCAGATTTAATCCAATCAGAAGCCAGCTGGAAACTGTCCTCGACGTCTGATTGGTTAATGTCTGCACGGAAGAATGTAAGTTAATCAAAGGAGGTCACACATTTGGGCTCCTTGCTGTAATAGACAGATTAAGAAATGACAGCGCGGCGGTAAATGAGAGCGGAATTGTAGAATTGACGCTGTTACAAGAGTTTAAACCGACCTTTCGGCAATGCTACCCTCCAGGTTACAAACTATGCACAATTAAAAAGTTCGTACTTAATTTTTCGCTCTGCCATTGGTTATCCTCGTTTTCAGACCTGCACGCGTCGTCGTCACTGCTGTCGCGTTTTTATGTCTAAATCTGAGTAATGTCACTTTTAGGGTGGTCCAAAAAAGCTTTGCTGCAGAGATTACTACAAGTGTTTTCGCTACGGTGTAGCCCTTGCACGGCAAAGAAAGCCTTAAGTAATGGAAAAAGTATATTGACCAAGGCTTAAGAAGTCACAGTCACGTGGTTTTCGTGACAGATTGAGCGAATGATCACGTGGCCGTTGTCATAATCAGTCAGTTGGTTAATGACATGTTACGTCATTAATGACGTTAGCATGACCTCAGTGCATTGAAGGCCGAATGTTATTCCACTTAAGTTTGTTATTAAGATGCTATTACATTTAGGGTCGTTTATTACATTTAGGTCCTCTACATACACAACACAAACGTACCTTCCATTCTCTTTTGCCTTCATAGATAGACTTCTCTCTACTCCACCATGCTTGTGGAGATGGAAGTTGTTTATTTATGTAATCGCTTTCACCATAGTTACAATACTAAGATAAGACTAGGATAAAATATACATTTGAACAAAATTTATATATAGATTTAGCCAGGGCTAAAAGCGAAGCTCTGGTTAATAATACGTGTAAACAAAAAAAAATTAAATCGTGTAATGCTAAACTGGCACGACAATGAAAATGGCTTCAAGACTAATAGATCTAATTAGCAAAAAAAAACAAATTGCACGTGCAGCACAATTTTCTTCTAATTAGCATAAAACAAATTTGCACGTGCAGCACGCTTTTTTGTCTTTCCCTTGCCGTTGTTTTGCACGACTACAACGCTGTTTTGTACGACTAAAACGTCAAACTCCCTAGTTACACAATATTTTTATGGAAGAATTGTCGTATATGCTTACCCAATATTTTGTTTCCTGTGTTCATGCAATCTGTTCGCTTTTATTTTTCACTGCCGCTCATTTTCGCCTTGCTGGCCGCTAGCATTTCTCATTTTCTCACCGCCGCTTTGAATTTCCATGTTTTTTTTCCCAACGAAATTCTTCTCCTTTGTTTTCAATAACTCGCTCTAGCTCTTTCTCGGTTATCCACGTTAGTGTAAACATAAAAAATAACGCCGAAAAAGACACGACTTTATTGTTGTTTTTTCTTTCTAAAAGTCCGGGCGGCCATGTGACTTCCCTTCAAATAAAACCTTGAGTTGCATTTGGGTTGCCATACCTGTTGATTGAGTTATTTTACATTGGTATGCCTGTGGCACGGACGGACGGTCGGGCGGTCGGTGTACGGTCACGTGATTACCACATTTTCTCGGATGGGTAGATTACCACATTTCCTTAGTTATGGGGCTCCGCCCAGAAACTGTGGCGCTCTAAAACACTAAGAAGAACAGAGTTGAGGCTGTATAAACACTGCTAGTGCCAGTCCTGTACGGGTGTGAAACGTAGAAAATGAACAAAGGGACGACAGAGCAGTAGATGTGTTTCATGACAAATGTCTACGAAGAGTCCTACAAATCCAGTGACAAGGGCATGTCAGTACTGAAGAGCCACTAGAAAGAGCGGATATGAAACCTCTGAGTAAAAAGGTGAAACAGCGTAAATGAGCAAATGAGACATGATCGGACATATACTAATACAGGACCAAAACAACGACTGCAACACAGCAATGACTTGGGCACCAGAAGGAAACAAAAGAAGAGGAAGACCAAAGACCAACTGGAGGCGAACGGTTGAAAAAGAAAGAAAGAATGCAGGATAGGAATCATGGGACGAAGTGAGGCCAGGACCATAGCAGCTAACCGAGAAAAGTGGAAAGACTCTGCGAAGGCCTGATGTGCCAATAGTCACAACGGAGGATAGGTGAGGTGCCACAAGTTGACCTCTGAGAAGAGTTTACCTTCAAAAAAGCAGTAAGGCGAGTGGAAGAGCCTTTCAAGGTCGCCAGGCGGCCGAGCGAGCGACAAAATCGTGACAAGTCTTTTTAAGGAAAGAAAAGTCTTTCGTGCATGTGCATAATCGGAACAGTGTCCCTTAAAGATACACGTAAAAATTCCAGTGCTTTTCCACGTCTGACACAGTAGTGTTTTTTTTTTTTTTACCTCACTGTATTTACGTAGAATTCTTTGGCGTATTGGAATCGTTTTCGCCCGTCCACACGAAATCACCAAAACAATGGAAATACGATGTATGGCATCATCGTTTTCAAAAAAACCTACGTTTCGCCCGTTCACACGAAAACGATAAGCTGGCGTCTTGAAAAAATCCACTCTGGGACCCGTTTTTAATCCCCGGAAATACCGTTTACGTGTGAGCGGAAAGCTAACCGGAGAAAAGAGACCCGTCCCTTATCAAAAATACCCGGTTACGTGTGGACTAGGCCTAAGGTGAGCTTATGCAGCTTGTTTTGTGACCAGACCTCCTGTTGTATCAACATGAAACTCACCTTATTCTTATCCTTCGCCCTGTATTGATCTGTATTACCTGAAATTGTCCGCAAATAATAGGTTAGTTTAATAGTCGAATTTTTTTGGCTCACAAAAAGAAGTTTTTTTTTGTTTTTGTTTTTATAAAGCCACGCCTTTATTCGCCACGTTCATTTCATCTAAATAACCCAGGCGGGTATACAAATTTGGGTTTGTTTAATTTCGGATTACATAGTCTTCGTCATAATTTGTCACAAAGCATGTCTTCATTGAAAACGAGGTAACCTTTTAAGGAGGACAACCGTTCGCAGACTCGAAGTAACTGCAGCCTAACGTTGCTAGGCTATCAATACAACTGAAAGTAAATGAGTTTTTTTAAACTTTGTACCATTCATCTTTTAACCCAGGAGTTCCTGCAGCAGCGGAGATCACAGATTTACCGGCTAAAACAAAGGATGTTAAAATCACCTTAAAATGGAAAGAGGCTGAAAACAATGGAGCCCCTATAACCCAGTACACTGTGTACCGAAGAACTGTCCGTGAGGATGGCACATCACTGAATTGGATCAAAATAAAGGAAATTACAGATACGTCAGATCGTAAAGTTGTTGTTAACTCGGAAAAAGGCAAAGAATATCAATTTGTAGTTTCTGCCACAAACAGTTTTGGAGAAGGAGGGAAAGAAGAAAAAAAACTCAGGAAAATAAAGGTGTTGGGAGGTAGGTGTATTGAATATTTATCCTTTTTTAAAATTTCCACTATAAAAGTAGACATAATATGTGGCATTGGACTCCATCCAGTGGTTGTATAATACTTAGCATAGGCAATACAGTGTAGATATTTGTTTTACGATTTTTCAGTGGCAAGAATATGACAAAGTCAACAAAGTGCAGCCTCATTCCAGTTTTTATCTTTTTTAATAATTTAGAATGAAAGTAGTAAAAACAAACTTATTTTGTTTAATCCAGTTTCACTAAAATACAGAGAAATCAATAAAATAAGCTATGAATCGAAGATGAGCAAAATCCAATCTCTTAGGCTAGCCTGGATAAAAAGAATTTTTGGGACAAATGACGGTACATGGAAAAGTTATCTACGACACCTTCTGAATCGGTTTGGAGGCCTTTTTCTATTTCATTGTAACTATGACGTCAAAGACATTCCTATCACATCTCAATTTTACTCTGAGCTCCTTAAATGGTGGTCCGATTTTCGAGAGGAATTTGACACAGAGAGAGATAGTAGTATAGGGCGCACCGAATTATCCCCTTTTTTGGGGGGGAATCTCATTAAGGTGGGGGGAATAAATTAACGCCAATGACGTCATAACCTTTTGTCTTGATCTCACGAATAAAATGCGCAGGAATCTCATAAAGATAAGGTCATGTGCTATTTTTAGATGGATGATGTCATGGTTGGTATAACCGGTTTGACAGGTTTTAGTTATTTTCGGAAGATGATGTCATATGTATTCCGGGGTACTATGATGTCATAGTTGTTTTGATTGGTTGACCGGAATTAGAAAGACGCTCATTGGCTGTCTCGTTTGACGAAGCATTCTGGTTGGTTGCCGTATTTTTATTGTTTGAACGGCATAAAAGCCTGCTCACTGCCAAGCGCATCATCCACACATTGTGAGTAAGTTGAGTGCAAGTAGTCATGGCTTTCAACCAGTTCACCACTTTGGAAGAGTTTGAAAGTTTCATCTGGCACAACGAGATACCAAGCGATCAGATTTCTGAAGCGGTGGATCGAATGATGACCTTAACATTTCCAGAAGAGGTACGTTATTAACGTTTGAATGTCATTCAAGGCTAGATTCTTTTAGTAACACGTAGTTTCATTCTAGGTCCAGCCTTCCAATACACCTTTGCAAGATTCCAATATTCCTGCTGAAGTGTTGCAGCCATGGAATGATTGGGAGAAAGAATTTGAAACGGTATGAGTCCTTATTGAAATGTTATAGCATAACTATTGTCCTTCGTACTAATTCAATTTCTGTTGTTGAAATTATTATCCCATTACACTTTTTCAGGAACCTTTTTCCAACCAAGTTCAGAGCGGCATGGGTAGGTAAGAGCAGCACAGGTAAGTGTTTTAGTAAGTACTTTATTTCTCTAGCTTGTCAAGGTAGTTAATATACGATTCATTTAATTAGTTCACCGACCCCTTGACCACCTCCAGACCCTGGATCAAAATCAGATTATAAAAGCTATCAGAGACGAGTCTCTCTTTGGTGTTGTCGAGTGTGACATCACAGTACCTGACCATCTGAAACCAAAGTTCTCCGAAATGTGTCCAATCTTCAAAAATACGCAGATTTCTAAAGAATATATTGGTGAATACATGCAAACCTTTGCCGAGGAGCAACATATCATGCCTCAACTCTAATAGGTAGCTATTTTGGAGAAAAGATCTTGTTAGCCACACCGCTCATTAAATGGTACTTGGAGCACGGGTTAGAAGTCACCAGGATTTACCAAGTGGTCGAGTACACACCCGTTCCTTGTTTCCAGCCCTTTGGAGAAGCTGTCTCCGATGCCAGGCGTGCTGGGGATGTGGACCCGAACAAAGCCATCATCGCAGATACAATAAAATTAGTAAGTACGATTTCATTTGTACAAGCATTTTACCACTTTTTTCCTTATGCAAACCTTATTAATTTTTTGATACATTATTTATTAGGTCGGGAATTCCAGTTACGGGAAGACGATCACGGACCAAGAACGCCACAGAGAGGTTAAGTTCTGCGAAGAAACAAAGGCCTCACGGCTCATCAACACACCCTTCTTCAGACAGATTGACCGGATCGAAGACAACACTTATGAGGTACAGTCTTGCAAGAAAACGGTCAAGTTGAATCTACCCATGCAAATCGGATTTTTTGTTTATCAGTATGCTAAACTCAGAATGCTTCAGTTCTATTTTGATTTTCTTGACAAGTATTTAGATCGTAGTGATTTTCAGTATTGTGAAATGGATACAGACTCTGCCTATATCGCGATCGCGGATCCATCAGTTGATAGTTTAGTCAAACCTGAGTTAAGGGCAGAATTTCAAAAGGATAAGTTTAAATGGTTCCCGAGAACCGATACACCAGAGAACAAAGCATATGATAAGCGAACACCCGGTCTTTTCAAAGAAGAATGGTCAGGGGAAGGAATAATCGGTCTCAGTAGTAAAACCTATTATTGCTTTGGTTCCTACGATAAGTTTAGTTGCAAAGGAGTAAACAAAACATGTAATGATATCAATAAAGAAAAATATCTTAATGTTCTACTGACCAAACAAAGCAGTTCAGGACTTAACAAGGGTTTCCGTGTAGTTAATAACAGTATGTATACATACGAACAAGTTCGTGATGGTTTTTCATACTTTTACCCCAAAAGAAAAGTATTGGACGATGGGGTAACCACCATTCCATTAGACATTTAACGCTGCTTTGTAAATAATTTCTTGTACATAGATTAGTTCTGTTCTTGGAACTGAAAATTTGTAGAGAATTTCATTACTCACAAAGAGTTTTCAAACATTGTAGTGTGTGACTTGTAAATAAAACTAAGTTGGCTGAAAAAAAATGACTTGTTTCCTGACTCAACGCGCACGGCTTACACGCGAGAGCTCCACGCGCGCCCGGGGGAAAAAACACAGGGCTAAAAAGGTGCCCTTTCTGCCCTTTCTGCTCGATCTACCCGATAAATTGTATGTTTCAAACAGTTTAGTTTAGTTTTAACCAACCTTTCAGAGGGGAAACATGAAGAGACTAAGATGTAAACATTGTCCGATTCCAGGTTGCGGGTCTAAATTTTTAGTTCGATTAGCAAATCATTTAACTCAAGTCCACGAGTTATCGGAGATACAACGAAAATATTGGCTTCAATTTGCAAAATTAAAAAATACCAATGCGATTCGTGTGTATGACAAAGAGACTGAACCCAAAACAATTTTTCTATAAACAAGAGTGCATGCAGTTAAGTTAATCAGTTGGTATCATGGACCCGAGATGGAAACATACCTTCCCCGCGCTTGTGGCCGGCCCAACATGTTGTGGGAAAAGTCAGTTTGTAAAACGTTTAATAGAAGCAGGAGGACATGATTGATGGTGCCCCGGAAAAAATCATCTGGTGTTATGGCATGTATCAACCAGCCCACGATGAAATGCTTAAAACTATTCCGAACATTACGTTTGTTGAAGGAGTGCCTGGTGATCTGGAAACCCTAATTAATCCCTCTATGCGGAATTTAGTCGTCATTGATGACTTAATGCACGAGCTTAGCAATGATCAGCGAATGACTAATTTGTTTACCAAAGGCTGTCACCATCGCAATCTCAGCGTGATCTTTATTCTCCAAAACATGTTTCATCTGATCCGGGGTCAAATCAAAGGCGAATAAGGTGTAACCAGAGCCATAATCACTTCTATTTATCTGATTGCCCGTATCCTGCGAAAGCTTTCCAGTACCAGAGAAAAGACTTTGATAGCCGGCTATCACATTTTGACCACCAGCTGTGTCAAAATTCAGGAACAAAGGTTTTCGGGGAATTTGTTCTCCGTCCACGTACACACCCACTTGAGTTAAATTGTTGTGTTTGAAGTAGAAGGGGTTGGTACGGTAACTCCCATTGTAAGCCTCTGTGTCCACCAATCCCAATACTATGCGCTTGGGAATTTGACCCAAAAAGATGTTGTCAGGGTTAAAACTGCTAAATCCTCTTGGAATAGAGAGCACTTATCCGTCGATTCTGCGAATGGGGTACTTGGCGCTGGAGTGTTTTAGCCCAGCTGCATGGCCTAGAATGATAGAAGAGGCAACCTTGACTCTGCGTACAAACAAGATGGCTTCTGTGATAACCACTTTGAAATTAGCTCCGGCTGCTGAGTACACAACACAAAACACATTCTTGGCTCGGTTCAGTTTGATTCTTAAATAAACTCCATTGAGCATCAAACGGTCTTGGAAGAATATATGGCTGTGAATGGGTCCCATCATATCCACCGTATGACTCTCTTTGGTAAACTCATAGCGAGCCTTTAATCCAAGGTTTGCTTCATTGTCTGCAGTCAAGGGGTTCACTACACCTATCTTTCCAGCAGTATCTTTGTAAAACATGGCCATGGACAGTTGACTTGTTTTAGCTTCTTCCCCATAGTTCAGAAAAGATTCGATCATGGCACGATAGGGGTAGGTATTAGTGGATGGAGAGATCAATCGCTCATTCAAGGAAACGTCTACTTGTGAAAACAGGGAATGTAAAAACAGGTTCACCGGACCCACTTGTGTATCGGCATCTAACGCGGTTCCGTTTGCTTTCGTGATCTTAGCTTTTACATAAAGTTGTGCTCGCGCTAAATCTAAATATTCTTCTCCGGTTCCAGATACGTTAAATTCAATAGGACCGGTGTCCGTGATGTTGCTGAGAGGGTGATATTCAATCCGTTGCCCTTTGTGAATAGAGGTTTGTGTAGCAGGAATAGTAAAAAGATCGAGCTCTGATTTAGTACACTCGCGTGACTCGTGATGAACGAAGGCCATTCTATTCTTTGTGAAAAATGGTTTTCGATTTCTTCTGCTGTGGAGATGTTTTTGCTTTCTTGCCCGGAGGCGAACTGATTGTTGAGCCTTGCGCTTTCATTTTTATACTTTTTTTGCCAGCTCCTGACTGCGCTTGCTGTGACTTCTGGGACGTTATGTTACCTATAGCTTGTTTAGCCTGTTTGCTGATTGCCGTTTTAATGTTATCTCCGCCAAGCACATCTTGGGCAACATTGACACCCGTTTGTAAAGCTTTTTTTCCAACCACCTTAGCACCTTGTTGCAGGTGGGGCATCGCCCAGCGGAACAGACCTTTAAATATGGATCCTAAGCCATAACCTCGCTGAAATCGAGCTCCGTGAAATGCGGGTAAATTTCCACCTTTTTGCGTGGCTTGATCTACATAGTACTGTTCGTAAAGCTTATGATTTGGGGCGTGGAGTTTTTTCATTTTTTGAAAGTACTGAGGTTGACTCTGACGAAAATGAACTGTTAACAACACTCTTCCAAACTCAAATGGCACAGATTCCCCTGTGTCTGTCTTTATATTGACTTCGATGGTTTCAAATTGCTTTCTGCTGACAGGTACATATTGAGGGCGCAAAAACGATTTACTGACTCGCTGGCCATCCTCTCCTTCTACGGGAACAATTCGAAGCAAAGGGACCAGTGCATCGCCAACATATTGTGACTGAATAAGATCACAGTAAATGAAAAGGTCGTGAAAGCCATACTCCAAATCCACTTGTCTTTCAGCGGTAGAGGTATTAGAAATAATTACTTCTGGTGAAAATCCCAGCAGGTATCCAATGTTACCAAAGAAAAGTTCTACGTTATTTTGTAGGTGAATAGTCACCTTTCTAGTGAAGGTATCGTAGGAAAATGTTACATCGTTATTGAAACGCTTTACATTCTCGATCAGCCCTTTCATCTTTGATAAGATATCTGCAATGGAAGAATAATGACCCGGTGGTATAATTAGGACCTACCATACTCGGGACAATTCTTGGTTCCGAAGGAAGAATCGATTACCAAAATTTCCTTGGACATTATTCCAGCTGTGAGGATAATGAATTTCTGTTAACGCTACTTCCCAGTCCCCCGTCAAGCTAACGGTTTGAGGTAAACCAACATGGTACTCCGTTAATGTGTTGTTGGGAAACTTATCGAGGCTGCTATTGCTTGGAAGATGCAGGTAAAACTGTGTTACCTCCATCGTATATTGTGTTCAAATGAACATTTATTCCTGGCGTTCTTAATTTATAACCATACACAACAACATTTGTTTTCAGTTAAAATAACCCTTTTATTGGCTTCACACAAAATGTTACAACTTTGAGATATTACTTTCTGCTATCCAGCTATTAAACTTGTCTGGGTACCCTTTCCATTTTACAAAGTATTCAACTATTCCTTTACGCTTTCGCTTGCGCAAAATCTTTTCGACCCGGTACACATCATCGTTCTTAATTATTTTCTGTAATTCGGGTTTATAAAACGTTCCATCTAAGATTTTACCTGCATCATCTTTTAGTTTATAAACGGGTACTTGACGAGCCATTCGCTTGTAAACAGTAAAAATTTCTTCCGTAAAATTAGGTAAGTAAGATTTTTCAAACGTTCTCTTCACTTTGCTAATCCTGACGCGATCTCCCACTTGAAATTTATATCGTACGCGTTTTTGAACATCATCCCCATACAAAGTATCCCACACTTTAGTTTCATTCGCTTTAGTCACCTCACTCGGTTTCATTTTAATACTTCGGTGGTAAGTGTTATTGTAAGAAGATACTAACTGGGGTAATACATTGATATAGGTGAGAGTGTTTTTAGCTGTGAAATATTTGTACATCTTATTTTTAAATGTTCGGTTAAAACGCTCAACTACTGAGGCCTTGAGCCCAGAGTTTACAGTAAAAAAGTCAATGTTGTTGTCACGCAGATAACTCTGAAACACGCGATTAAGAAACTCTGTTCCTTGATCTGTTTGCAGTTTGCTGGGTTTGCGACCAGTAGAAAGGATCTTTTGAAAGGCTTTGACCAGTTCTTGACCTTGTTTTGACTTCAAAGGCAGCACCCAGGCATACTTGCTGAAGAGATCTATACAAGTCAGTAAGTATTTATAGCCCTTGTTGTAGCGACTGAGATTTTGAAGATCGACCAAATCCGCTTGAAACTGGGCATCTATGCCAGGAACGATGACTCGGCTTCTCTTGTAGCGTCTTCGCGCGGGTTTGTGAAGAGTATAAACATCTTGCTGACTCAACCAATCTCGGACTTGTTTACGCGATATCTTGTTCTTTCCTTTCTTTTTGACTGCTCTGTAAACAACATCTAAACCACCGAAACTTGCGGGTTGATGGGTCGAGGTAGATGCTGGCTAGTTTTTTTCTCCATCACAAAATTCCGAGTTTTGTACAACCACTTTACAACCGCAGCAAGCTAATACACAACGTATGCGACTGAAAATGTGTTCAAAACCAAAAGTGGATGATGGCGGACAGCAACCCATCACTAGTGTTTACCTGAACGGTAAAAGATGTAATGACTTCTCTCTCCCTGGTGCTCCTTTATATAGCTACTGTGGAATCTGGGTGAGAGTAGGAACAAGAAGATGAAATAGTAGTTCCCATTCCTCCTCAGTTAATCCCAGCTGATCCGCGAAGTTCAAAAATACTACTAATCGTCCCCAGTTCACGTTGGAAAAGAGTTCAGAATGGAGTTGCTTTAATTTTTCGAGATTTGGGCCCGGTAGTTTTCAAACCGGTTATACCAACCATGACATCATCCATCTAAAAATAGCACATGACCTTATCTTTATGAGATTCCTGCGCATTTTATTCGTGAGATCAAGACAAAAGGTTATGACGTCATTGGCGTTAATTTATTCCCCCCCACCTTAATGAGATTCCCCCCCCAAAAAAGGGGATAATTCGGTGCGCCCTATACTACTAGAGATCAACAAAATATAGTATGGAATAACAAAGAGATACGTATAAATAATAAGCCTGTATTTTACAAAAACTTTTTTGAGTCTGGTATAATCTATGTAAATGATCTTTTATTTCATTTAAACAACACGGATTCGTTTAACACTATTTCAAAGAAAATTAGTAGAATAAATGTCTTAATATGGGCTGGACTCCGACACTCTGTACCTTCACATTTGAAAACAACTAATCGTACTTTTTCAACGACCCCCCTCTCTTTTAGAATTGATAACAAGGATTTTGATACGCTGAAAAAGAAGTCGAAAGATTATTACCTATTGATTAAAAGCAGAAAAGCACAGTTTCCAAATAATTCACGATTTCTGAAACATGATTTTAACTTAACCGATGATCAACTGAAAAAAGTTTTTATCCTGCCTCATAATCTAGCCTTCGAACCATATGTTAGAGCTTTTCAGTACAAGAGTCTTAATTCTATATTATACACTAACAGCAAATTATATAAGATAGGTTATACTGCGGATGATAAATGTTCTTTCTGTGAATGAGAACCAGAAACGCTACCTCATTTCTTCTTCCTTTGTGTGTACTCCCAGCTTTTCTGGAGATAGTTTGAATCCTATTACTATTCTTTAACAAAGGAATTCTTTCACCTTACTCTGCAAGACGTATTGATAGGAATAATAACCTCTAAATGCTCCTTACTCAATTATTTGTTACTGATTGCTAAGGTATATCTTTGGGATTGTAGAAGGTCTGAAACGCTTCCAAATATAAGTGGTTTCAAGCTAAAGGTCAAAAATAAATATGAGACAGAGAAATATATATGTATTAAAAACAATACAATAGAAAAATTTAGTAGGAAATGGGCGATAACCTCTGGCTCTGTGCTTCTATAAGTTAAGTTTAGTATTATTATAATTGTCGTTGCATTATATTGCTACTTTTAAGGTACTGTGTACTAGTCAGTAGGCACTGTGTAATTGTTATGCTATGGTTACTGCGTAAGTGTGTAAGTAAGTTTATTTTAGTATTATTAGTGTAATAGTAAGTATGCACTGTGTAATTGTAGTTTTATAGGAAATAAACAGACATTAAATAAAAAAAAAAAAAGAAAAAAGATGAGCAAAATTTTCGAATTGAGCTTTATATTTATGCATTTGAACAGAAACCTAAATACTGTGTTTCTACGCAGTCATAGCTGTCAGCTATGGAAAAGAATACTTCAAGTGTTTACGAAGATAAGCCTTTTTTGTTACATTCAGCATGGAGAAAAGAGAGAAAAAAGCGTAGCGGGACGTGAAAACGATTAATTGATCGAGTCGTACAGTGCGCAACCAACTAGAGCATCAGTTTGAGTCATCTCCGATTATCGGGTGATTTATAACTATGGAAAATTCTGGTCAGTTCAACCTGTTCTTACAGTTGGGCCTCATAATTAGTTCTTCTTGCTTTTCTTTCTATGACTTCCTCAGCTTCCACCTTCTCCACAGCAACGTAGAAATCCAGGTTTTGACAGCAGGTCACTAATGTAAATCCTTCAACTGCTCCAGGTTTTTCAGTTTCTGTGTTTCATACTTTTAATAACTTTTCTAGCCCTTGCAGCAGCAGTTAGTGATATGGTTGGATTCTCTTTACTTATCCAAACGGTGTTTTTCGAGTTTTGATCTTTGGGGCGTTTCAAGAGTGCATTTGACATGACAGCCAGTCAAGCCCTGGTCCAATCACAGTTTCAACAAAAAAAATCAACCAATCAATGTGCTTGTTTGCGTCATTCGCAATATAGTAAAATTTGAATGATAATGATAAAAATTTTAAAAAATTAGATAAAAAATTTCTGTGTTAAAAATAAAGCAATTTAGAAACATATAATATCAAGAAGGATTGTATGCTAGTCTAAAAAAGTAAGTCGTTAACTTTGATTTGAAAACAGTCAGAGTTGCACTTTGTGGTATTTCACGAGGGAGATTGTTCCAAAGAAGAAGGTCCTGAGTGTGCGAAGGCGCGATCACCAAATGCCTTGTGGTTAGCTCTAGGAACAGCAAGAAGGTTATGTTCGTTTGAACGCAGCAACATTCAGTACTTTTTGAAGAAGATCAGATTGGTTTTTAAAGGCGACATAAAGAAAAGAATCAGTGCAGTAGTCCCATTATCGTATATCGGATGATAATGCCCACGGCTAAGAGATTGTCCTCAAAATTTTACATTTGCCCTAGAAGAAAATGTTTATCTCTCAGCCGTAGGCATTGTCCTCCAATATACTAGCCACCGGGAGAGGTTTATTTACTGAATAACACACGCCTTTGCCTTTAGCCAACCCTTTCCCAGCTACTTCCGCTGCCTCCATCCATTGATGAGGCTTCGCTTGTTCCAGAAAAAAAAAAAAAACAACAACAACAACAACAACAACGACAAAAAAAAGAAAACCTGCTTTGCTACATACCGGTACTTACATGTTTGTCGATAATTAGTCTAAAAGACTTAAATCTATGGATTTTATTGTGTCGTGTTCTAAGTGAATCTGTTTAGTGCTTTCGAGACGACTTTATTATCCGATAATGTTGTGCGAAATGAATGTCCAATGAAAATTATTTCCAAAAGGGTATGAAAGCACACTAATCTTTGATCGGAGTGAAAAACTAAACAATACATTGAGACAGTATTAGGCATTTATCATGATAGCGTAGCCAGAGTAGTAGGGAGATCGAGAGCCAAATACCGGTAGATATGTTTTTCACAACTGGTAATGCATTATTAAAGTCTTAATTGTACCGTTTTTCAATTTTTAACATCAGCTATGCGCAAAAGTCGTACTCCAGTTATTTAAGGAGGAACGAGTAAAAACTTTGAAAGGAAAATTAACAGCTCTGTGGCATTTCTTTGTGCGTAAGGTGTCCCGTCAGCAGTGGCCTTCACATACGAATTAAAAGCTGATGAAATAACCTTGAAGTGGAAGGAACCAAACAACAACGGAGCAGAAATCCCAATGTATACTGTGTACTATGGAACCCAAAGTGATGAGCAATGGAGGGAGACTGAAACGATAACCGATGTCTCAGTACGTAAATATGTTGTGAAAGTCGAAATGGGCCAGAAGTATAAAGTACTGGTAACAGCAAGCAACAAGTATGGAGAGAGTTCAAAGGAAGGCAAGATGCAACGTGTCGACATACTGGAAGGTGGGTTAAGCTCAAGTTTAACTGAAAGAGTGTATCTCAGGGAAATACTTAGTAGATCACTATACACAGTAGATAGTTCAGTGATGTTCACTATACACCTTTTTAGCTTGTAGGTTTTGTTTTCACATTTCAGACCACGTGATGTTTCCCCAGATACAGTGAAACCTGTATTAAGCCGACACCGTATTAAGCGGACTCCCTCTATTAAGCGGACAGTAGCCGAAGTTCCCAAATTTGTTTCCCTTATTTACTTTAAATGAAACCTTTATTAAGCGGACACCTCTATTAAGCGGGCGCGGACGCCTAAAAAGTACCTGAAATGGTCATTTGTATTGTCGCCAGCCTGTATTAAACGGACACTTGTAATTAAATTCCACCACCCAACATGCCAGACACCGGAAATGCGAAAGATTGCCTCGAATTGCCACCCACAAATTTTCGATTTTTACATTTAAAAAAACGTGACTTGACGACTTTATTTGATTAGTTTCACAGTACCGGATTGTTTTCTATTTCAGTTTGTTTGTATAGAGCTTGTTTCACTCATCTGATTTCTTCAAATTTGAATTGCAATCCATGTTTATGGTACTATGATCAATTGGTTCACTTTGATAAAAAAAATTGATGCAAACGTCTATCTTCATAGTCTCTGAGAGTATTATAAACGCTTCCACTGTTCATTTGAATGGCATTTGACACCTCATATGACGTTATATATCGAAACCTGTATTAGGCGGACACCCTGTATTAAGCGGACACTATAGCATTCCCCGAGGGTGTCCGCTTAATACAGGTTTCACTGTAATTCTTTCTTTTAAATGTTTAACGGTAATCCTTACAGATGTTATAGCCTTTTCGCGCTAGAGACGGAACATCTCTAGTGTAAAAACGGCTGATAAAAACCAGTTCCCTACAGTAGCAAAAGCCATGCACTGACAAAAAAATCCACAGCTTTCAACTGAGCTTCGTACGCGTATCGCAGCCATTGGCCGTCTTCACACTAGAGACGGATGGTCCTTCTGAGACGGGTTTTGAAACGGCCTTTGTGTGCTATTCAACTTAAATCAATGCAGGGAAAAATTAATTGTAGATAAAACGCGGTTCATAAAAGCTAGTAGTCAGTAACTCCGACTTTGCGACAATGCTACCTTTATTGATCCATTGAACCATTCATGGAATGTGAATCGTTCATGCTTTGTAGGCCAGGCAGTTAGTACTAAGATAGGATTATTAAATACGACAAGAATCGTTAAATAAGTAACTTAGGAAATAATAGCAAGACTGGCCGACCGGTGGAGAATGTCAAAAGGAGTTGTAAATAATTTGTTAGCGCTCAAAAAGCAACCCTCGCGGCACTGAATCTTGCCTTCTGAGAATTAATTTTTGACTACCGTTACAAGAAGTTTCAGTTAAAAATAACCAAATGAACAGGTTCAACTGTAAATCATATGCATTCCCATATAACACGTTAGAATCATGAAGTATTCTTAAATATTTTTCTCAGGTTCCTCTAAACCAACAGGAGGCCAAACAGGTGAGTTGCAGTTACTCATAAAGGCGGAAAGAGAATCATGGTTAAACTGCACTTGTTCTCACCAGCATCAGTGCCATACCTCTTTTGCTTCAGTGAAATCAGAAACGCTTGAAGGGTAACAAATGCAATATAATAAAGTATAGACGGTTCAGAGGCCATTCGATACTATGGGCGCTTTCCATTCAACCCAAAAGTGCGGAAATTTCGGTTGGTTCATCAAATGGAACGGACCATTTCTGTTTGGTCCGACCGCAAGGTTCCATCTTAGGACCACTTTTGTTTTCTATCTATATGAATGATCTACCCCTCTTGTTAAAGAACACTGAAGTCGACATATATGCCGATGACACAACGATCTGGTCGAGCGGAACCAATTGTACAGATATTCAAAATACTCTTAAAGGGACACAGTCAGCTTTGAGACCGCGCTGGCCTGGATACTAGTTTTGTTACTTTTGAAAAGCGTTTACCTCAACCCGAAATCAAAGTTACGCGTCGTAGACATCTACAAAATCCGCTTCAATCGTGCTTTGTGGTTCTTTTGATCGTTGATCTTTTACTCAAAACCTGTTCCTGAATATTCTTTTAGTCATCTTTCAAAATTATTTTATCGTATTTGGCTAAAACGGATTGAATCAAGTGTCCAATGGAACATGGACAGAAGAGGAGGTAAACGTGAAGGCGCCGGGCGGAAGAAATCGCCTGCGTTAACGAAAATAACGAGGAAGATCAATCAGAAACACTGGAGAGCCAACCACCATTCCATATATTTGGAAAATCGGGTTTTCTCAAGCTGGAGAAAGATTCGTGCGGAGGGAACATTTGGCAACGATTCGGGGTTCGCTTCATGGCTGCTCGGTTTGGAGCTGAGACGAAGGCAAGAAAATGAGTGAGTATAAGTACCAGCTCGTTCTGTAATTTAGACGGATGTGTGATATTTATACTGGACAGAAATGTTTGAACATCTCTTCATTTTTTGTAGATTGAATGAGATGGAAGAGACTCGCAAACCAGCCAAAAGAGCGAGACATTCCGAAGATCAAGAAGGTACATGCATGTTTGTATACGTATACGCTCGACTTCTTACTTGAAATTCTTCATGTTTATTAACTTACCGTACACGTGTTTTTTTTTTTGTTGTCATGTTTAATGCCAGGTCCATTGACTTCGACTCCATTGGGAAAAGGCAGAGATCTTCCTGATATTTCTATTATAAGTACTGGCAGTAGTGAGAAGTAAGTGTGGAAGTTTAACATTTGAAATGCGTGTTCTCAGTGCAATTTGTGGCAGTAGATGTTTTTTATGAGCTCTGTTAACTACCCAGTTGTATTAACATAAACGTATAATATATGTGTAAGGGCCACACCAGTTCAACAATTTGCATTGTATGGAATTTGTCTGCCATGAAAATCAAGTATTGGCTAAATGCAATCAAAATAAAAATAATTGTCAAGAAAAAAAAGACTCTTTTGTAGCAGCAATGAGTGTGGACAGTAATAATAATTATTGCCTTGTATCTCTAATGAATTTTACTAAATGTTTGTTGTTCGTCACATGTTGTAGGTCACACTCATTTATTGATGTCACTGGCGTTGGGTCCGAAAGTCCATTTGCTGTCAATGAATCTTGCAAAATAGTTAATGACACTGTAGTCATTGACCATGAGAGTGACAATGAGCATGACATCAGTGACACGGAGAGTTCAACCTCGTCTTCATAACAAAGTTGCGATAGGTACATTGTAAACAAGTCATGTAAACAATTGTACTGTAAATGGCATTCCTTTGCAGTTTCTTCAACACTGACTGTAAGAATATTAAGCCAGATAATCAATAATCAATAATCAATTTTCCCCTGGCTAATTTGAGAAGAAAATGAAGGAGTTTTATCAAGTATCTAACTATTATGGCAACAGATTGATAATCTGTTTGTATTCCCAACCACGTGACCATTTTGGCTGAACGAAGTAGCTAGATCAGAAGTGTGCCTTGATCTCTTTTGTAGTTTTGGGAAAGTTATTGATATTGTCATTGTTTATTTCGTATTCTTTTGAGTAAAAATCTTTTCTCTTTCTGCTGATCTGAGTAAAGGCTTGTTTCACCTTTTGTTACTTTTTGGAAAGTAAGTCTTGTTTTTGATTTTGGGAAATGTGGTTTGTAATGATGGAGCCACTTGAGTATTGTAACTAGCTAACTCGACATCATTGTATTTTTTTTAATGTTATCTCAGTGACCTTGAAGATGCCCTGAAGCTACTCAATGAAGACCTGACTATGGCAGAGGATGATAGTGACAGTGATGATAGTGAATTTGAACCACTGTAAGTATGATTCTGCAAGACACATAGGATAATGACAAACAACATACAATAGAAGATTGTTTGATTGTGGATGATGTAGCTGTTAATTTTAATACCCTGTTTGTTACATTCTTAGTGGAGAAGACAAAGGCCCTGAGAGTGAAGTTGATGAGTTGGATGAGACAACCGTGTTGGAGTTCACAGAAGTGTTAGCCGTGCCTGTGGAGGATGGAAGTTTGTCAGTCCAGCAGCTGCCAACATCCCATGTTGCACAGTCTGATAAATCAACTACAGGTTCTGTATCAGTGTGGACCCAGACAGCTTTTGAGCAGATGAGCCAACCATCCATCCCAAAACACCAGCCTGAGTATGGTCCTCATAAACGCTTTTCAAGAAAAGAAGAAGAAATTCTCTATACAGAAGAACTTGGTCATATCAAAGGAACGAAAGTAATCTGCTCGTTAGATCTGCTGCTGCAGCAGCTTGCAGGGCCATGCAAGTTTCCAGGGTGCATTCACATGGCGACTCTTGAATACTCACTGTGTGGCACTTGTGCAGTAATTCGTTGGAAGTGTCCAGCTGGGCACAAGGGACGGTTTTGTACTTCAGGAGATGCAAATGGCATGTTGTCCAATAACCTCCAAACGGCAGCTGCAGTTCTCACGTCAGGAAACAATTTTTCAAAAATTGAAAAATTTGCAAAGCACCTAGGACTCAAATTCATTTCAGCATCAACTTTTCAGAGAGTCCAGAAACTGTATTGTGCCCCTGTAATTGATGAATGGTGGGAACATATGAGAGAGGAATTGTGGGCCCAATTTGCCAATGATGACCTTACTGTTTGTGGGGATGGGCAGTGTGACTCTCCTGGCTTTTCAGCCAAAAATCTGTGCTACTACGTAATGGAGATGATCACTGGCTATGTGATCGAAATAGAAGTCCTGGACAAAAGACATGTTGGATTGAAATCAAGTACAATGGAAAAGAAGGCCTTGAACCACTGTCTACAGAGACTCCAGAGAGTCTTAAATGTTATCGAAGTTTGTACAGATGCATCATCCTCTATAAAGAAGCTTCTAGGTAAATTGGAACTAGTTGTACAGTGAGCTTTATCTAATGTTTGGCTGTGTTTCTGTCCAATCGGGTATAGATCCCTGTCAGGTTCACAGTTTAATGATTACCCAGGGTTATTCCTGCTTTTTTGTTGAAATGATGTAAAGTACGGTGATGTTGGATTAGAGAATCTGTACATTGTGGTGTATTACAGCTGTCATTTTATGACATCAATGTTTGTTCATAATGTGAATTTTCTCAAACTAACCCTCAGATGAAAGTTACAACCCCATTTTCTATAAAATTAATGGCTATTATTATTTTTTTGTGTGTTTCCCTAGCTGATGATTCAAGACCCTCCTCCACTCTCTGGATGTCTGGCACAAGGCCAAAAGCATACGCAAGAGTATTCAAAAGGTAGTGAGACAAAATAAAGGATTTGCATTATTCTAGGTGCTTCAGTGTATTAACCTTCCTACACCCTCCGCCCCCCCCCCCCCTGACTGGGAATGATGGTCAGAAAGCCCTGCTCCCCCCTTCCAAAAAAAATGATGAAATTCAGGGATTGGGGTAAAATCCAAATGTGACATTACTAATATGAAATACCCCTGTATTTGTGTGTTGTTTTTTTTTGTAGGTTGCCAGTGCCAAAGGAAATGATAAAGTGGGAAAGTGGTCGAATCAAATAATAAATCACTTCTGGCATTGCTGTTCAATTGCATCTGAACATGAAGACACCACCGAGGCTCTTGCAGCAATGAAGGTAGATAGTTAAATAACTTAACTGTTTAAGAGCAAGAGGTTTTTTCATATCTATGATTCATACCATACAATGCCAGTCAAGGTCAGCCCTTGTATTTTCACTCATATTCCCATGTAGTGAACAAGTGTCTTGTCATCATGTGTGAAGTACCTGATCATATTACTGGCTTATTTCATAGGACAAATGGCTAAGCCTACTGCATCACGCATGTAATGAACATGAGTGGACCACAGGAAGATGCGACCACGAAGAAATGGAACCAAACGAAGAACACCTACCTTGGTTCGACCGGAGGGAGCAGGACTATGAAGCATTGCAGAAAGTGGTGCTTGAGCCATCACTACTCGATAGCTTCAAGTATTATGTGAAGTTTAGGTAAATGCTTTTCATCTGTGACATGTGGTGATTAGAATTACATTCAACTGATGCTTATTTTTGGGGGTAGCATGCTTTTAGTTTACTTTCATCCACAAAAGGAATGCATATTTTGACAAGACAATTATTTAGGGGGTTGAGTCTGATGTCCATCGCTAAGAAACCTGAAAAGACATTCAAATCCCCAATGGAATCCTCATTGTAGTATCATTCTTATGTTTTAAAGGCACACAGGATCTTTGGAATGCCTCAACAGCATGTCATTGGCATATGCTGCTAAGAGAACTTCTTACAAGTATGATTTTAATTAGTTGATAATTTACTTATATTGCACAAGTCATAGATAGACTTAATTTCTTAGGCCCAAATGTATTTTATTATATAATAATAATAATTGTAAGTTCACAAGCAAAGTACTACTGCAACTGTTGAATCCAGGAGGGGATCACATGTGATAGAACTGTATGTATGGGGGGAGGGTGAAAAAGGAAGTGTTTCAAGAAGACAGTTTCAGTTGTTATGCCCCATCTTTGTCAAGGGTCTCTAAAATTCCAAGGTGGGCATCATTAGTGACATAATTGCTGCATAATTTGGAGTGGTGGGTGTGGGGAAGTTGATTTATAGATTTATGTCAAAGAAACACCAGCTTCATTTATTGGGCAAGCAAACGTGTAAATTTTGCTTCTTTTACAAATGTGCTCCATACAATGTTTCATTGAGAACATGCCCACTTGGGGATTCTAAATTTCTTTTGTCAAGTTGAAAAATAGTTGACGTTTTCAAGAGAAAAATCATATCTCTGTGTCACCATGTAACATCCTCTTCTATCTCTGTAACAGGTACAGGTTTTACAAGGCAAGAAAGCAGCTAGCAGCAATCGATTGGAATTATCATCTTGACAGAAAAGTTGCTGTGGGATCAAAAGGGGGGGAAGCAAGATATAGCAGGAAATACAATCAACGCACAAAAGAGTGGAACACACGGATCATAAAAGTAGACAAGGATTATGATTACATTCCCATAATAATGGCCAAAGTTTTTCGCCGACGCATGGAAGATGTCTTGCATATAGACATCACGTGTCTCTATCAGAAAATGACCCCGAGAGAATAGCGTCAACCATTGCCCACACGGCTCCCGTATCTTCTAAGGAATTGTTTGAAAGACATCAGACAAGGTTTCAAACTAAGAAATAAGTTTTTAATGGCAATTTCCACCCCAGGGGTGGGGGGGGGGGGGGGGGGGTGGTGGGTGGTACTCCGGATTTCAAGTTACAGGGATTATCAAAGGATTTTTGCGGGGGAGTTGAAATTTTCGATCTCGGGATCTTTGGGGGGCAGTGACAGTTTTGCAAGTATTTTGTTTTTTTTTTTTTTTAATAGGGATTTTAATGTTTGTATCAAGCCTCCAAGAA
>OZ037783.1:23535125-23540125 GCA_964035525.1 Porites cylindrica
GGTTGACGTACATCTGTTGGTGAAAATCAATCAAGAATAAAGTTAGCTTAAGATTTTTTTAGCTGTTCGTTAAAAATGTGTTGCAATGTTATCATGATGTTACGATGATGACGAGGATGATGATTATTATTAAAGCTTAATAGTTGCTATGTCAAATTAAGGTCAGTTGTGCGATTCGTCGAGTTCATCATTAAAACAAATTCCGTGAAATGTAATTCGTTTCAATTTCTTTTTCATCTAATCGCGAAATTTGAGTGCCGCGAAATATAACCGCTCCATTTTCGCAAAATTAAGTTCTAGTCCTTAGTTCATTCAAAACGTTCCTTAGTTTCTGATTGGCTGAAATCCCCCAGCTATTGTCTGCATAAAATGTAGCTACCGTTGACTTTGGAAAACGCTCGTCGATAACAGAACGATTTCAAAAAAAAAAAGGAAAACAGAAGTGCAGGGAACACAGGGCAAAAAAAGCAGTGGATTTTGCGAGTTATGCGAAGTGGAAAGAACCCAAAAAAGTGCCTTAAAAACAGCAATAATAGCAAAAATACCATTTAAAATTACACATTTCTTGGATGAATAATAAAGAAATTATTGGATTCGTCTTTTGTGTGATTTGAAGAATTATGCAGACCCCTGGAATGTGTTATTTTCCTCGGCCCTTATTGAATGCTGTTTTTACTGACAAGAAAGGAGGTCCCACTCATTTCAATCATTCCGCTGAATACACTTATTTAGACAAGTTAACTCTTTGGTCTTTTTTACGAGCTGTTTTTGTAGAATATAATTATTCCAAAATTAATTCCAAATGTCTTCGGAAATGCGTCTTTTTCTCAGAAGTCTTACAAAAGTCGTTCACTTTGGTGGCTATACTGTCACTCCTTCCACCCAATTTATTCCCTTCCTTGTCTCCATTTTAACAAAGAGTCTTGTTATGTTTGTTATATAACTGTACTGTGACTGATAAGTGGCGAAACAATCAATCTTTTCCTGTAAATGTAGTACCACCTTGATCATGTTGCCTAATCATCTCACCTTGTGTTTTCTCTCCATTTCCTTCACTGGTCTTGCGCAGGTTTTGAAATGTTGGTCGATCATTTGGTTCTTCCTCCAACATTTCAGCATGACCTGTACCTGGGTCATTTTAAAAAAAGAGCCCAAAGATTTTCTTATAATAAGTTAAGAAACAGGCGTGAAGTGGACAATTTTTACTTTCGTGATGTCCTGCCTATCCTTAAGTAAAAAATCTTTAAGGGTTCATTTGGAGGTGGAAAGCCCAACGTGGAAATTAAACAGAAGCGCGCCAAAAGTTAAAGGAGAACACACACAGGCTTAAGCTTAGTCTATAGACTGGTCTAGTCCTCCACGTGGAAGAGGATTGCTTGAGGCAATACCCCCTTGCATGAGTAGCCTCTTTTGATAGAGATACAGTTGCAAAGTACTAAAACACTGAGATAAACCAAAACTGAAAATCCTTAATGGCGAACTATTATATGATACAATAAACTGAGCCTTTACTCACAGTTTCTCATCAACGTGTCTTGGTTTCGGCATTCTGTATCCTTTTTGAAGTCGTTCTGCGATTTGACGAGGTTTTATATCTGGATATGGAGTCCCACCTATAGAATGACGTTGGAATATTTCATTTATCTATTCATTTATTGAAGAAAAGGAGCGATTGTATTATGTAATTAATATCTGATGCAGAACTCAGCTTATTTAACTGTTTTTTAAAACAATATTGTGTATGTTTCTGTTTTAATCCACGCTTACCTACAGTAAGTATCTCGTAAAGGAGAATACCATAACTCCAACTGCAAATTGAAAGGAATGGGAGATGTGAACATTTGTAGTTAACGAAAAATGAACAAGACAATTTCAAATACCATATAATGTTCACTACTCACACGTCACTTTGTGTTGTGTACACTCCGTACAACAAAGCCTCATAAGCAGTCCACTTAACAGGCAGGCGACCCTTAAGAGTTATAAAAGAAAATAAAAAAGAAAACGAATTCAAACGAACTAAGGCGTTCTCTTCAAAAACAAGTTGTAGGTCATACCATTTGATTAGAGACCTTTAGCATAAGGCAAACCGCAATTTCAAACCGCAGTTTGCGGTTGCACGTTTGCAGTTTCGCGTTCCCGAGATTTCAAACTTTAGCAAGGCGTTCAGTTCAGTTCATTTTTATTTCGCCAAAATATAATACAATACAAGAATACATATAGGAATTGTAAGGTTGCAGGGGAGCCCAGAAGAAACCAGAAGGCTTATGAAGCCTGGGTCCCCAGTCTCAAAGAAATAAGCAAAATGAAATGAAATTCGCGGAGTGATACGTTAAAAATAGGAACTAAACAGGGACTGAGTTAAGTTATGAATTCAGAAACAAGACAGAAAAAAAATTAACTCTGGATTGGAACAGAATACTTTCTTTTGTTATTACGTCAGGAAGGAATATAAAATCGATTTGAACTACGCGTTCATTGTTTAGGGCCGCCATGTTGTTTTCATCAAGTCGAAGTGCATCACTTTACTCGCCCAAAAATCAGCAATAATTCATTGATTCGAGATCAAAAACCCAACAAAAACATCGCAAACGGATATAAAAAGCTAATTCATACCTTTAAACGCGAGGCTGTACAATTTTTTGTGGCAAAAAACCTTGCCGTAAATCACTTACCGCTGGGAGCCCTTCCTGCGGTTCAAACGTGAACTGCAAACTGCAAACGTGACCGCAAGGTCGTGGTCACGTGACATTTTGCGGTTTGCAGTTTCCCATGAAGAACGTGATGCTAAAGGTCCCTATAAATATCACAGGTCACAAACAACGCCCACAATCGGGTTTTTTTGGGTTTTTTTGTTACCTGCTTATCATATCGAGACTTTAATTTTACGCACATGCAGAAAAGCTTTAAGCTCAAAACTTTTCCAATTTTTCTGTTATAATCCTTCTTGATTTGCTCTTTCGTGTGTTTGGGTTTTCTAAAGTGTCTTGCAATGCCGTGACATCTTCATTCATAAATTTGTAAACCTTGGAGACGTGCGGAATGTTTCCATGACAACTTTGTAATTTCGCATGTAAAATTATAAATTAGTATAGGTAATAGCATGATTAGTTGTGACATTTGGCATAAATACCACGAGTGACATTTCAAAATTGTTATACGTAATCTCACGAGCCGTTAGGCGAGTGAAATTTGAGACAATTTTGAAATATCACGAGTGGTATTTATGCCAAATATCACGTACAAATCATGCTATTATTTGTTTATACTACACTACCCGCAAACGGTTTGTAAATTTCACATGTAGGTATTTCAAATTAAGCTGAAATACCACTGCTCTAAGCCAATCAAATTGCAGTAATTTCTCATGTAGTAGTATAAACGCTGAAATTTCGAGCAAAAATTAAGGACTAATTGTCACCCATGATATAAAAGAAAACATCAATATCATTATGATTGGTTAAACATCCAAAGCAAATTGACTTCTTAATTAATATAGATTACCGTTTAATCTTCTTCACTTTAGAATTACTTACAAATCAATACAACAGGCTGCCATTATTTCTGTCTTCTAATAGTAAGACAGCTTCAGAATATAGAGATAAATTTGTTGTCTTGCGTTTTCATTTATGTCGGTTTTTTGTCCACCGCGCATTAGTTTCCTGTTGTAATTGGTAACTATAATCGTTTCTCAGAAGTCAAGACCAAGTTCGCTTGCTGGGGATCATTAACAAATAGAGGAACCTTATAACTAGGAGAAACTCATCAGCCTTTTCATCAGAGTACCGATCCCGGAAAGTTTACAAATTCCCAGTTTTATACCCACCCGACTTTTTTTGGTGTAAATGTCATCCTGATGCACATCCCTTGCCATTCCAAAATCTGTCACCTTACATTTTTCTCCTTCACCAACTAGAACATTTCTTGCCGCCAAGTCACGATGGATTACCTACAAGAAAAGATGAGACTTGTTATTCCTTTATCAGACTAAGTTGAAAGCTTAATAAATGCTAAAAAAAAAAAATTGGCCCACGATGCTGGGTACGTTTGCAGGCAGAAACATTTGTCAAACCTTTTGGCGTGATTTATGAAGAGACCTGTGTTTGTGTTTGACACTAGTAGAATATGGACTGAAATATCAGATAAGAAACTGAACATGATATTCACAGTATGAATGAATGAACAACCTAAGCGGTTGAAAAAGTACTGGCTAAAAATAAGGCTTGATCGGGAATCGAACCCTGACCTTTGCAATGACCGGGAAACGCTCAATCCATTGACCTCATTAGCTCAATCGGCTTGATTAGCTCAGAGGATAGCAGAGCGTTGCGTCCGGTCATCGCAAAGATCAGGGTTCCTTTTAAACCGCTTAGGTTATTCATTCTACTGCGAAGATCATGTTCTCTTTCATACTAATAATATAACAAAGCAAAAACAGACGATCGAACCTTTTTTGAAGACAAGTAACACATTCCATCTGCGACTTGCCAGGCAAATTTCATCAACTGATCCGCTGATAGAGTGGTCTGTGGCTTGCTATCCGGGTCCTTAAAGTACGTATCGTTTAGTCCTCGACTCTTCCTCAAATAGCCCAGCAGGTCACCATACGGTACATACTCAATAAGGACTAACAGGGGATCTGCGGGTAATGAAACTAGCTAAGGTAAACTTCTCAGCCTTATGAAGATGTTTGTTTAGTCAAGTACAGGGATATAAGAGCGTTTATATTTCATGATAGGAAAAGAAAAAAGAACCTAACAAACAAAACAAGTTATCAGCTCTGGTCGGGAACATTTTATGTTGCGATATAGATAGACGATATTATTCACCACTTTATAAAAGAGGAGGATAGTGGGCGGCCGAGTTAGCTTTCGCAAAGACCCTTGGGACTGTCATTAGGAATAGGCAAAAAATTGCTGACCGGCGCGGCTTCAGTCTCTTTCTCGTTTCTAAAGAGCCGAACGGTAGTTGGAATCACATGGCTGTAATTATTTAAACCC
>OZ037783.1:23550125-23592625 GCA_964035525.1 Porites cylindrica
GCCGATTACTTTAATAACCTCCACATGTTCTCTACTGATCTCCCAGCTTCTTCGCGAGGGACGAAGAGGCATGTAATCTTCCCCTCCAGGAATCTCGTAAGTAAAATTGTCAGCTTGCTCTGCTGCGCTTGATGGTTGTTCTGTTGGCTCTACAGTTTGTACGAGTTTCTGCTAACAACAGTTGTTAGGGAAATATTATTTGCTTTTCTTTAACGAATTTGATACCTGCCCGGAAGTAGGCGAAACATTGGAGACCTTTCTTTTATTGCCGCGCGAAAATTAAAACCCACGGGGGCCTCGAGCTTGAATTAAGAGGGTACGGAAAAAATCAGAGGAAATGGCCTTAAACCGGCTACTAGCATGCATCCAATGTGTTTTAGATCTTTTAATTTTGAATACAGCACACAACGTTTCAAAAAATTTAAACTTAGCATTAATTAAAATATAGAAGGGTATAATGTTTTAAGAAAGCAAACTGGAAGAGAAAAGGAAAAAACAAGAGAGTCAATAACAGTATTAAATCTTTAAAGTTTAGCGCTTTTAAACGCTTAAGAGCTTTAATTTCATGGATGTCAATTATCTTTTTATTTTAACCTACACGATGATCACCTACCAATGGAATGGTTTCTCCGCCCTCCTGTTGTCTAAAATAAAAGTTTGAATGTGGTAGTTAAATCATTTTGTTGGAATGTTCTCTTGTTTGTACTGGTGTGATAGTTAGAGTTAGGATAAACCAGTACGAATGTTTCCATCAAGCTTTTCAGAAAGCTTGATGGAAGCAACTCTTACTTCATAAAAGTCTTTCAGAGAGCTTTTATGAACTGAGCGTTTGGTGTAAAACAACGAAAATGCGCGAGATGTTGTATATTATTGGTGGAAAACGAGTTAAAATGCGATGTTGCACGCCTGTTCAACTACGAATCAAACCGCTCTTAAACAAATCACGCTGTTACAGGTTTTAGAAAATAGTTCTATAACTCCTTTTCGCAAAAACGTTTCGCAACCTGCAACATCCTGATTTAGACATGTTTTTTTGTGGGTAGAAAAAGGCGCAACTTAGCTTTTGGACTCATTTTGAAGCAATTTAGCAAAAAAAAAAAATAGAGAGAGAGAGAGGGAGAGAGAGTTAGTCCGCAGTTTGTGTGATATTTGGTTTTCTCAGTAAAAAAAAAAGGAGCTTCAAAGTCAGCGGTATTTTAACAGAATTAAATGCATTTATCCATTCTAATAGCTTTTGTTTAAAGTGGCTTCATTTTCTGCATTGAACTATGACAAACTTTGTTTCAAAACTTTTTCGGTTTTAACATAGTTAATAGATTGGAATGGTTATGAAACCCGTCAGACTCCTTTGTTATGTGTTTTTGTGGACCCATGACGGTGCACAACGTTCAATAGCATTCCATCATTTTGATCTTACTAACCAATAAAAACGTTGCATTAACTTATTCAGTCGCAATCTGCCAACTGAAAACAAAGGATAGTGCACCTTCAGGGAGCTTCGAACATAAACTGTAGCACTGTTGTTTTTGTGTTTGATGGTTGTTGTCTTTCATAACCAGTCTCCTCTAATAACTATGGTTTTAAGGCGACAGGTACGAATCTTTGAGAATACCGATTGCCAATCGTCACATCGTACTATATGTAAAAAATGTTAACTCCTAAGCCTTGTATGCACTATAATTTGCCCCAAGCCTTGCACAGCAGTCGAATGACTTATCCATAGACACATTTTGGAAAGTAAAAGTGTCCTAGAGCAATTTGGGCTCATCTTCATAGGCATGCCTTTATAGCCTGCAAATACAGCCATCCCTCACAGAAATCCCTCACTGATGACGTAAAATCTGTTTAGAATCTGGTCAGGAGCTCTAACTGGTTGACGAAGTAATTGTGCTCTTTTCAGCTATTGTTTACGAATGCAGACTACCCGCGTGCAGCGGGAATTTTCGGTGTTGGCCGAAGGCCGACACATCTTCGCACCTTCGCGTCTTCTTCATCTTCGCACCCAGGGTAACGAATGACAGACAAAAAAAAAAAACAGGTTGCAAAGGTCAAATGTAAACATAATGGGATTACCAACAGAAATGTCGAATCATTTGATATTATTGCCAAATATTTCTCAATTTTATGTAAATGCACACCTTACATCAAAATAATGTCCAATAAATTCACTACGGAGGAGAACTTTACGAAGCTTAGTAGTGGAAATTCGTGTTAAAGTAATGGATTTTTTTTTTGTACCCAGGATTGTACTGGTTTTTACTGCTCACTAGGGAGTTAACAAACACTTCTTATTTAAAATATTAACATAAAAATGGATACTTACTGACTTGAATGTAACAAGCCTGAAATAAACAGCACTTTTCTTAGAAAGTTACCTTCTTCAAACAATTTTAACAAATGCAGTCTTTCGCCAATGGTGCGAAAAGTTAAGTACCGTCCCACCCCGGCCCCGCCGCATCCAATGCTGGTCTTTCTGTCATAGTTCTCTCACAAGAAGGTTAAAGACGTGACATTGTCTTACAATGATCCTTTTTGGGGTATTCCGGTTCTTTTGGAAGTAAAGAGCCCTAAATCCGATTTTGAGACGACATAAAGGCGATGTGATGTCGGTAAGTTGGGTTAGGTTATTATCATCTCAAAAGGGTCATTTGGTTCACGTTGAGAACATAAGTGTATGTAGACAAATATCATTAATTTTAAGGTGCATACGCGTCCTTTTTTTCTACACCACTAAACTGGTTTAAGCTCTGATCTATTGACATGCTTAACTTTGTAATCAACCATCATTTTTCAGTTCTGACATAATTAATCAGACCCCAGATCTGAGCAAAAAATTAAAAAAAAAAAGAAAAGAAAAACAATATTTTTAGTTGACTGTTGAGATTTTGGCAAATTCTAGGGTTAACCAGCACTATTTTTGGGACCCAAACCATGCACCTCGCCCCCCAAAAATTAAAGTTATAGCTGTTTTCAAAAGTTAAAGTAATAAGAGACCAATAAACATGGACGGCTTAAAAGAAGTGTAGATTTCCTGAAATCAACCACATTAAAAGCTTTGCTTCAAAATCATCGAAAGAAGATACGTCATTAGGGGGTTCAATATGTTACCGTGAATATAGTCTTGACTACAATTTCTTACCTGAACGAAGGCGCATTTTCCAAAGTACAACAATGAGAATAAAGAGTATGATCGACAATAGCAGAATTACACTGATGTAGGCACCGTGAAGGACTCCCGTTTTATTACTCTCAGACCCTGGAACTTTTGAGAATGTAAAACATGAGTTTAAGAAAGAGACAAAACTGCATTTTAATTTAAAGTTGAAACGGCTGCAGAGCATGATTTTGTGAAATTGATTGCTTGCGCTGAAAGGTAATTTATTATTAGAAAGTGATTGTCATCGATGATTGCTATTGAATTCTGAATATTAACATAGCTTACCTGCTTGATTTTTTGGCGGTTTTGTCGAACCTGAAAACGCAAAAAAAAAAAACAATAGAAGTTTACGCTAAATACGAAAGGTTTCTCTTGCTACTGTAATTTATCATACGCTACAGTTCTTTGCTGAACTAAAGAAAACAGCACAAACTTCGCCTAGTAAGACCATTCGATATACTTTCTTGGTAAAGAAAACACAATAATAATGGCTTAACGAACAAGCTTGTTGAGCTCGACGTCTGTCGTTTCAATAGCGGGGAAACTTGGTGCAACCGAGGACAACTTTCAGTATTCGTTGTGCTTGTCAGAGAAAACTTGCTAAATTATTTATACACCTACCATCTAAAACTTTAATCCGCTTGATGTCCTGTTCCATTGAACTCTCTCCATACTTGTTGGTCGCGGTTACTACAAATTCATATTCCTTCCCCTTCTCGATCTCAACCGCATAAGATCGGTTATACACATCAATTATGGTTGCAATTTTCTTCCACTCATCATCATTGGCAAACCTTTGGTAGACGGAGTACTCTATTATTACCGCCCCATTGTTATCTGGTTCTTTCCATTTTAGAATTATTCCATCAGTTACTTTGACAGCATCAGGAACATCTGCGTAGAAAGGAAGGAAAGTACTTGAAAAAACAATTTCATCTTCTTCAATTCCACCGTTACTCTTTCAGCCATGAAATAATCATTATGGCCTAATGTCAAAGGAATCTTTTTAATCCTTAGGGAAACTTTGTATTATTATATTTAGAATCGCATTCAAGGCAAAACGCAAACGGCAGATTCAGGTTGACATTTGTGTTCGGGTTGATGTAATAAAGATTAAACTACAAATAAATAAAATCAATAAATGAAGATCACGTGTTATAAATTGACGTTTGACGTTTTCTGTTTGTCATAAACGTGATTTTAAATTTCTCCATCGTTTTACAAACTATTAGGCCAAAGCCGAATCGCAATTTGGGTCGACCTAAATTTGTTAACTTAAGTTAGTCTGTTGGGTCAGACGATGAACTAACAATCAGACATCAACACCTGAAGCGGACGGATAGAACGATTTGCTTGGTCCAAACTTATTACTACGAAATTAACTGAGACAGACGTCAAACTTTTTCATGAAATTAATCGGCCCAGGTTGGTTCGTCTAATGAAAATTTCGATGTTTCGCCTTAACCATACCAAACGATTTAAGAAAACAGTATTTTAGTGGAATTCCTTATTTATAATTATGGAATAACTTGTCCCAAAAGCTGGAGACTGAATACTAAAACCTGACAAGTGCATTCAGAAATCGTTGCAGAAAGTATTACAAGAATGAGATTACAGACTTTGAACTTGATCGCTGTTGTTTAGGCAAAGCACCATGATTTCTTTCATAAAAGTTATAATTAACAGTTCAAATACGTTAGTTCTTCTGACAAATTCTTTTTCTTTCCTTTCATACATTGCAATCTATTCTTAAATTCCGTGGACTAGCCTACCAGTCCTTTCCCAGCAAGCCTGCGTGGCAGGCGTTTGAAAGGGACGGCAGTTTTAGGCGCGAGAGAAACGCAAGTCCCGGGTGCGCAAGTAGGGAGGAAAGGAAACGCCTGCCAGGAAACCATTGTTTCGCTATCCCGCCTGCTATTTATGAATGCAAAGATATCCCTACTGTCAATTACTAGCTGTCAAATAAGTCTGGTCGCGATGCACTTATTTTTAGCTTTTGTCTTCCTAAAACAAGAAATCTGAAGTGAGGGTACGTACTATAATATATAAAAAAAAGTTCAAATGCGGTCGTCCGTTGAAAGAAAAAAGTTGGAACGATGCATGCATGGCTTGTTATATAAAATCCAGCATAAATCTATTACGTCGTTTTCTGTAGGAAACGCGCTGGACTTCGCAACTTGCATGCGGTGTTTCATGTTTGTCTGAGAAAAATTAAAAACACTTTTCTGGATCTCGAATTGGATCCAACAGAGCATACAAAAGAACGCTAGTAGCCGAGGAAAGAATTAAGAGCTGAACTTCGAAGATATACAAGGAGGCTACAATCAGTTATAAAAGTAAGTTCCTGGCGGCCTTATAACGTCTATAACCAGCAAGAAGAAGTCTTCAAACCAAAAATCATCTTCAACAATCTGGTCGTTGATAAAACGTAACCCGGCTGCGTAGCAGGCGTTTGAGGTCAAACAGCAGATAAAAAGGCACAGATAGCAGGATATTTCCTTTCTTTCTTCTAGTGAGCAAAACAAGCCGTTAAGTTGGGAGATGAAACTTCTCAAAACCAGTCAGTAAACCTTATCTAGCTGACGGGTCTTTTTCTTCATACGGTTCTTTTAACTGTCTTCTTCTATTCTCCTTTCAAGCTGAAATTGATGCCTTCATTAACAACATATTTTTATATGATTACTGAAAGATCGATTAAGTTACTCAGTAGCGTGATGTTGATTTCAACCAATTAAGGCTGTAGTTGACAAGTTTTGAAGACTGACCAATCAGTATTTTAACACTTGCCCGGTGGATGTTTAAAAAAAGAGAAATATAATGGTCTGCTGGAAGGCGTTTCTTTCCCTCCCTCCTCGCGCGCCCCTCGCGTTTCTCTCGCGCCTAAGATCCCCTTTCCCTTCCTTTTTAAACGCCTGCCACGCAAGTTATTTCCCAGCTTTCCTGCTCCTCTCTTTGTGTTTTTACAGAATGTATACAGTGAAAATGGATTTTATAATTAAATCAAATTAATCAAATTCAATTGCAATTGTTCCAATAGAAGTAATGCCAAAACTAAAATCAAAAACTGAATTGTTGACAGTAGTTAGGGTATAAGCCCAACAAAATCTAATCAAAGCTTTCTTAAAAAGACGAATGAATGCAAATTTAATTAAGACTTGTAGTACCTCCCAATACTGAGATTCTCTTCATCTTTTCCTCTTGTTTATTACTTTCACCACATTTGTTTGAAGCAGTGACCACAAATTCATAATCTCGACCGATCTTTAAATCGACAGCAACTTCACGAACTGAGACACTAGTTATATCCTGTACTTTAGCCCATTCATGCGACGTGTTTCCATCATTTACAATTCTTTGGTACACAGTGTACTTTGTGATCGGCGCACCACTATTCTGTGACTCCTCCCACTTTAGATTCACTTTCACAGTTTTTGTCTCAGCCGGTAAGTCCTTTATTAAGGCGGCTTCTGGAATACCTTAAAATACAGAGAAAGGGTATGATAAGTAAAACTGTTCACGTGCACACTTCCCCCAAAAAATTACCTCTGTCAGGATGTTTTAGCAGAACATGATTAAAGCGAATTTGACCCCACAATACTAATCCTCCAAAAAAGAAACAAAACATCTACTATGATCATGCGAATAACATTTCCGAAATGTTTTCAGTTTCATCTTCCTTTTGTTATTTATTTTTGTTATTTATTTTGTTATTTTTAGAGTGCATCACGTTTAAGATATGAATATTATTAAAACAAGCGTTTACCAAACGTTGAATTAGAACTGTTCAAAAACGCTGTGTATTAAAGGTCGTGGCAAGAAAAAACGTAACATTATTAAAACAACTAACCTATCTGCCCGACATAGACCGTCTTGCAAGCCAGGCCGAACCCATTATCAGCTGTGCAGTTATATAGTCCAAAATCTACACTCGAATTCATTGTCAAGAGAACGGTACTCTCAGCAGCTTTGACCACATTAAAGTTAGTTCCATCAGGCTTGTACCAGGTGAGCGTTGGTATTGGAAAAGCATCTGACTTGCAAGTTAACGTTACAGTGTGCCCAATGCAAGACATTGACGTGGACGAAGTAAGACCTTGTATGACGGCTGGATCTGTCAATTATCAACGGAAAAAAAAACTATTATAATCACATCATCAATCATTCTTACCACCTATAAGGGTTTTGAACTATGCTAAAATACCATTTATTATTTCATAATTTATATTTATTTGTATATTATATTTTTTAACATGCAAATAAGGTATTCAAGCGGGCATAAAAATTCACCTCTCATAAAATAAAAGGTAAAGAAATAGGCACGAATTGTAACTTTTTATTTATTCGGGAGTCGTCGCATCGTCGCACTGGCACACTGCATGTAAGGCAAGAAAGTGATCCACACAGGAAGGCTTCATCATATTTTATTTAAATGTTGATAGAGACTTCAGCAACCGTCGGGTCTGTTATATAATTATAACTGTTCTAGTGTCAACTATGTAGAAACAAGAAAGGATTTAAACTTCTCCTGATAGATAAACATGCTTTCGCCCGCTCTTCAATGTACATTTTTGCTCCATCATCCAAGCAATATTCAATGTTCTTCTCTCTTTCTTCTCCTTAGAACTTTCTTCTGATGTGCAGATCACTCCAGTGCTGAAACCCCGCCCCAACCTCCTGCTGTTAAAGTTTTCTTCAGTGGATGACGTAGTGGAGTATGGATGACCAAGTTAGTTTGCTTTAGTTGGTTGGGCGACTTTGGAGTGGTTGTCGGGTTGTCAGACCAAGATATCTGAGACGATGCTGCCACCTGAAAAGGGTTAGGCCCTCTGGTCGACAAAATACGATCTCAAAGCACTTGTAATATACTTATATGATCTGGCAGTGACCACCCTTTGCCGGTGTTTATCTCCAAGCAGCAATCGAGTTGAGGTCACATACGATTGTGTTAAAACTTACAACGACAAAGTGTTTAGTATAAACTTTAAAACTAATAAAATCTATACCTAATAAACATTCACGTTTTGACACGCGCACAAGTCTAGGCTGGGATGACCTTTTACCAGAAGCAAGACAGTTAAATTGAACTACTAAAGTTTAAAACTGTAAACAAGAGCTGATTTACACCTCTCATCACAGACGATGAACTTAGAGACAAAGAAAACATATTCTCTCTGGCCAAGCGCCGAGTCATGTACTGATTTTTTTTTTTTGTTTGACCCAATCCATTATATTTTTACGGTGTGGCGCTATTGTCGAGTAGATTCCCCACCATATCAGAGCACTGATAACATGTTATAAAATCTTTAATAACGACATTAATTGCCTTATGTTCATCAAATACCACCACTCGGAAAACATGTAAACCAGATTTAACTTTACTCATTCAAGCCGGTGTTGCTGGTGTTAAATAGCACCACGGTCTGAATGGGGGTACCTCGGTAACACTTAATACTTTTTTTTGGCTCTCTAACTTGAAACAGTTAAATTTTAGGCATTTTGACACTAACAGTGAAAAATTAAATGTAGCAGTAAACTTTTTCCAAAAAGAAACAAAAAAGGCTCCAAAAAGGCCAATATTCTATTTTGTATAGTACACCAAGGAGTTTTCGGCCATTTTTGGACAATTTCCGATTATTTCAGAAGATTTGCCAAGACCTCCTCCAAAGATTGCGGAAGAAGGCTGGAGATTTTGAAGACAACCAAAGATGTCAGAAGACCACCGAGGATGTCCGTAGACTTTCTAAGATGTCAGAGGAGAAATACGAAAATTTTCGACATTATTTCTTTCTTATATTTATCACATATGAAAGATGTATTTTGTTTACATTGTGCAGATAATATTTCAATGAAAGCTCCTTAAGCCCAAGAAATTCTGTCAGATTTTTCTTGACGGCTACCACGCTGGATTGCTTTGAGCGGTCAAAAGTGAACCTGCTTCCACGCCTTTCATATGAAGAATCCGATCCGCTTCTAGGAAAGTTTACTGGAACTTTAACAACACCAGAGGGAAAACCTGTCGATGCCGCCGTGATGTTTCGACCTCGTCCTCGACGCTGGCCAAAAGATCGTGAGCAGTTTATAAGAAATTAGTCCCCAGTATTCCACAGGTTTCTCAGAATATCGTTGAGCATGGGTCGACAAGAGACTACTGCCCCTTTAAGCACAGGCTCAATAATGGATTTTCCAAGAGCAAATAAGAATAATTCTTATTGACAAAGCTAAAAGACGGTAGGTGTTTTCACGAAAAAACCTCCGAACATTTTACAGTTTTTCCTCAGAAAACAGTAAACATTAAAAAATTGGCCAATTTAACAGCAAACAAATTATGCGCAAATAACGCAAAAACCTATTCACACCCTCGGGAGAGGCTGAAGAAAAAAAGAGAATGTCAGACACATGTCTCGTACGGGTACCAATGCTATTCCACTCCTTGAATGTGTTTGAATCCTGAGGTTATGTAGGTTAATAATTTGCGGATGCAATGCCGGTCGAGGAGAGCCAAGCAACAGCTAAAATCAAATTTAAAGGAGAGGAGCAAAAACAAACATTAGTAAGGCACAAAAAGAAAGACCTTGAGCTAAAATAGCACGGGAAAATCAACATAGCTTTGATAAAAATTCAAAGCAGGTCAACATTGGAGAAGACAACGCGTGATGAAGTCCCAAGAAATGTCGTCATAGTATTTGGAATGTTGTGTTCTACTCAGTAATATACTCACATTTAACAGTAATTTCAAGTGCTTTTTCAACACTTCCTGCAGAATTGTTGGCTCTACATGTGTATACTCCTGCACCTGCCTTGCTTATCGAACTGAAAGTAAGATAAGTCTTTTTTATTCTAGAACTCATAACTTGAGTGTTAAGGATATTGATCCACGCCACATCTGATTCTGGTGTCCCTGTTGCAATACAGCTTACATTGACTGGACTCCCTTGATGGTAACTTATATTTGCTGCCATCGGATGTGTGATTCTTGGTGGCTCTAAGAATTCGATAACAGCTTAAATGTTAACTCATTGCATGAGTTACCAGTTTCTGGCGGCAGCGAGGATGGCTTGTTGGCAGGGTAGGAACAAATCATGGTTCGAATTCTTCGTGATCAAGGTCTGGTTCGCGAATTTAGTTGACGGGGGGGGGGGGAGGAGGAGAACTTGCGTAGTTTAAGTGCAATCGAATGACGTCAAAGTCATAAGAGAATTATGACGTCCTGAAAAAAATTATATTTCATTAGTTTGCATGAAAGCATGAATATTTTTTCAAATACTTCATAATGACTCCCAGCCGATGTCATAGAACATGAAATAACGTTTTCTGCGCATTTTGATATTGATCGTCGTATCTATTGAACATAAGGTCTATTCTGTAGCTACACAATTTTTTTTAGTACATATTAAAACAGTGGATAGTGTTTTCCCGTGCTTTGATTGGCTACTCAGTTGTTTGTTTATAAATGCACATTGAGTCTTCCGTTACCTTCTTTAGCTGACATGTTCATAAATAAGCTTAACACTAAGGCCCCGTCCACACGCAATCCATCCGCAAATTTTTGAATCCGCAAAATTTTGTTTGAAGAATAAAAAATTTCCACTTCTACACGTATCCGTATTCAACTCGAATTTGTGCGTCCTCACGTATCCAGATTTACTCGCAGTTCATTAGCTAATTTGTAAAGAGATCTTCGGCTTATGCGAAGATTTTCTCTCATTTTCTCGCTCGTTTCACTTCTTTACGGCGTCAAATTCGTCCGTCCGACATGAAAAGAAGCTTCAAAATGTACAGTAATCATCGTTAGGTTTAACTGCAGTCCAAACAGAAAAGAAGCAATAACATTGCGCTCAGCACCGTCTTGAATATTCACGGCAGAGAACTGGGCTCTATCTTGTGAAGTCACTAGATAAAAAAATATATTTATACATATTTCCAGATAATTTAGCTTTCACTCGATTCCGGATTCAAAAACGTTGCGGATCGGTATGTCGGATAGACCGGATTCGAGCTGTGGGCGGAAACCTCATCTGGAAAGAAAAAGTCGCGGATTCAAAAATTCTAAATTAAATGGTAGTTTAAACAGAATGGTTTCAGAAACAGAAAAATCAGCAATTCCTGGTCATTCTTTTGGAAGAAATTTCCCCGCAAAAGCTAAACAAATGCCTTCAAAAGTTTTATTTGTCGGCAAGAAAACGTGAAGGCCGTTTGATCATTTCGCGCCAAAATTGTAATCGTTGGCAGCAATAATAATCATTATTGGTTTCATCGTTTTTGTGCTCATTTATCTCACTGTTTTAGTACGTACTAAAACAATTACTCAAGCTGGCCGCTCGGGAAATCTTCACCACTAACCACCTCCACCTCGGTGAATAATTTGTATTCATCTACAAAAACTATTTTGTTAAACATCACCGAAAAATTCTACCTCCACAAAACTGGAGCTCGAATTCGAAAATATATGTACGAAAAAAGTGTACATCACCTTCGACAATCAGTTTGGCATAATCAAATTGACCACTATCTTGTGCATTGTTTGCATATAATTGACACCCATAAGTGTCTGTATCATTCAGCGTAATGCCACTGAGATTGAAGATGACTTGACCAGAGGATGAGTTACCAGTACGGCTTCCACTCACACGTCCAGCATAACTTTGATGTACATATCCTGTTTTTCCCAAGGCTTTTAGAACTAATATTCTCCCATTTGTCTCTATTGTGGCTGCATTAGTTGTCTTGAAACCAAATTCAATGCTCCCAACGTCTCCTGAGAATCTCCAGGTAAAGTTGACAGACCAATTGATCAAGCTTCTTACAGTCCGACCTTGATATGGTAAAATTAACTGTATTTTTCCAACTGCGTACAAGAACCAAAATATGGAAGTAAATTCTTGGAAGTATTTTCGTTTGGTGACTAAGACCTCGGGTCAATTAATAAAGATTTGCAAGTGTAATTTACAAGTGTAGCCATTGTTTTATGAGGCCTACTTAATAAAAATTTACAGTTGTAATTTACAAGTGTAGTCATTGGCTGCGGTCGCATTTACGACGTAACTAAGGGCCTGTTTACATGGAGGTGGGGCACCCCAGGAAGGTGAGGTAACCCGCTTAGGTGGGGTAACCCTCCTGTCCATATCATCTCTTATTTTAATTTGATCACGTTTACATGATAGGTGAGGTGACCTGCCGCATTTTACCTCACCTATCTGGGGTTCCCCACCTCCATGTAAACAGGTCCTAAAGTCAAACTTAAGTTAGTATCAAGTTACGTGATGTCATACCTAACTGTAGTTAGTGCTTTCGGTCGACATTGCGGTCACACCACGCAGTTAACAACAGTTAGTTCTAATTTGCCTATGTAAATTTTTTGTTTGTTGTTTTCGGTTTCCCCCTCGCTTCACGCTTGGTTTTTATTTCGCATATTTATATATATATATGTCACATTCTGATTGGTTGTTTGTTTGTAAACTTAAGACTAACCCACGAACCTGCTTGGGTATAACTATAGTTAGTCAGTATTGTTTTGGATCACTGAGGCGTAAATTTTCTAACTATAGTTAGAGCGAACAGAGAAGCGGTCTCATTACCCGAAATAGCTAAAGTTATCACCGTCTTAACGTTAACTATAGTTAGTAGCCCAGAAGTGACGGCAGCCATTGTTTAAGAGTCTGAAAATAATAGCTACACTGTCTTGTAAATTACAAGTTTTATTAAGGGGCCGTCGACATATTCAATTTTTGCCCGCTTAACGCCAACTGGACGTTTAGTGGGGAGAGGGGTAAGGCAGTGGACGTTGGTGTGGGGCATTTTTGGACAAAAGCAAACTGATGCATTTTCATATGTGAAGCAGCGCGCGTGACTTTATTTAAGAGAAAGCAGGACCAATTATAGAAGTGAAAGTAAATTGTGATCTTTTATAAAACTCTGCTCTTAAAGTTAACAACCAGCAAATTGTATATCTTGCATCAGTGATTTTTTAAACGCTATCCTAAATCACCAATAAATTTTTACAATACCAAAAATTATGCTTAGTCATGCTGGTATTGTGAATACGTTTGTCAGAAAACAACTGGAATCTGAATACATACTTTCAACGTCAGCGTTCTTTCTGAGAATCCGTTCAGTACGAATTAGATCCTGTGAATGCCATGTTTTTGAACTGTTTGAGTTCGAGTATATTTTTTTGGAAAATAGCAGAGTTTACTTTATTCACGGACTGCTTACAGTGGAGTAATATACCAATGATACTTGGCTCCGTTTTCCTCGACGTCGCAGTGATTCGGCACGATCGAACAATTATTTGCGATCAATGTGTGTTACCCTAAGATCAACACAAAGACATCAAAAACAGCGTCTCTTTTGTTCTTTTAGGGGCTAAATTAAAAAATCAGTAGTGACAGACAAGTCTAATTGTTAATGACATTGAAACAGTCTTGGCCTTTATGTTTGGTCTAGAGTCTTTTGTAGGTCGTTTATAATACAACTTTGATTTATTTTGTTGAGTACGACAATATTCTGTTGTTGAATTTTTGTTTGTGCATTCTATTTTTATGAATGGCATGCGTTTTTACTTCAAAACTACAAGTAAATTTGTCTTAACACTTTTATTCTTGAGGAAGAAATTGAGGGAATTTGACCTAGCATAAACGGGGAGGAAACGTTCCGTAAATACTATCAAAATATCCCTTATCCAAACCCAATTCGCTTGTAAATGTCTCTGTAAATTTCGGAGCCTTAGACGTGACAGAGAAAGTGACGCGTACAAAGCAATAGAATTTTGACAGTAATTTGCATAGCCTCAGCGCGCATGCTCTCCAGCTGACATAGCCCCTTTAAGTGACATGTGGAAGTAAAAGCCCAATAAGTAGCGGAACAATGCCAAACTCAGGATTTGGTCCACACCACTCCAATATATCCTAAAATTGGGAAGGGAGGTCAGGAAAGGTCCACGCTTCACCAAGTGACAAGGACTGACTGACAAATTATACGACTGACATAAGTATCTTTCGCATGCCATCCTAAGCATCAGTTATACGTCAAAAATAAATAGGCTACGTTATTTAAAGGCATACACGAACTTGTGCGTTAACGATTATCGTGTACATGTACATCGTTTGTGTGAGGACGAAAAGCCGTAAATGCATAATTAGGTTTATATGCCGTTACTCGGCCTAGACAGACTCGATAGATAGCCTAAATAAAACATACTGTAATAATATACACATACCTCCAGACGGAAGAAACATCAGTACGAGTAGAATAAAATCCGTAAAGCTTCCAAACCAACATTTGATATACATCGCGAATCTGATATTCGTTGCAAACGTGGCCAGTGAAGATTTATTTGCCAGTAACTCCAACTCACAAAAGGCGAAGCTGTACCGACGCAGATTGGAATCAAATTCCAGCGGAAGAATAAAGGTCAGTGCAACTAAAATAGCATCGTTAGCGGAAGTCAGCAGTCACATCATTAATTACTCATTGTTTTAAAGACGGAAGGAAACAGGTTAATTTTAGGCCCGTCAGTGAAATAAATGACGGTTATGGTTTAGAAGTTTCCAGTTGTCTCCATTTATCATATCAAACACTATTTTTAAGACGGAATCCATTTGGAATTTGAGTAATTTTAATTTTCAGTGGACAAAAACCTTGTACCAGAAGATTTTCGAGGGCTAGAAATGTAATAACTTAATATATGAAATAACTCCAAAGAAAATGTTCGTATGGGAGCCCGAGAATAAACTTCAAAAGCTTCAAGTTTCACAAAATGAAATCTTCGGCATGACGATTTTAACTGTGTTCTCTAAATTCCTGTGAAATTTGAATTTCCTTTCTCGTGCTTCCATAAGAAATTGTGTTTGGTGTCATCACGCATAACTAATTACATCTATAGCCCCTCAAAAGTGTATCCCGTCTTAATGTATATATATACTATTTTTTAACTCAATGTTAACCCAATTTGTCAAATAGGTTTTAAATAGAATGAAAAGAGTATTTCAATGTATTTTTGGACTGACGGTTTTTTAAACTTGTTAGAATTGGTATTGAAACAATTTTTGAAGTATTTCAAATTTCGTTTAGAATATACAGAAAATTTGAGTGTATGCTTTAAAAAATCGGAATAAAGTGGGATGCAGACTGACAGCGTTTTAAAAATATTTGTAAACTATTTTGAATAACAATTTTAAAAGGCATTTTCAAAATGAAGGTTTTAGATTGTATTTTTTGACTGATTACAACCCTGATTTAAAATTTATTCGACTGATCGTTGAAAATATATGTTAATAGTATTTTAAATACTAAAGTAGAAAAGTAACAATTTTAAAAGTACACCATAAAAAGAAAGCATAAATGTGAAAAGAGCTACTGATGACAAGAAAAAAAATCTGGAGTACACTGTTAAATTAAAAGTGCAAAAAATCGAATGGAAGAGCATAAATGTAGTTTGAAAACAGATGAAACTACCACAAAAAGTATGAATGCACTACACCGTTTCTTAAAAAAAGCTCAAAAAGCAAGATTTGCGTGTGCGATTTTCAAAACATTCAACCAAAATTCCGTCAAGGAATTCAGTTCAACAGAAATGTTGAAATCATAACTTACAATTACATTGTAGTAAATTCACTTTACTACAAAGAACTTATAACACTAGGCCTGAAAATCAACTGTTCAGTGCCTAAGCTTTAGAAGAACTACATTAGAAAAATACCGTCAGATTCAAGCGGAACGAACGATTACAGCCTGAATTAGTGTGAGGTCAATCATATAGAGAGCGCCTGATAAACTATGTAAACTAATATTGCATAGCACCCTAGTGATCCTAGTATGCTAATGTTAACTCCCCTTCGTTTTCTTCCGATAAAGCGTAGGCTTACATGTTTCAGTAACATGTTATGCTAAAAGAAGAATTTGTTTATCACACTAGTAACGCTTGATCCCGAACACGCATGGAAGACGTCATAGTCCTGGAACAGTGGGCCGCCATCCGTACACCGACGACCAGATCCCCTCAAAGTAAATACTAGTCGCTGAGCAGACATAACCATTTACCATTACGTCTTCCAGTCACCCGTCCAGAATAACTTTGATGTAAATATACTCCGTTTTTCCAACGGTATTTAGAAGTGATATTTTCCCATTTTTTTTCTACCATGGCTGCATTAGTTCTCTTGAAATCAACTGAACTCAGTTCCCGAAATGACGTCTTCTGAGAATCTCCAGGTAAATTTTACAGAAGAACCAATCAAGCCTCTTATTGTCCGTCCTTGATATTTCAAAATTAAACTGTATTTTGCTAACTGCGTTCAAGAAGCAAAGGATATCAAAACGTTTGCCTACGGTGGCCAGAAAAGTCAGACGTAAAAAAGGATAATTTGAAGCAAGAACGCTTAAACTGGCAAATCATATATGTATTGAAAATTATTCGTCTTATCCTTAAGAAGCCCAAATAGCTTTACTGACTTGTTAAATGTGGACAATGTCACACATTTATGAAATAAAATTGTTGCATTTCCTTCTTCTGGCAGCGGCAATTTTGCAAAATTCGGCAGATGGTCATGAAAACCATTTTTTAATAGTCATTGCCTTTTTGTCAATTTGTGCTGAATCTTGTCCGAGGATAAGCAAAAACTTTTTGAAGATGTCGTAATGGTTAAAAAACTTGTTTATTTAAGAATAGAATGGATTTTATAGTTCTCCCCATCATGTTGGTCTAATTTTTCCAAGAACTAAGAAGAATTTTATTACACTAACTAATAATAAACTCAATAAGGGTTATTTAAGGTTGAAACATGCGTCTGATATGCAAATGAAGATTGACATTGATATCTACTACAATCTTTAGAAGTAACCGGACCTGCTAAGGGTTCATCTTTCGTCATTAGGGAGTTTTAGCCAGCACACCGATGACGGCGACGGCAGTGAAGACGTCACTTTTAAAAAGAATTAGCGTTTTTCAAACTTCGTCGCGTTTATTCCAATTCGCGGAAAATGTCTAATGTAGGCTAATTTCCCTGGAGCTGATTTCTTGGGGACCGCACTTAATTTTAAAAAGAGAACGAAAATTTCGTCTTCGCTTGTTTACATCCTCCATAAAACGTGAAATTTGCCATTTTCACGTCGTAGTTGTGCAGTAGCGACAAAAAAATGTACAAAAGAGCGTAATGGACGTCCAAACTTGTTGTTTTGCTTAATAAACCTATTGCTGTTTTGACGTTCTCGTTGCCGTCGCCGTCGTCGCTGATAAAACTCCCTATTATTCCTCTTTTGGTATTCACCATGTGGAAGCGTTAAAGTGTTGCCTAGCTGTCTTTTAATTTGTTCAAATGTAAGATCAATGTAACTCGCCCTTGTTCACTTACCTAAAAGAGGAATTAGCAACATAACGAGCCAGAAACCAAATTATGTAGGCAGTGTTCCAAGTGAGTTTAAAAATCGCATAATGTCGAGTCTGATATATTCTGTATCAAACCTCTTTTCAGTTAGCGTGAAAAACCAAGCAATTTTAAAAGAAGCGGATATTTCCACTGATACAGCCGTAACTCTTGCCTGAAGGAGACTGGAGGGTGCTAGACTTTCTTCTTTTTTTTCCCATAGGTATCGTTTAGTCAGTTGACGCTATCCTTCGTAGAGGTCTCTCTGCATTACTGAGTTAGACGGCTTTTTATTTACTATTTTTATCTATTTATTATTATTACTTTATTTTTTGGAAGCATTTTTTCGCCCTAAGCTTCAGTAGATTGAATACCGAGCCATCAGCTCTCTACTGCAGGAAACCAATAACCATGGCCAGGGAAAAAAAAACAGCGACTTAGATTCCGTGGGGGTTGGGGCAATGACATATCTCTGTAATGTCAGTATTTATATACAACATAATATACAGTTTACATTTAGGTTTGAGAAACTAGTTTCATGCAGCATATAGGGAGTCAAGCTTTCGTAGCGTTTTCTCCATATCTGTGACTGACAAAGTACTTTTAAATTAGTATTTGCATTGCCTCATTTATTGCATTCCACAATTAACTTGAAGAGGCTATGAAAGGAGTAAATAATTTCTACAACATTATATTTTCAGGTTGTAATATTAGAGTGGTTAAACGGTCCTCAAGTAACGTTCTTTTTTTTTTTTTTTACAAATATAATTGTGACATATAAATAGTAAATCAACAATGAATAAGAAGTGGAGTTTTACTCCAGTATGTATACTTACATTTTATTGCTAGTCTTAATTTCCTTTCTGCAGTTCCTGCAGAATTGTTCGCTCTGCATGTATACACTCCTGCATCTGATCTGGTGATTGTCTTAAAAGTTAACTCAGCTGTTTTATTACCATAACTCTTCACTTGTCCATGATGGATCCATCTCACGTCTGGTTCTGGTTTGGCTATGGCTTCACACCTGATATTAACAGCTTCACGTTCATTGTAACTTAATTCGACGGAATTTGGAGAGATGATTATTGGCCTCTCTACAAATGTGAGGGTAATTGTATAAGAGCATGTACACGGAGGATTACTTTCTAGTAATCTACATGTCACCTAATAGGCAGTAAAAAAGAAACAAACGTAATGTATCGCAGCTCGAAGTATCTCCTGTTTTAAAAAGAGAGATTCAGAATCAAGTTTTAGCCAAACGGAAATTTGTACTAGGTGATCAAAATTTTTCCTTTTCCTGTCGTTTACTGCCGGCATTATTTCAATCAAAAATAGTAGTTTTACGCCCGATTCATCTATAAGAAGTAGTTTGCACAGTTTTTATCAGCTCTTTTCCAATGTCGAAAATTGTTGGAAATTGTTGTTCCTATCAAGGCTGCCTGGACTGGACAATACCAAAGAGATGAGAGATGTAATGCTCAATCAGCTCGAGTGAAAAGATTTTATTAGGACAGCTCGGGATAATTCCCGGCTTAAGTAAGTAAATAAGTTCCTATGTTGAGAAATTGTCAAATTCAATCTGACGTTTGCTGTTTGCCGTAAACATGGTTCTAGATCTCGTCATGGTCTAATATTTCGAAATGTGATTCCTTCACGCATCACCTATGCGATCCGTAACATTTTGACATATACAGCTACTGAATTTATCAAGATATCGCTTATTAAAGCGCTTCTAAATCCTCTCTTGACAGATCGGACACCATGAGCCTGATTTTGAAAAACTAAGTCCTGGTAGCGTACGTGTTTTGCCGGTTAAACATAACTTAGTGAAATTATTTATTTTTGAATAATAACATATATGGGAAGGTAGATATTTTAAAAAGGGCTTGGCTTAGAGAATTTTATTGGTTTTGAAAACTCTACGCCGGAGGAATGCACCGACGTTTGACAACGAAGGTGAGGGAGACAAAGCTTGGGGTATCAGATGGATTGTCTTTATCGCTAATCCTGCAACCATAATCTTTTCATCACTTTTAGCTATAAATAGTCAGCGAGATCGAGGTGGAGTATCAAAATAAACAGCATTGTAATGTATAATCCCCAATCAATTGTAGTAAAAACTCATTTGCCAAAAACAATCGTTCATTTTTATAATGTGAAAAATTGTTGCTCAGTTTTCAGCTTTAAAACCTAAAGTTTTTAACACGAAAAAGTCTAGTTCTAGTGACTCCGAGCATAACTCAGGATGTGCGCACCTTCCACTTCAAGAGTGACGTGATCAAAGCTTGATATGTCATCTGGATCTGTTGTGTCGGTATATCAAGCAGCCATACAACCTTTCATCAAGCTTGCTAATATTTCTGAGAGTAAAGATAACTTGACTTCCGGTTTGCCTCCCTGACACTCTCCCAATATATGCTGCTGGCGTTTTAACTGGTAGTGGGTTGCCTTTAAAAAAAGACACTAGCAACCCAGGCGGAGTATCAAAAGCATAAGGAGTGGCTGCTAATCCCCACTCAACCCTGGTAAACGATGATGAGAAGGCCCAAGTAAAGTTCACAGAACAACCAGCTGTTCCTCTAACAACATTTCCGTTATATGAGGACGTGAAACTTTGATTTACTGCAAGAAAGGTTAAAAATCAGATGTCATACTGAAAGAACAACTGCCAATGCAAGACAAATTTGTAATTCTTGCTCTTATTATTATTGACCTCCTGCATTTTTGGTTATTATTAAAATGATTAGAAGGGGTAATTTAAAAGCGTATAAGATTCATGTCTGTGCACAATTGCGCTTATTCTACATTACGGGGTAGGGAATGCATGGTCTTTTCTTTTACATATTTCAAAAATTGCGTAATGGCTAATGTTAGTTTCAGATAGTATGGAACGAATTTATCATCCGAATGACATGTAATTGTAATGTTTTCAAACAGGGGCTCATTGTTGAATATTTTAAAAGCTTTAAAAGAAAAGTATTCATTAACTATGAGTTAAGTGACCGACTTTTCATCTAACCACAGTCGCCGTATTTCCTTGTGTACTTCGAGTCTCGTAAGCAAGGTCGTCCAATTTATCCGATTAGATGACACGATCGAATACGTCCGGCTTAATGTCCACATGAGTCTGCTAATGGTGCAAAAACATACAAACTTATGATTTCGAGGCTGTTCACTATTAAGAACAATATCTGCGCGACGGAGTATCACTCGATTAGTTGTATCGCTAATCCTGCACCCTTACAACTTTCTATCACTTTGATTAATGTTCCTGAGAAAGTGTACTTTCTCTCCGTTGGGAACTATATGAACTCCTTTTTTTCTGCAATTTTGTCAATCAACAGAATTTTGGCCCATAATCAACGGCCGTTCGTTTTATCATGAAACGAATTAAGTGTGGAAAGTTTGGAATAGTGTACGATTTGTTTTAAGTAGGGGTGACTGGGTATTTACAAGTTATTTATAAGACTGACCTACCATTCCCCTAATACACTCATGTTTCTTTCGCATGCCATCTTAATTTAGCGAGGTTGTAAAAGGCGTAATGAGTCTTAGAACTTAGGCTATCTCTATACTACTCTGCTAAGTTAATAAGTCTTAAAACGGTTGTCGTGTACATTGTTCGCGTTGGACGGAAAGCCGTAAATCAGCATAGATTAGTATGTTTTACTCGACCTTAACACTCTTGTAGAGCGATGATAGCCTAAATAAAAGTTGTAATATATATACATACCTTCATGCGGAAGAAATAGCAGTAAGTGGAATACAATCCTTAAACCTTCCAAACCAACATTTAAAACGCATCTCATGTTAGTTGGAAGCGTAGCCAGTCGCAAATTATCCGCCAGTAAACGGGGGACACCTATTCCGACTCACAAAAAGCGAAAGTGACAGTGACGCAGTGACAGTTTGGAATCAACTTTCAGCTGAAGCAAAAAGGTCATCAATGGAACTGCAATAACGTCTTTAGCAGACGTCAATGGCCACACCATGTCTTAATTATCGTGATTTGGGTTAATATTGACATTTTTTCCCTTTATAATATAATTAGTTTCCTATGTGACATATATAACGGAAAGAAACAGGTTTTATCTTTTAGGACCATCTCAGGCGCATGTGGCTCAGAAGAAGGCTCTAAAGACAACAGCTTTTTTCATTTGTCAAACAACAAGAATTTAGGAAAAACTGTTTGGATGCAGAGGTCCACGCAATGCGCAAATAAATCTGACAGGTTTCTCTTACGTGATCTCTAATTAAAGAGATGCTGTAGCCAGACGTCAGTTAATGTGTATAAAATGAAACTAAACTGCATGCGACGCTGGCACTACAGCAACGAGCTGATTTATTATGGGCCAATATATGACTAACAAAATTAGCCTTCCTCAGGGCCAGAGCTATACCGAGAGAAAATATTTTTTCTAAGGGCCGATTTAAAAAATATTTTCTGTCCGTAAAGCTCTGGCCTTGACGAAGGCTAATTTTGTTAGCCGACATATTGGTCTTTATAAAATAACTAAGATTATGTATGCGCGCTCTGATTGGCCGAGAGGCGTGTTTGCATGAGAGTATGTAAACATGGTCGTGGCGTCAAGATGTTCTGCTTTTCCCGCGCTAATCACGCAATCAAAAATTTGGAAACGTTTTTGAGTTGAAAACTCCACACATTTATGCCCATTCCCTCGTCAGCTGAAACTTGGAAAATCTTCCGAAACATGCTGTGTCAATTTTTTTTCGCTTAAGCTAACATTGTAAGCGAGAAAAACCCATGTTAAAAATGAAACAAAACTGAATGCAAGGCTGGCACTACGGCAAATGGCTGATTTATTATTTAAGCAATAGAAAACGTTTTCCGTGTTTGCATAGCCTGATATAAACACGAGAGATTTGGGGGGAATTCGAGACAAAGACAAAGGTTTGCATAACTGTCTCGAATGTGAGTGTATGTGTACTATACTGTATTTGTATTCGATTTCTCCATTTATGTTTTAGTATAAAACAATATAAAAGATAACAGAGAATATAAATGGAGAAGGACAAGATATACAGTGGAACCTCTCCTTTAGAACACCTCTATTCAGTGGACACAAAATTTGGTCCCGAAGGAAGGTTGAGACATGTAATCTTTGCGTTTGCTTTAGAAGGGACACCTCTGTTCAGGGGAAAAGGACGCTCTTTCTCAGGGTCCCGAAACCCGATTTTAACCTTCTTTCGGGGGACCGCTTGTTACTCAAAAAGTTACTGACCACAAAAAAAGGTTGATAAGCTCCACTGTTCACCAGTAAAATTGGCTACAACTTTTAAAATATGAACTATATTTCGCTCAAATCAATGTATTAAACTTGTGGAATTCAACACACAACATCGCGGAGATATTATAAATTAAATCATGATTTTTTAATTATTATCTGGCCGCTTTAAATAATGACTGCAGCAGATTCCCATGACAGGCACAATAAAAATATATATTTTTTAGCAAAGCATCCATTCAGAGGAAACCTCTATTCAGAGGACACTTGCCTTGCTCCCAAGGGTATCCCCTAAATATAGGTTCCACTGTAGTAGAATTTATTATAATACTGTTTCAATTAGATCAAATTTTATACATTTAAGAGGAAATATATAAGAGAGGAAACGGGAAACACGCAAGTAATATAGAAGATACTAGAGTCTGTGTGTAAATAAAGTGATTAATACATGTACACTAGAAGTGACTGATATGAAACAAACCCGGTATATTGATCAGGAGTTCTGGAATCCCTAATTTGCTATCAACTACCGATTTCTTCACAGAGACAAACAAAATAGTTTTTCGAAAGTTTCTGATTTCAGATTTGATAACTTTTCTTCCTATTTCGACTGAAATGAGTCATTTAATTGAGATGTGTAAATGAGCAAATTTTATATATTTATTTCATCTAATTTTTCTTTAATTTTTTAGCGCTGAAAAATTTTTCCGAGTCGCGCACATTGCCCCCACTAGGGATTAACGATAAATTGAGCCAAAGAATGAATTCAAACTATTTCGAATCGCACAACAATAACCTATAAGCGCAAAATTAGGTACGTTTCCAAATAATACTTTTTTAACGCGATTCCATTGCAGTTGACCCACGTGTCAATCCCCACATTTCAGCGGACCTATGTAATCTTTAACTCCCTGCGCAGCCGTCATTAGTAATTTCCCGAATTAATATATACAGAATGAGTGTTTCTGGCGTTTTAAGCAATCTGATTGGTTCTCGGACTACGATGTGGTGAATATAAAGCAAAACAAAACCGCTGTCGTAATCTCGGTTTTTTGCCGAGGGTTTTTTGCCAAAGTTTTAGAGTGAGAACTATTTGAACACAAAAGAAAATCCTAGCGTTATGATTTTGAAGGTAAGAAAATACTTCAAAGAGTTAACAGCGTGATTTATTTTTTAACGGTCGAGGCCCATGTTTAAAGTCAACTACAGAGGAGAACGAAACCGGATTGTGAACTCAGATCAGGATTTCCTAACAAGACTTTTTTTTCCCTAGAAATCCAAGTTAAATTATATATATATATATATATAAAAAAGAAAGAAATGAAACCAAATATTTTCAAAAATTGTGTAAGGCAGCAAATAAACAGGACAAAACAATGCGACAGAAAAACAACACTCACCTCGATCGGAGCCGCCATTATCAGCCTTTGCAAGAAGCAACAAAAAAACCTTACTTTTTTGGTGTGGTGACAGAATCGTAAATTTCTATATTTCTTCTCAGATGAGGTACTAATTGAAACTTTCGACGATTCCTTTTAACTGTTCACTCACTGTATTAACCCCGTCAAACAAACGCTAATGATTCCCTTTCTGATTCTGTTGAGATCAATTCGTGTGTATATACTAAAACGATTATTATTTTCAATCGGCCTAAGGAATATCTACTTCGTCGCGAAATATTCGCCACTATTCACCTCTATCTCAAAGAATAGTTGTTAAATATTAAGCTGATGATTTCATGCCAGAATGGAAATCATAGCTTTATCGTAATCAAATAATAAACTAGACGAATGAGTGTGTCATATGATACTTACAGTTTACTAGCAGTATTAGTTGCTTTTCTGTAATCCCAGCGGAGTTGTTCGCTTTGCATGTATACGATCCTGCATCTGCTTTGCTGATTGAGCTAAAATTTAGTGTAGCTGTTTTAGAGCCAGAATTCTTCACTCTTCCATTATGAATCCAGCTGACATATGGGACTGGTTTACCAGAGGTTTTACAGCTGATACTAACAGCCTCGCTTTCACGGTAAGTTGCCTTGCCTGATTCAGGATGAGTTATAATCGGTATCTCTGCAAAATGAGGCAAATTAAAAGGCCAAATTTTAGAAATAATATATTGCATTGCAGATCAATACAAGGACAAAACGTTGCTTACTGAGCTGGCGTAAAATACTGTGATCTTTAGAAGAAAACTGTTTTGAAGAAATATTTTGTATTTTTTCTTGCCCCTTTTATCGGGACGATCTATGTTGGTGCCTCACTTTCCTATGCCCGTTGACGCGATGTAAGAGAACTGACGTTTTTTTCATGGTAGCAAAACGCGCGATGCCTCTTGCTCCGCGGGCGCGAACACATGCAGAATCTTTGCCGGTGGTGGCATTATCTAAAGTCAATCATTTTTCAAGATATGGGCCATGTCAAGAGTTTGAATTTGTTTACCCAGATTAAATTTTATCAAAAAGTAAATTCAAAAAGTCAGGAAACAACTGAAACTTTCACAGACTTTCAGATTTCACTGAAGTAAAACAACACATGAGGAGAGAAAGGAAGAAAAGGGTAAGTAGATCTCAAGCCTCTAATTGAAGATGAACAATAAAGAGCAGGCTTTTATCTCGGTATCCCAGCTACCCAGGCCAGCTTGGATGTCAGGTAATCATTTGTTGCCTTTGATTAATGTGGCAAACTCTCCTCAAAGCCAGCCATCCTTGCAAGTTACAGGGCGAGCCCAGCTCAACCCCATTAAGCTTTCCTCATAAAGAGTATGACAATAGCTTGTTGATGTTTTACACTAGTGGCCTTCACTAAGATTATCGCAATTCTGATTTTAGTTTACAGAATGTCTGTTCACACTATGTTATGTTTTTTTTCTTTTGAATTTAGTTGTTAAGGCTTTATTCCCTTTACATAAATATGATCTACAAGCCGGCTTTCATGTAGAAAGGCGAGAAGTTTGAATCCTGACGTCTAGTTAGTACTTTGAGCAAAACAGATCTACATCTGCATTATCCTTACTGGGCTCATCCTAGTCTATTTTACCGAGAAGACATAACCTCATTGATTAAAATTTATGTATACAATACATGCGTGTGCAACAGGATAATCAACCAGAATACATACCAGATGTTTTGGAAAGCTTAATTTAACATAATACAGGAGTTACTTGATGGCAGTAACTGATATTATATGGCCTTTGTACGTGCGAGGGTTAATAAAGCCTTTAGCCTCACTACTTTTCTCCGGAATGAGTGGATCTGAATTACTTCATCAGTATGTAATGGTGTTGACTAGTTGTTTTGTCCGTGAATGTAATGATTTCCAGCCTTTTTTTTTTTTCTTTTCTAACGCTGGGCCCAGCTCTTAAGAGTCGTTTGCCGTAAAATTGTCATGGATAGTGATATGCAGATCAAAATTTAAAAAAAAAAAAAAAAGCAAGAATTATAGCTGACATTGAAGCTTCAAAAATTATCGAGAGTGATACCTTTTTGAGATAACAAGAGTACTTGAATTCGAGCGTTATGCTATGTAATTACTCATTTCGCAATTACTTTAGAATCATCAGTAGAAAACGACACTGTGTATTCATCAAAATTATGCGCGAGATTCGCGTTGGGCATCTTCATGATGAAAAGCTGTTGACCACACAATTGGCTAATCAGAGGGTATATAAGGAGCTGATACACAGCTTGAACGAAGCTGGTTCATTGAAGGAGATACTTTCAAGCTTTCAAGAGAGGTTTTAAGAGGCTGTCCGCGTAAGAACCGATAAGGCAAATTTCGGTCTATCACAGATTGCCCTGGTTTTCCCAGTGGAAGATAATTATCCTATCCCATGAAGAGATATCACATTTATTTGTACCAACTCAATTTGTTCTCTATATTACAAGAGGATTTTCTCGGTCACCTAAAACTGGCCAGTTTGCCGTCGGAAATGGTGCGATTTTGGTGAAACTTTAGGGCTCTGTCAAACCTGCCTTATAGAGCCGAATAAGCTGATTATTTTACACACAACTGGTTAATAGTTTCAAGGTTTAATGGTTGCATTCTGTAAAAAGTTGGCTGAGATATGCTTTTTTTAAAATGACCTTCAATTTGCTCAGAAGGAAAAGTAATTTGCATAACTAGAGCTGGACGGTAATTTCGCAAAAGTGGCACCTGACCCAGAAGCAAGTCTATGATAAAACAGAAGTACTAAGACCAGTGTACTTCTTAATGCAATAAAATTTGTGGGCACTCTTCTTTGCGTGCCGTGCAAAGTTCCGTTAATGTTCCAAAATTCGCCATTTTGACAGCAAAGCTGGAATTGTAACGGTCTGCATCGGATCGACTAATTTCCACAGCTTTAACGTTTCTAGTTATCAGCAAATGTCATTAGACCCTTTAAATGTTGGACTTTCGAAAACATGTGAAGAAAACTTGGTAATCGCTTTTTCTTGTCGACGATGAACGTGACTCGCATTCTCCGTATGCAAATTAGCCTTAGATGCGTCGTTTCAACAAATTGACAGGAAATATAATACTTGTATTTCGTATTTTTAAGGGAAAAATATTTCTTCTTTCACGGAAAAACACGAACGACTTAGAATCCCCTTAAGTCTGTTTCTTTTACGAGGAGAAAGCAGCAGAAGAAGATATGTTTACGCGAATTAAAATAATGTAATTACTGTGGCCCGTCACGCATTCCCCCAGAGTGACCGTGTATCGATCAGTTCTTTTATCTTATTATATCTTTTTTGAAGTGATAGTTATTGATAATCATACAATTTAATCACTGTTAATTCAGATTTTTTACCGGGTGGGAAATACCGTGCTGTTGTATTTATTCCTTCTACGACCGTTTTAACTGAGTCAGTATCCCCGGGCGCCACTTGGATAGGGTTTAATATGACAGCCCATGGTGTAATACACGACAATTAGCTACAAAGTAGTCACTTGGACACGGCCACTGTTATTCACGAGCACTAGCACAATATTTTAAATTGCAGAATGACAATTGATCTTTGGGAAATCGCTCGCAAACAACTTCAGAAATACCGTGCGACAACCACAGGACCACACCTGCAAAGACCTTTAAGCAGCATATACATTTCCTAGATCCCTAGCTAATAGGCTACCCTACACTAACTTTACGGTGGTATTAACAGAGCATTGTGTTTATCGCTAATTACCAACATTTCAGTAAAAATTAGGAATGGCATGCAGAAAAAGGCATAGTTTTTTTGTCTACGGTCCGTCTCCTGTTAAATCCCAAAAGTTTTTGCCGGCTGTTAATTACACTAAATTAAGGATCCTTATGTTGTCTATGTTTACTACTGAGCTGATGGAGAAAAGCACGTGCACTCTTGTGTGAAAGACGAAAGTTTGTAAATTAGGTCTCCTTTTCTTTTCCTGGATTGGAATGGTATTTCAAAGTGACACAAGATTTTTTTTAGCATTACCCAGGGCTGTAGGTAGGTTTTTTGTAACGGGGGGCATTATCGCGAGTGGCGAAGGCACGAGCCTTGTAAGGGGGTCTGGGGGTATCCTCCCCGAGAAAATTTTCAAATTTGGAGGCTCCGAAATACTATTTTCAGCACTTGTCATGAGATATGTCTCCGACAAATATACCTCGAAGATGAAAATGGCAAACAATTGCAAATCACCATAATCAAAATAACTGAGTTTAAAGAAAACAAATCCATCCACAGACTTGATTTGTCTGGCTCAACGGGTCCAGGGGGGGCAGCTGCCCTACGGCTCTGTTACCAGGTTGAACTGACTAGGTTGATCGTCCTTTGACATACACATAGGTTGAAAACTTCTGATTGAGGGTGTTGTGGTCTCAATTACTCTTCAGCGATTCCTGCAACAAGATTTTGCCTTTCGAACACCTCGTCTTCTTGCAGCAGATCTCTATGGTCAAGTTCAATATGTATTCAAGTTCATTACATTGGTTATTTCGTCCATTGCCTTATTGTAATTACACTTGGGACTACGTTTAGGTGTTGACTCAAATGGGCCTAGAGTCCAACAGGGGCTGGCAAAGGTGAGCACGGAATTGGAACGGGGGTGGAGGGAACTCCCTATGATGGCCTATATGGGGAGGCTCCGCCCGAAAGGGGTATCTTTTTCAGGCTTCAGGTATATGAAAGGGTAGGCATTTCACTAGATGACGTATGTGAAAGAGCGAGTGCGCTTATTGCAGCCTTAGCAGCATCTTTGTCGGTTCTTAAAGAAAAAAGAACTAAGTTTAAGAATTAAAGGGAAAAGTAGAAGGACTTAAGAGCGGCTCCGCGTAAATATCAACTAGACGTGGAAATAGTCAAAAAATGACCTGGCCTCAAACTCAGCCAGAATAAAGCCCTATGGGCCCTAGTTACAAAATCGGTGGTTTAAGTACGATCTAGTGAATAATATTTTTTTAACGAATTTTTTTCTTCCCGAGGCCTAAAATGGGCAAAAATCATGCGAAATTAGAGTCATGTTCAGTAACTCGTAAATTTTAAAAATAAAGTTGGCAACTAAAATATAATGACACTTCGTATTTTTACTATCTTTCCTCTATAATTTTAACGGATTAGTTCGCGATTTGGTCAACAAGAGATTTTTAAAGAAATAAAGAATTTCTTCCCTCCTTCCCAAATGCGCTAGGCAAAATTACGTGACGTGACATGCTTTGCATGACTCCACTGAAAGCTGGTTTGCCTGTGGCAGTTCGACAGTTGTTTTCGTTTTGCCGTTGCGGCAAGTGAAATTGTTACAGTTATAAGTTCAAATTTTTCATTCATTTCCTTCTGGAGGTCTTTCCGAGGAATCGTCAGAGAAGTTCTATGGACTCTTAAACTAACACAGTCTCATGTGGGTATCGTTGGATTAAAAATTGTTAATTCATTCGTTAAATCGCATAAATCGCTGCGTAAAATTCAGAACACGGAACAGATTACTCGTGACTTTTGTTGTATTTTGTTGTATTTTTTACCGCTTTGTGGACTTTTTGACACTTAATACTTTAACTCAGCTTTATTAAAAAATCTATACACATTTGGGACCAATATTGTCTCAAGAATTTACCGAATAATTAAAGGTTTGGCGCCTACCGTAATTCGCATTTGGTTGTGCTTCGGTCAGAGGTCACGTTTTTTCGCCCGTTTTTAGAGTAATATTTACATTTGCTTGGCTTTGTCAGCGCTCGAGATTTCATTTACCCAAAAATTTTATTTCGCTACTTTGAAGAAAAAAGAATGCTCTTTCATACTAAACAAGCCTTGGTGTTCAAAGCCATGTACCAATCCGCTTTTTTAGCTCGTGAAAAAGTGCTAAATTTTGACGGTCAATTGGTTAAGCGATTTTGAGTCATCAACTTTGAAAATTTCTTTAAAAATCTCTTGTCGACCAAGTCGCGAACTAATCAGTTAAAATTATAGAGGAAAGATAGTAAAAATACGAAGTGTCATTATATTTTATTTGCCAACTTTATTTTAAAATTTACGAGTTACCGAACATGACTCGAATTTCGCATGATTTTTGCCCATTTTAGGCCTCGGGAAGAAAAAAATTCGTTAAAAGAATATTATTCACTCGATCGTGCTTAAACCAACGATTTTGTAACTAGGGCCCATAGGGCTTTATTCTGGCTGAGTTTGAGGCCAGGTCATTTTTTGACTATTTCCACGTCTAGTTGATATTTACGCGGAGCCGCTCTTAATTTTTCTGAAATCAATATAGACAGGAGAAATTTCACCCCTTTAAGTATAAATGCTTGTAAAAGTAGAGGTGGAACCGGGGGTAGAGAGGGTGGATGGTAAAGTAGGTTAAAAATGGAGAGATGAGAGGAGCACTTTGATGGAGCACATTGTTCAAGAGGGTATAAATACAAAAAAAAAAAAAAAGCAATCTGGAGGCATTTTTGAAGACTTAATGAAAACGTTATCAAAACAAGAAAACTAGAGAAATCTTGTCCAATAAACCTCTCCGGTAAAGGTGTGGACATGGTTCCTGACTGCTCAATCGTAACTCTTCTCGACCCTTTGGCGTCAAGTCTTTTCACGTTTCTTGCGACAGGAGGAGCAAATCGGCTATATAAAGTTGAACTGAACATTCTGGTACTTTTAAGTCTCCTTAATTTTTTAGAAAACCAGAGACATGTTTTAAACACTGTTTAAGTTAAAAAAAAATTATCGCAAGAATGAAAGACTTTTCATACACGTCCCCAGGACATTCCTCTTAGAAAATGGCAGGGACGGGAAAGCCCTGGGGACGAGGTTGAATCCTGACTCCGTGTAGAAAGTTCTTTCTTTTTTCCCATTTATAATGCACTTCAAACAATCACCAGAAAACTATCTTTTGCAACACACGGATCAACCTTTATGTATAGTATTTTAAAGGTAAGAACTGATTAGGGCAAGATACACGGCTGTCAAAAAATATAAATAAATAAGCTATCTTTGCAAGCTCAAATAAATTGGAAACGAACATCAGAAAACATCTCAAGATAAAATGTTAAATAGAGAAATTAGAATATCTCTGTACGTTTAGAAATTTTTTTGCATGAAGAAGAAAACAGAATGATATTTACATGATGGAGCAAAACTTTGACTTATTTCGCTGGCTTTCTGGAAATTCACGACATGTCTTTCTGCCACAGTAGTTATTTTGCTAGTATGATCCAGAGTGTGACCGGGGTATTGACAAGACCTTAGGCTCGATTTCCGCCGTCTCCCGGTCCTTTGGGGGCTCATTTTCCAGCACAGCGGCTTGCAATCGAACCTAACAAGACCTTGGCGCTCGCAAAAAACCTGCCAAGTAGGTGTCTGTGCCTTGGGCAGATTGTCATTTTAGTGTTAGCCTGTGTACACACCGTCCCCCACCCCTTCGGAGAAGGAGCCCCTTCTCCGATTTTTCCTAAGGGGAGGGGGGTCTGTACACAGGCTATTTAGTGTCTGTGCCTTGAGCAGATTGTCATTTCAGTTCCGAATACCTACTAAACCTCTACTCTCGCTAAAATGAGTTCATTCAGTCATTGACTTTGCTACACTTAGACAAGTGACAGCTGGTTAAGTGCGACGTAATATCATTCATGCACTCTGCGACCAACACATTTCCCTCCACACCCCTACTGGGACCACGCTCTGTCTTGACGATCTCTCGGAAAGAACAGCTTGATCATATGAAATAGATAATCCATTTTTCACAATTGATCTCTTCGGCGATTTCATTAACATAATTATATTTGAAACTGGCACCTGTTGCATTATAATTCAATTAGATTGAAACCAAAACAAGATCATCTTGGGAATACGGATGTTATACCCTAACAAAAACTAAAAACTGAGATAATCCCCTTTGCGTATATTCACCGAAAAAAGAAACTATTTTTCCCGTTTCATTCTGCTACCGATAAACGTTTTAAAGACCTTTGAATGAAACTGGAATTTGCAGCTAATTTGCCTTTAGCAAAGCCATAGATGGATTTTCTCTTAAAAAAACTTTTTAAGATAGAAAAAGTGTGGCGCATTTTTTTTTTATCATAGTGCCGTGTACAAAGAACTGATAAGCAAAAAAGAGTGCGCACAAATTTTATTGTGCTGACAAGAGGACTTACCTTGCAAGTTAACCATGTTAACTCTTATTTCATCGCGCAGAATGCAGGGACATCATTAATTATTCATAATCAGCGAAGCGGCAAAATTGAATGCTGGCTGGCTAAGAAAAGCTCACAATAAGAGAAGAAAGGGCTCAAATTGGTCAGGTTGCGCTGATAAAACTTGCTTTCCCGCTTTCCAAAAGCCAAATCGTAAAAACCTACGCGCGGCTTTTTGAAGATGAATGATGTACCTGCAAATTGAGCCTGAAGTGAAGAAGATTGAATAAGAGTAAGCATTATCCCTTTGAACTTGAAAATACAGTAAAAACGGTCTTTTTTAGTATGGAGTCCATTTTCGAAAGAAAATTTCTGAAAATTTACACCGCGTTTTAAAAACCTACGCGCAGCAAATGAAAGATGGACTTTTTCTCGAACAGAATCCGCTTTAATTTTGAAAATCGGTTGAGTAGAACCACTATCCCTTTCACGTTGAAAACGTCTGGTACGAGTTGTGTTCGAAAATAGCGTGTCTCGAGCAAGCGGGCTATTGTCTCAAGCCCAAGAATGAATAACAATGGTTGTCAAGACTAATACAACTAAAATTCGCCATGCGTACCCTGAATCGCCTGTGTCGAATTTTCTTATGATTGCTACTCGCATCGCTAATCTTTGTTTTTCAGGGCTTTAGTCAGTTTGAGCTCTGTTAAGGAATGTAAACTTACCCGCCGTTTTGGTTTGTATAAGAGCTAAAAAACTTTTAAATACAGAAGCAAAACATTACAGACCATTACACTGAGCGTCGGCTTCTGTGCGCTAAACACTCAATGCAGTGTGTTTATTTATACCCTGCGAACAGAGTCTCCTTCGATCTTCCTAGATAAGTCGGAAAGAGGAAGGAACCTCTGCCGACATCGTCAACAATTCATACTGAGCACGCTCCAAATTCAAATTTTTCTGCGACGTCAATCAAACCGTCCACTGTGTTTGTCAGCAAATGTAAATGTCAGCGGGAACGTACAGGTTCGTTTTCACCCTTCCGTAGCTGTGTTTCCTCTGCATTTGGAAGCTTTATAGGAACAATTTCACCTTTGGAATCTAAACTTGCCATGTTTCAGTGTAAAGAAGATAAAAAAAAAATCTTAGAGCTAAGGTAAAACTTACGGTGCTGTTCAAAAACAAAGCATCTAACCTTGAAACACAGAAACACACAAAACGGATCGAAATCTACCAATCACAAATCACGAACGACGACCTTTTGTTTCCTAAGAGGTCCGCTAAGATGTATAAAATGCGAGAAAGCGAAGAAAGCGCCGGTTCTTCAGTTTTTCATTGACGTCGTAGAAAAACACAAAATCCAAAGACGTTTTTGGCATCGCAAGTCGGGTGTTATCCACAAACAGCTGTAAAGGCATCGATCATTTAAATGCAACATGGATTCTGTAGCCTCATGATCTTGTTTTGAATTAATGTTATCGTAAACACAGTAGAGTAAGCATAGATATTGTTTCTTAAATATTACTATTTTTATTCAAAACCCATTTGTTTATCCTTCCAAAAACTTCGCGTAACACTTACTGGATTGTGAATCGGTTCACGCAATAAAATCGGCTAAGTATATGGTTAAATCCAAAACAAAATCCATCTCGAATCTGGGTACATTTTCCAATATTCTAAAACTGAACGTTCAATCTATAATTTTCTCAAAATTCCCGCATGAAATTGAAGCGGTAGCTATTTGTTTTTCTATGGAGCGTGGGCGCAAAAAGAGTCAGCAAAATTCCAGAATATGCGTGCGTGCACAGATAAAACTGGTTTATCCAGTACAAAACTTGTCTGACTCATCCAAAAAGCTGGATGATCGGCAGATCAAAGGAACTTGAAGATGTCGGCAGAGTCGCTTCCTCTTTCCCGACTTAACTAGGAAAGATCGAAGCGACTCTGCTAGCAGGGTAGTTTATTTACGACACAATCAAGATCTCGCTCGCGCAAAGATAATTCGACATTTCATCATTCGTTCGGCTGTGGTTTAACTTTTTTTACCAAATGAACTGCCAATACAATAGAGCAAAAGCGAGTTTTTAAAAGGTCGCTGCGAAATATGCGCATATTTGCGATTTGCGAATAAAAGGAGAAACAATATAAATATCGAACTGTTCCCTTTATTTAGTTTGCCACCTACATCATATTAATGAGCATCCGAGTGCGTTCAAGGCAACCAATCGTCGAGGCGCTTTCATAGCGTCCACGCATGATATGACAGATCTACAAACTTTGTTGAACTGGAAGTAAATGTCCCGAGAACAATAGGCATTCTGCGCGATGTTTTATTGTTATCAATAACTATCATTTATAAAAAAAGATGATAATATAATAAAATTGATCGATACAACGCTATTGTTTTCTAATCGACCGTCCCTCTTTAGGAATGCGTGACAAGCCTCAGTAATTGAATTATTTTAAGCCACGCAAACATTTATCATGACATATTATTCAGCTGCTTCTTCCTCGCTAAAAAAAACACAGACCTTAAGGGGATTCGAGATGATGCTTCGTGTCTTTCTGTGGAAAGGAGAGTTATGTTTCTCCTTAGAAATGTGAAATATAAGGATTATGTTTCATGTCAAGTTGTCTAATGCCGTGTTTAGACTTGAGCGTGCTACCGAGGTATTGGAGTTAACTTACCTAGGTAAATATTTTGCGTGTGTAAACGCCAACTGATACCCTGGTAAACACCGCTCAAGACAATAGAAAGTTAACTAAGGTAAAAGTTCGGTTTGCCCTGCGAAAAGGCATGGTTAAGGTCGGTAACCAAGGTTTGGATGACAGATACATCCGCTTGCGGTCGCATAGAATTTCAAATCCTGTGGTGCCGGGATTGCGTCAGGCTTATTCGATCACGTTTTCGAGACCAGGTTTTCGAGACTAGGTTTTCGACCAGGTTTCCACGTTTGGTTTCGGTCTACGAAGAAGTTATGGCAAAAACCAAAGACACATAAGACACACCATTCTTCAACAAAATTTCCGTTTAATAGAGTTTCGAACCAGAATTGGTTTCTCGGCCACGACCACGCACGTCTAACGCGCCTTGTCTTGCGAAGGGCAATTTGTAGCAGAATTAATCGCTTTCGCCTCCACCTCTTTAGGTGCTGCAAAAGTAAGAGCTGCTGCAAACTCGATTCCTTGGTTTGCTGATCAAGAACAAGAAAATAAAACGCGAGGACTACAAGAGCCACAGCTTCTCTTTTAAACGCGAGCATTTATGCGTGGATTTAGAATTTGCCGCCAATTCGATTAGATTGTGATTGATGACAGACTTACCTTAGTTATTTGAGCCCGTATAAACACTGTACAAATGTACCAGGGTTTAGTCGGTTAATGTTTACCTTGGTAAACGCTTGAGTGTAAACACAGCATAAGGCTAATTTGCATGCGGAGAATGAAGTCACGTTCATCGTCGACAAGAAAAAAAACCAAGAAAAAGCGATTACTAAGTTTTCTCCACATGTTTTCGAAAGTCCAACATTTAAAGGGTCTAATGACATTTGCTGATAACTAGAAACGTTAAAGCTGTGGAAATTAGTCGATCCCATGCAGACCGTTACAATTCCAGCTTTGCTGTTAAAATGGCGAATTTTGGAACATTAACGGAACTTTGCACGGTACGCAAAGAAGAGTGCCCACAAATTTTATTGCATTAAGAAGTACACTGGTCTTAGTACTTCTGTTTTATCATAGACTTGCTTCTGGGTCAGGTGCCACTTTTGCGAAATTACCGTTCAGCTCTAGTTATGCAAATTACTTTTCCTTCTGAGCAAATTGAAGGTCGTTTTAAAAAAAAATCATATCTCAGCCAACTTTTTACAGAATGCAACCATTAAACCTTGAAACTATTAACCAGACTTAAAACTTTTGTGTGTAAAATAATCAGCTTATTCGGTTCAGTCAGGTAAGTTTTCAAGAGCCCTAAAGTTTCACCAAAATCGCATGTGGAAACATGAACGAGGTTCCGGAACCCGTCAAGGCCAAGGCGTACCCTACAGTGTTCGTTCTTTTCATCCCACCGCGAAAGCAACTGGAAATAAACGTTGTCCGGTTAAAATCTACAAAGAATTTGCCGAAAAATTCAGGGTTGTAGTGCAGAGTCTCCAACCACCCGGGGCGAAAAACGTACATTTCACGCCTTCTTGATGCAAAAGTTGCAGAGAATTTTGGTCACCGAAGATCAGAAAGTATCGTTTCCTTCGAATCGGCCTCGTATGATCATCAACGGCGAATGTCGCTTGCGCTGAGCCGCTCAACCAAGTTTCCACTCGAACAGAAACATCTCTACTCTTCCACCGCATAAGTCACAAATGTTCAGTCTGCTCAAGTGCAGATGGGATCTGGTTTCTTTGCGGCTGCAGCGATTGGCAGCTTCAAAAGCTACACATTCAACATTCAGCTGTTAGGGCAGCTTTGCAGCACTGAAACCAACAACACTCCGGACCAAGCGATCAAGGGTCTGTGTAAGTAATACTGAATGGACTGAGTGACGGCGAAGCCTTAGTTCGTTGCCTTTTTCTCGACTTCTTTTTGGTTTGAGTTCTATTTTAGAAGCTTGAGCAGCTTTTTGCCACTCTTGTGAGTTCGACTGAGAATCTTGACATCTACTCATCAAACTTGTAAATCAATAAAATGATGTTATTATTGAATTTGTCCATTCGGGAACGAGTACGCGTCATTTACTAGTTGGTCTTTCTTCCCAGAACATTTCACTCGTCTCGCCACTGAAGAAAAAGGCAAACTATTGGCTAAAAACATAGCAAGAACTGCAAAAACAGAATACACAAGGTCGAGGTAAGTGTTATCAGCTGAGCCGAAGGCCGAGGCTGATAACACTTACCGAGAACTTGATTATTCAGGATATCAGAAAAGCTGAATATAACAATTGTTTTATTGTACATTGTAAGAAAATCGATGACGACAAACACACCATCGCAAGGAACCTGAATTGATATAGTCAGATTAGTCAACCTGACTAATCTGTAGGTTGTGCTGATTTCCAAAATAAGCTGTAGGCTCTTAGCCACTGAGAAGTCGGATAATGAGTGCAATGTATAATAATCGTTAAATATTGGCCCCGTTCTTTATTTTGCATTTCTTTCAACCTCGACTTCGTCTAAGGCAATTATAAAAACACAAAAAAGAACTGGGGCCAATATCCAGCCACGACCGAACACTTGGTGAATACGCATTTAATGATACAAAACTTTATGAGTAAGAAGTAATAATGATAAACAGCCTGTGTCTTTCCATTCATATCAAAGTTTGCCATCAGTTGCTGCGATTGAAGTAGATTATGTGAATTTGTTTCGCTTTTCGATATTGCTAGCTATAAGTCCACATATTAATGAACGCCACTGTTGGTTATTTCAAGATGCCCCAATGACGCTCAGCTCACTTATTAAATTAGAAGATTTTCTACACGTCATCACGATACACCTTTACTATAGTGAAACGATTTTATGCTATTGATAATAACTGACCTTAAATTAACAATACCTTCAACAATCAACCGCACGTCATCATACTGATCGGAAAGCCCAAAACCTGCTCTTATAATGCAGAGGTAATAGTTTGCATCTTGTTTGCTAATGGCATTAAGGGAAAAGAAGACTTCACCAGACTTCAAGTTTCCACTACGACTTCCAGTAACACGACTAACATATCCGGGATTTAAAAACGTTTGCGCACCATTTTTGTTTAAGGACAATATTTTTCCATTTGATTCAAAATCATTAGTCACACCAGCTCTCTTTATTCCCCAATCAACTGCGCCCACATCACCAGAAAATGTCCATGTGAAGTTGACAGATAAACCAACTTTGCTCTTTATGGTCCGTCCTTGATATGATTTTGTAAATTTTACAGCAGCTAAAATAAAACATAAAAATCTGACTGAATTTATGTAAACATGGCTTCAGTGAGCGTCTACAGGTCCAATGCTACAACCAGTTGCAAAAGTACTTGAGACACTGTACCGAATTTTGGCATAAATGGCCTGTCCGTGATCTTGTGCTTGTGATCCCCCCTCCACCCCTTATCAAAGTTGCTAACAATACAAGACCATGCTCAAAACTTGGAGGAACAACTTTGAATGGGAGGGAGGAGGGAGGTTAGTATTATATCACACAGAGCTGGGACCAGGAGCGATTTGAAGCAAGGAAGGTCGTTTTTTCGTGGGAGTGTCTCAACATTTTTGCAACTGGTTGTCTGAGTCCTTCATACCCCAATAGCCGTGGTACACGATTATTAAACGGGGTAAAACGTGGTGCACTCTTAGCACCTAAAGAGGTGGTTATAAAAAACAGTATTTCACTTTCCTAGGTTTGCGTGTTTAAAAATGGCGAGACAAAAACGGCAGTTTTTGGCCCTTTTGTTTATGTGGTAATATGCAAGAAATTGGACTTAAAAAGGAAGCACGTGGCAAAAGATTCCACACCATCTTAAGTAAGCTGCAACGAAAGGGGTTTTTGGTCCTAAAACGCTACAAAAATGCGAAAAATAATACATTTTCTTCGAACTCGGGTAAAAGACGTTTCATTATGAAAGGAAAGTGACCTAAGATGCCCCGCCAGATCAAGGAGATACAGTCGAACCCCGCTATTTCGAAGTCCCAAGGGAAATGAAAAAAAGTTCGAAATAGCGGGGCTTCGAAATAACCGGGGAAGCGTAAAGGGGAAGGGTAAATCCAAGGGCATTCGATCCTCCTTCGAAATAGCGGGGACTTCGAATTAACCGAGTTCGAAATAGCGAGGTTCGACTGTAGCTATTTGTTGTTGTTTCTGATAAGTACGTGGAAATGGTTCCTCTTTTATCGCCTGCCATTTACAGGAAAGAAACGTTACGCTAAAAAGCAGCTGTTGTCGACTCTACTTTAGTTAACACAAGTTTGGATTTGTGTTTACTTTTTGGTCGTCTTACAACTTCGGTTTGCGATTTTGAAGCCCGAGTGTGGCTAGTCATCAGATAACGTGAAAATTCACACGCGTATTTTAGAAACATAGTCGCGAGAGCTCGCATATAACGTGGCTTTGCATTCTGTACTTGGAAACGAAATTTCTCTCTTTGCAAAAAGGAAGTCACTGTTCCCAAGAATAGCAATTTTCCAGCACAGCAATGTCAAGAATTTACGTGCCTCAACGGTCTACACGGTCTACCATCATATGAGATAAACGTAAAAGATACTATATTTCTTACAGTTGCAGAATGGTAGACCGTGGATTGATGGTAGACCGTCAGAAAATAGAAACTAACATAGCACAAAACTTTTTCTGCTCTCTAGCTCTAACGGACTTTAATAACCAACTTATTTTCACCGTAGTAGATGAAAAAAAACTGAACGGTTTTACCGGTAATTTAACACCGACGTTGAAAAATAAGTCACGCTGTATACCGATTACATAACGCCATTGCATATCAAATGTCATTGCGTTACAGATACGGGGGTGAAAATGAGGGTTTGGCAGCTTTATTCGCAACTATAATATCTCTAAATACCAAGAAAAGGAAAATTATGCTGTGATTATGCGTTCGCACTTAATTCTCAGAGTTTAATGACAACGGTAGATAATGGTGCATGCGTTACAAGAAAACTGAGGCAAAATTGAAAAGTCACTACATTCTCAAGCGCCTTTTTAGGCAGTTTGCTATCAATGACAATGATGTATCGGCTGGGAAAAGCAACAGAAAGTGCAATTCTATTTATTCATATCGCTATAATCTTTGTTTTGGGAATTTAAGATGTGGAAGTCGCTTGTTGAAGTAAACCTTAAATGAGACAACCAGTTGCAAAAGTACTTGAGACACTGTACCGAATTTTGCATAAATGGCCTGTCCATGATCTTGTGCTTGTGATCCCCCCTCCACCCCTTATCAAAGTTGCTAACAATACAAAACCATGCTCAAAACTTGGAGGAACAACTTTGAATGGGAGGGAGGAGGGAGGTTAGTATTATATCACACAGAGGTGTGAACAGGAGCGATTTGAAGCAAGGAAGGTCGTTTTTTCGTGGGAGTGTCTCAACATTTTTGCAACTGGTTGTATGTATGCTCTTGGTACCAAGACTTTGACCCTCCCCAACCAGGACGGTGGGTGAAAGTCTGCGCCTCCCACTCAGCTCTGCAATTATCATGATAATCATTATCAGCAGAGGCCTGATTGAGCTGGCTCGGGCAAAGTACAAACAAGGTGGTTGCTGGTCAAAGCCTCTAGTGAACACTGCTGGGGTTGTGTCAAAATAGCCCCCCTCCCTACCCTACTTGTTTTGCCCCTCCAGGCCTGATTCACACTCACCTAGTGCTAGGGCAGTCTCTGGGTTATCCAGCTGTACCGACCAAGACGAGGCCTACTCTGGGACCTTAAGTCGCCGTAATTTTAGGCGACTTAAGGCCATTTAAGGCGACTTTAGGAAAATTTGGTCAAATGTTGTGCGACTTAAGGCGATTTAAGGCGACTTAAGGAGAAAAAGGTGACATTGAGGTATATTACATGTTAGTGAATATGTTGCAGTTAATTTTTTATTTCAGTTAATTTTTAGTTTTCCTTTGTTTTTAAATTCATTAGCACACATAACCATACTCAGAAACAATGGGAAAATAAAAATTAACTGAAACAAAAATTAACTACAACATATACAAAATTGAAATCTACTGCCAACACTATCTCTCTAGGGACACAATGTCATAGTGTAAGTTAATTCAGTCTTGAAGACATCTGCATTAGTCTTCCAAATTTTCAACAATCTCAGCTACCTAATATTTTGAACATTAACCCTTTAAGCCCCAAAATCCACATATATTGAAGTGTCTTTTTTTCATAATTTGACAACAAACATTCAAGTAATTAATTTAAAACATCTAAAATCACTTATCGATATTGCACATCATGGAAATGACGATCCCCATTGTATGTCTTGGCAGTTGCTCTGCCAATGTTTGTCCTCACACGTTTGGCAAAGAGAGTGTTTTTCCAATTGAATTCAAAATATAAAGTTAGTAGTTCTCGCCGTATATATTGCTCCTTTCCTGACTCAGTCAAACAAAACACTTCCAAATACTTGCTTCGCTAGTAAACCGTACTCTCTTCCCAAGGTCTTTTTGGAAACTTTCCAGTCGGGTTGATTTCATGAGTGCATTTATGCACCAGCTGAAACAACTAAGCTTAGCTTCGACCAACCTCGCTCTGTTCCACACGGCAGCATCATGCGTCATGTTTAAACCAATGGCACCACCAAGAGTAAACGTTTCCATTGTTATCTCAGAAATTTCAATTTAAATGGAGATCTTTAAACGAAAACTCAACGTACGTACAATTGACAACAACAAGAGCGCATTTCTATCCGCCATTTTGTTTCTCCCAGAATTCCACAATTGCAAGCTAATTTCGATTGTTTCTCGGTCCCGCGCTCTCCCCGCCTCCAGACGAGCTAGTCACGTGACCAAAACACACTACTTTCAGGCGGCCATAACTTGGAGGAAAGAGCTGTATTATTTCGCTTTTCTACGTTCTTCATCAATAATGGTCGATTACATCAAATCGTTTGGCAGGGAGCAATCACGACAACATAAACAAAGCCCAGTTTTACGAACCTTCGAGGTACAAAGCTTGAATTTCTGTCTGCAAGGGAAGACCTAAAGAGACGACTGTACAAGCTAAGCTAAGTTTTCAAGTTTATAAGAGTGATTGTGTTTCTGTCAATGATAGATGGATATAATTCGACGGTAAATACAGATCAGAGGTTGTGTACTGGAGAAATAACTTATCATTGGTTGCTCGTAAAATCTGGTTCGGTAATTGACATGGACATTTTTTTCGATAGACCTTTGGGCTTGTATTATCCTGTTTGTACTTACCAGAAAATTTAGATTAATGTTGTGGCGGCAATAATTGTTTTTCAATGTTGGACTCCCACAAAGTAGTAGAAAAGAGACTTTAAACCTTTTAAATTATATTTTGTTCAGGGTGCAAAGAAAGTCAGCTTTACAGCTTGCTATTCCGGCAAGCTGTACCTAGCATGCACTAGCCTGAAAGCCCTTTTGACTACCCCAATTTTTTTTATGAATGGGATTGATTACAGTTCTTCTGTAATCTGAATTCCCTAAAAAACTTTACTTGCCAGCCAGGCGACTTGAAAA
>OZ037783.1:23610125-23620125 GCA_964035525.1 Porites cylindrica
TCATATTTTTGAACGAATTTTATCTGACCTTAAATAAAAGTAAATATACAAGATGACTGACAAGTTAAGTTATACTAATTTATAGATGTTCTTAAAAACAATTTAAACTTGTATGAACTTACAACTTACGTTATATTACTTTATAGATGTTCTTAAAGTTGAATGCGCTAATGCTTGAGGTCTTTGACGAGCATTTAATTCTAAATTATGTGAGGGTCACATCTCAAACACAAAGTTTTAAAAAAATTAAGTTTCAACATTGGCTTGAATGAAGCCATTTTACTTTTTCAAAATTACTTTGATCTAAGATTATAGGGTTCGCAATACATAAGGTGAAGTTTTTCTTGTAAAAATGAGTTATTTTTTCTTATTTATTTGTTTATTTATTTATTTATTCATTCATTTTGGATCAAATTATACAGTCAAGAAGTCACTATGGTGTGGTTTACAGGTTCTCCAACAGATCTTGTCTTGCTTTGTCGATGCCATCAATAACAAGACTTCAAGAAATGATCCCAAAGCCTGCGTTTAGATATAACAGCAGCTTACTCCAAAGGCGACAGACTGCAGCAGCCAAAGTCCTCTACAAAATGCACACAAACCACCCGCAATGCAGATCATCGTGTTATCGCTTCCTTGACCTCGTATAGCGCGCTATTACTAGCATTAGCGTCTGGATGCTTTACCATGTGTTAACTATCGGACGGCGGCAACCCGTGTGAAATACCTCCATGGAATTCCATGGAAATCCATGGTAATCCATGGAAATCCATGGAAATCTATGGAAATCCATGGAATTCCATGGAAATCCATGGAAATCCATGGAATTCCACGAAACTCCCATGGAGTATCCATGGAGTTCCATGGAGTTCCATGGAGTATCCATGGTGTTCCATGGAATGCCATGGAGTTCCATGGAGTATCCATGGAGTTCCATGGAATGCCATGGAGTTCCACGGAGTTCCATGAAGTAGTGATGGAGTTCCATGGAATGCCATGAAATTCCATGGAATATCGTGGAGTTCCATGGAATGCCATGGGGTTCCCTGAAGTACCGATGCAGTTCCATGGAATGCCATAGCGTGTCCATGGAGTTCGATAGAATACCATGCAGTTTGTATGAGAAAATCCATAGAAATTCAGTAATCAAGCAACTATCAACTTGTTAACCACATGTTCAAGTCTGCACTTTTTATTGGATAGAAAAATAGGAAACATTTGGAAGCTTCCTAAAAGCAAAATAGTGCGTTTAGTTTAAATTACACAGACAATGCAAAAGTATTGTTCACCGACGCTGAAAGTCTCAGTGTAAGAGATTTTATTGCTAACTGTAAAGAGGAATGTTTTGTGTGCTTAATAAAAAAATGATCCTGTTGAAAAAAAATAAATATAGAAAATTATTTTTTAGTAGGGCTGTCTGCCATTTATCTTTTAAAATCAGAGTTGCATTTAAAATATGAGAAGATGACTGTTATTAACAACATGCAGTTGCTTCATAATGGCACAGTACCGCTATTCGTACAGGACCCGTACACAGACGTGTATTTGCTATGACATTAACGGGATCAAGTCTCTACTTGAAATTTATATGAAATTTCTAAGTCTCTTGAAATTTCTGATCAACCAATTTCCATGAAAGTGTAAGTCTCTTCAACCACTGTTCCATTTTTAAGGAAAAAATTTCAATGTTAAATTTTGAAAAGAAGAAAAATTCGATGTGGCAAGATTGAGAACCGATCCAGGGGCGTAGAATCCATAATTCGTAGCCTAACCACTCTACCACGGAGTAGTAACTCGCTGCTAGGTGGAGTTTGATTATATTCATATAACAACAACCGTAACCCTAATTAGAGGCTAACCGTTTCGAGTCAGTGCTTAAATAGACCTAATCAGTTTAGTCAGAATCCCGTATGAATAGCAAATACAAGACGATGTATGGGTCCCGTACTTAAATAGCCAGTACTGGAAATGATCCCACTAGGCACATAACTCTTCTCGGTATCGAAGTGTGTTTTGGTTGAGAGCTAAGATTTTCCCTATTACTCGAGTCCAACCTGATTGATGAGATTGCTTTGTATGGAGTATTTCGGCGAACCTACACAAGCAATATTAGAGTTTTTTTTGCCGCATCCGTGGATAGGCTAATCTGCTACACAGCCGTTTTTAGTGCGGAGGAGCGTTGCGTGACGACACTAAGATCAGACTATGAATAGGCCTGGCTGCCTTTTTTAAAAGGTTCCCTCACCTGGGAGAACAATGCAATATTTTCCTCTCACTGCCTTACTCTTCTAACATAACATAACATAAAACTTTATTTATACTCGAATTTTAGAGTAGCTAACAAGCTAATATCTTCGAGCTGACACTACATAAAAACTATATAGAAAATATATATATACATTAAATGCAAGGAAAGAAAATATCATTTACAATTCACAATTTTAAGTTTAAGTATGTCAGGCAAAAAGAATCTACATGAAGGTAACATCCTGTATTTTAGTCTTAAAGTCTGCAAAAAAACTGGTACGAAAAAAGTCCGGCAGTGCATTCCACTGCTTAGCTGAAAAGTAAGAAAAGGAGTTAAGACCATAGGTAGTTGTTTTAGGTTTACTTAGTGAAAGAATGTAGTTGCCACGAAGATCATAGGAAGAGGACCGGAGTGAAAACATATTCTTCATATAAGTAGGAAAATGAGTGAAAAACAAACTCTTATATAACAGAATGAGGAAATTTTGAATGCGTTTGTTAAACAAAGAAGTAGAGCTGACTTTTGAGAGAAGAGTGTTGTATGGAGACGAGTAATCTCCAAGTATAAATCTAAGTATTCTTTTATTTAAAGCTTCAAGCTCATCCGCATCGCGCGCTCCACAAAAGTGCCAGACAGAGGAACAATAATAAAAGTGAGGTAAAATATACGCTTTGTAAAGTTTGAATAAGATTTCCTTGCGTATGAGTTTTCTAAAGGGCAACATAACATTAAATTGATTAATAATCTTTTTGCATACATTTGATATATGTTTAGAAAAATTCAGATTATTATCTATTTCCATTCCAAAAATCTCTAACGTGTCCTTTACTGGGAAGGAAAAACCATACTCCTTATCACCGAGGATTAGACACTGGTGCTTGCTCTCATTAACTAACATCCCATTTTCATGGTACCACTGATTGGCCATGCCAACATCATGAGATACGCATGCATCCAGAGCTGCCGGATCGACGTGGGAGTAGTATACCTGATGATCATCCGTATAAGAGTTCAACTTGGCCTTCTTGACGTGGAAGAAAAGATCGTTCATGAAAATGTTGAATAGCATTGGACCTAGCACACTCCCCTGCGGGACCCCACGCTTGACGCTTTCCCAGGTCGAAAAGGTGTCTCCAACTTTAACTCTCTGAGTTCTGCTAGAGAGATAGTTCCTAATTAGGGCACAACTTTTGTCGTCCATACCATAGGCCCTCAGTTTCGAAAGGAGGAGTGGATACTGAATAACATCAAACGCTTTGGAGAGATCCATAGAAACTACCGCAACAAGCTTCCCCCTGTCACGCATCATTCTCCAGTCCTCCGTCAACCTTAGCAAAGAGGTCTGGCAACTATAAAACTTTCTACAAGCGCTTATGAAGTCTGATAAGAGCCCATTGTAAAATTCATACATCTGCCCCGATAGAAGCCTTTCAAAAATATTGTTTAGAGCAGGGAGCACAGTTACGGGCCTATAGTTGATCTTACAAAACTCGTCGTCTTTTTTGTACAGAGGAGTAACCATGCCCATCTTCCAGCTAGCAGGATAACAGCAATGTTCAATGCAACAGTTTGTTATACTTGTTATAGGCCGCGCAATAACAGCTGCCGCTTCTTTAATCAACTTTGGTGGGATCATATCGTGACCAGGTGACTTACGTACATTGATCTCTTTTAGTAATAGCTCAACCTGGGTTTCACTTGCGCGATGAAAACTGAAGCAAGCTGGAGCACTAGAGCCCCTGTGTTCATGGATTGCTTTGATGCTGGGATGATTTGCATAATCCTCACCGTAATCTTCTGCTCGTATTTCAAGCATGCTGTCAGCAATGTGAACAAAGTAGTCATTAAGCAGATTGGCAACGCAAAATATCACTCGTGAGGTTGCTTACATTTGGCTTCTTTCAAATCCACTTCGATTAAACAATGACTCAGCTGGATCGCACATTAAAGAGGAAGGTAAGCTTAAGAGGCTGTCCGCGTAAGAACCGATAAGGCAAATTTCGGTCTATCACGGATTGCCCTGATTTTTCCAGTGGAAGATAACTATCCTATCCCATGAAGAAATATGACATTTATTTGGACCAACTCAATTTTTTCTCTATATTACAAGAAGATTTTCTCGCTCATTTAAAACTGGCCAGTTTGCCGTCGGAAGTGGTGCGATTTTGGTGAAACTTTAGGGCTCCGTCAAACCTGCCTCACAAAGCCGAATAAGCTGATTATTTTACACACAAATGTTTTAACTCTGATTAATAGTTTCAAGGTTTAATGGTTGCATTCTGTGGAAAGTTGGCTGAGATATGATTTTTTTAAAATGACCTTTAATTTGCTTATCGGGAAAAGTAATGTGCATAACTAGAGCTGAACGGTAATTTCGCAAAAGTGGCCCCTGACTCAGACTCAAGTCTGTGATAAAACAGAAGTACTAAGACCAGTCTACTTCTTAATGCAATAAAATTTGTGGGCACTCCTCTTTGCGTGCTGTACAAAGTTCCGTTAATGTTCCAAAATTCGCCATTTTGACAACAAAGCTGGAATTGTAACGGTCTGCATCTGGTCGACTAATTTCCACAGCTTTAACATATCTAGTTATCACTAACTGTCATTAGACCCTTTAAATGTTGGACTTTCGAAAACATGTAAAGAAAACTAGGTAATCGCTTTTTCTTGTTTTTTTTCTTGTCGACGATGAACATGACTTCATTCTCGGTATGCAAATTAGCCTTAGATTCGTCGTTTCAACAAATTGACAGGAAATATAATACTTGTATTTCATATTTTTAAGGGAAAAATATCTGTTCTTTCCACGGAAAAACACGAACGATGTATGACTTAGAATCCCCTTAGGTCTGTTTCTTTTACGAGGAAGAAGCAACAGAAGAAGATATGTTTACGCGAATTAAAATAATTTAATTACTGTGGCTTGTCACGCATTCCCCCAGAGTGACCGTGTATCGATCAGTTCTTTTATCTTACTATATCTTTTTTGAGGTGATAGTTATTTATAATCATACAATTTAATCACTGTTAATTCCGATTCTTTGCGGGGTGGGAAATACCGTGCTGTTGTATTTATTCATTCTACGACCGTTTTAACTCAGTCAGTATCACCGAGCGCCACTAGGATAGGGTTTAATATGACGGCCCATGGTGTAATACACGACAGTTAGCCAAAAAGTAGTCACTTGGAAAAAAAAAGGCATAGTTTTTTGTTTACGGTCCGTCTCCTGTTAAATCCCAAAAGTTTTTGCCGGCTGTTAATCACACTAAATTAAGGATCCCTATGTTGTCTATGTTTACTTCTGAGCTGATGGAGAAAAGTACGTGCACTCAGTGAATGAAAGACGAAAGTTTGTAAATTAGGCCGGTCTCCTTTTCATTTCCTGGATTTGAATGGTATTTTAAAGTGACACAACTTATTTTTTTTTTAGCATTACCCAGGGCTGTAGCAGGTTTTTTTGGAACGCGGGGCATTATCGCGAGAGCCGAAGGCACTAGCCTTGTAGGGGGGCCTGGGGGTGTCCTCCCCTAGAAAAATTTTCAAATTTGGAGGCTCCGAAATGCTATTTTCAGCACTTGTCATGAGATATGTCTCCGAAAAATCAACCTCGAAGATGAAAATGGCAAACAACTGCAAGTCACTGTAATCAAAATAACTGAGTCTAAAGAAAACAAATCCATCCACAGACTTGATTTGTCTGGCTCAACAGGTCCAGGGGAGGCAGCTGCCCTACGACTCTGTTACCACGTTGAACTGACTTGGTTGATCTTTCTTTGACATGCACATAGGTTGAAAACTTCTGATTGAGGGTGTTGTGGTCTCAATTATTCTTCAGCGATTCCTGCAACAAGATTTTGCCTTTCGAACACCTCGTCTTCTTGCTGCAGATCTCTATGGTCTAGTTCAATGTATATTCAAGTTCATTACATTGGTTATTTCGTCCATTGCCTTATTGTAATTACACTTAGGACTATGTTTAGGTGTTGACTCAAACGGGCCTGGAGTCCAACATGGGCTGGCAATAGGTGAGCACGGAATTGGAACGGGGGTGGGGGGAACTCCCTATGATGGCCTATACGGGGAGGCTTCGCCTGAAAGGGGTATCTTTTTTAGGCTTCGGGTATATGAAAGGGTAGGCTTTCACTAGATGAAGTATATGAAAGGGCGAGTGCACTTATTGCAGCCTTAGCAGCACCTTTGGCGGTTCTTAAAGAAAAAAGAACTAAGCTTAAGAATTTAAGGAAAAAGTAGAAGGACTTAATTTTTGAGAAATTAATATACAGGGGAGAAATTTCACCCCTTTAAGTATAAATGCTTGTAAAAGTAGAGGTGGAACCGAAAGGAGAGAGGGTGGATGGTAAAGTAGGTTAAAAATAGAGAGATGTGAGGAGCACTTTGATGGAGCACATTGTTCAAGAGGGTATAAATACAAAAAAAAAAATCAGCAATCTGGAGGCATTTTTGAAGACTTAATGAAAACGTTATCAAAACAAGAAAAACAGAGAAATCTTGTCCAATACACCTCTCCGGCAAAGGTGTGGTAACAGAGCCGTAGGGCAGCTGCCTCCCCTGGACCTGTTGAGCCAGACAAATCAAGTCTGTGGATGGATTTGTTTTCTTTAGACTCAGTTATTTTGATTACAGTGAGTTGCAGTTGTTTGCCATTTTCATCTTCGAGGTTGATTTTTCGGAGACATATCTCATGACAAGTGCTGAAAATAGCATTTCGGTGCTGACTGCTTAATCGTTCTCTTCTCAACCCTTAGGCGTCAAGTTTTTTCACGTTTCTTGCCACAGGAGGAGCAAATCGGCTATATAAAGTTGAACTGAACATTCTGGTACTTTTAAGTCTCACTAATTTTTACAAAACCAGAGACATGTTTTAAACACTGTTTAAGTTAAAAAAAATTGTTTTTATTACAAGAATGAAATACTTTTCACACACGTCCCAAGGACATTCCTCTTAGAAAATGGCAGGGGCGGGAAAGCCCTGGGGACGAGGTTGAATCCTGACTCCGTGTAGAAAGTTCTTTCTTTTTTCCCCATTTACAATGCTCTTCAAACATTCATCAGAAAACTATCTTTTATGACACACGGATTAACCTTTAGGTATAGTATTTAATAGGTAAGAATTGATTAGAGCAAAATACACGGCTGTCAAAAAATAGAAATAAATAAACTATCTTTGCAAGCTCAACTAAACTGGAAACGAACATCAGAAAACATCGCAAGATAAATGTTAAATGGAGAAATAAGAATATCTCTGTACGTTTAGAAATTTTTTGCATGAGGAAGAAAAAAGAATGATACTTACATGATGGAACAAAACTTTGACTTATTTCCTGCCACAGTAGTTATTTTGCCAGTATGATCCAGAGTGTGACCGGGGTATTGACAAGACCTTACGCTCGATTTCCGCCGTCTCCCAATCCCTTGGGGGCTCATTTTCCACCACAGCGGCTTACAATCGAGCCTAACAAGACCTTGGCGCTCCCAAAAACCTGCCAAGTAGGTGTCTGTGCCTTGGGCAGATTGTCATTTTAGTGTTAGCCAGTGCACACCCCTTCTCCGATTTTTCCTAAGGGAAGGAGGCGGGGCGGGAGTGTCTGTGCCTTGGGCAGATTGTCATTTCAGTTCCGAATACCTACCAAACCTCCACTCTCGCTAAAATGTGTTCATTTAGTCATTGACTTTGCTACACTTAGACAAGTGACAGCTGGCTAAGAGCGACGTAATATCATTCATGCACTCTGCGACCAACACATTTCCCTCCACACCCCTACTGGGACCACACTCTGTCTTGACGATCTCACGAAAAGAACAGCTTTTTTCTCAATTAACCTCTTCGGCGATTTCATTGACATAATTATATTTGAAACTGGCACCTGTTGCATTATAATTCAATTAGATTGAAACCAAAACAAGATCATCTTGGGAATACGGATATTATACCCTAACAAAAACTAAAAACTGAGATAATCCCTTTTGCATGTATTCACTGAAAAAAAGAAACTATTTTTCCCGTTTCATTCTGCTACCGATAAATGCTTTACAGATCTTTGAATGAAATTGAAATTTACAGCTAATTTGCCTTTTGCAAAGCTATACATGGATTCAGAAAGAAAAAGTGCTGGGCATTTTTTTTAATCATAGTGCCGTGTACAAACATCTGATAAGCAAAAAAGAGTGCCCATAAATTCTATTATGGTTACAAGAGGAATTACCTTGCAAGTTAACTCTATTTTTATTATTATTAATAACTACCGTTTGAAAAAAGATGATAATATAATAAAATTGATCGATTCAACGCTATGGTTTTCTAATCGACCGCCCCTCGTTAGGAATGCGTGACAGGCCACAGTAATTGAATTATTTTAAGCCCACATATATCATGATATATTATTCAGCTGCTTCTTCCTAGTTAAACAAAAAAAGAAACAGACCTTAAGGGGATTCTAAGTGATGGTTCGTGTTTTTCTGTGGAAAGGAGAGTTATTTTTCTCCTTAGAAATATGAAATGTAAGGATTATGTTTCATGTCAAGTTGTTGAAACGATGCATCTAAGGCCAATTTGCATACGGAAAATGAAGTCACGTTCATCGTCGACAAGAAAAAAAACAAGAAAAAGCGATTAGTAAGTTTTCTCCACATGTTTTCGAAAGTCCAATATTTAAAGGGTCTAATGACAGTTAGTGATAACTAGAAACGGTAAAGCTGTGGAAATTAGTCGACCAGATGCAGACCGTTACAATTCCAGCTTTGCTGTCAAAATGGCGAATTTTGGAACATTAACGGAACTTTGTACAGCACGCAGAGAGGAGTGCCCACAAATTTTATTGCATTAAGAAGTAGACTGGTCTTAGTACTTCTGTTTTATCAAAGACTTGAGTCTGGGTCAAGTGCCACTTTTGCGAAATTACCGTTCAGCTCTAGTTATGCAAATTACTTTTCCCGATAAGCAGATTAAAGGTCATTTTAAAAAAATCATATCTCATCCAACTTTCCACAGAATGCAACCACTAAACCTTGAAACTACTAATCAGCGTTAAGCCATGTGTGTGTAAAATAATCAGCTTATTCGGCTTTGTAAGGTAGGTTTGCAAGAGCCCTAAAGTTTCCTTAAAATCGCACCACTTCCGACGGCAAACTGGCCAGTTTTAGGTCACCTTGAAAATCTTTCTGTAAAATAGAGAAAAAATTGAGTTGGTCCAAATAAATGTAATATTTCTTCATGGGATAGGATAGTTATCTTCCACTGGAAAAATCAGGGCAATCCGTGATAGACCAAAATTTGCCTTATCGGTTCTTACGCGGACAGCCTCTTAATATGTACACAACTCGTGTTTGGTTGCTCAACTGAATTCGTCCGCTCGATTTATATGTCTCTGCTAGATTTAGAAGGGTGACTTTTCGGGTGCTGTTTATCGGTTTTAATACGTAGTTTCCATCTTTTTTGTTTATACAGATATGAATGTGGTCTTTCCTGCAAATTGCCTTTGGAATCCTTTGAGATAATTACTACTTCTGGCAGAATTAGAAATCGAAGACTGTACTTCGATGGACTGCTTCGATGCATAAGAAGAAATATCATATTTAGAATTTTCATGCCTGCTACGTAAAAACTATGCAAGAGACTGATAAATTATAATTGTGGCTGACGCCGTTTTTTCCCAAGGATTAGGTAGGACTTTGCTATAAATAAATACCATAGTGGTTCTGATCGAGGAAATAAGTAGCACTTCCCTTTTTCG